>JAVJGI010000064.1:44688055-44709023 GCA_035590275.1 Ibycter americanus
GGCTGGCAGGGCCCAAGGAACTGAAAAGTCCTTGATTTAGTATAAACATCACCCAGCAACAACTGAAAACATCAGGATGTTATCAGCATTGCTTTCATATCACAGCCGAAACACAGCACAGCACCAACTACTAAGAAGAAAATTAACTCCATCCCAGTTGAAACCACGACACCAGCCCACTCAACCATGGCTCCTGGATAGATCACCTTCCTGCAATATGACTCTGAATCCAGCACAGTCTAATCAGGAAATCCCTGTGTGCACCAGTTGCTCCTGGGGAAGCAAGAAAGTGCAAGTCAGTCTGCTTCACAGAGACAAGCAGGCGTGTAATGCTCCCACTTAGCAGCCATGAAAAGAACAGAGAAGAGGTGGTCATCTGCTGGTCTAGCTTGGAAGTTACTGGGTTAATATGCTGAAAATCTAAAATGGTCTTGATGTTGGCAGCTGAAGTCCCAGGATTCTGACTCCAATTCAAGTTTGATCTGAATTTGGTTTTCTCACTGATAACCAAACTTAATCCTCAGTCACGATATCTAGAGAAAGCTTTTGTAAAATGGTATGGAACCACAGGTGAAAACTGTAACTGGCATAAAATAAGCTGTTTGGCAGAGGTGTGCTCATGATTATAAGACAACCTGAGCAAGTGGACACCTGCTTGAGCTGGTGAAAGTTTACAGCTCTGTCATTTTGCCAAGGCTGCCTTGTGTGGCAAGTTCATACCTTGTCACAAATCCAGCATAATACAGGATTTACTTGTCATCACAGTCAACTCTTCTGTTTGAATATTGAAGACCTGATTTGAAATTCAAGATCAAAATTAGACTTGTAGTTTTTTTAGGCTCTGACCCAATCCAGCTATTATGACCTGATGCCATGAACTGATGTCACACTTTGCTGATCACTGTTGGCTCAACTCAACTGCTCATATTAGCCTCCAGGAACTCTTGGTGGCTCAGGACCTTACTATACATTTACCCATGAGTTGACTCATTTTGCATGTACTTACCCTGCACCAAACCTTAGTCCTGTGGTATCTGTAACTGTATCTTCTGAGTGAGCCAGGCATCATCTTTGACCTGTCCAAGACGGAAAGCCAGTCATCCTGCTTACAGCTGACGAGTACAAGTATGTTGCTCTCCTTTCCCTGTATGAAAATCCCCACTGTTGAGGATGCAGTTATACATCCAGAGAACTAAAGACAGGCTGAGGTTGTAAAAGACCTTTGAAGGTGATCTGGTCCAACCAGCAGTCTCAAGTAGGGTCACCTACACCCATTGTCCAGGACCTTATCCAGCCAGCTTTTTAATATCTCCAAGGATGAAGTCTCCACAACTTCCCTGGGCAACCTGTACCAGTGCTCAGGCACCCTCACAGTAAAAAAGTGTTTCCTGATGCTCAGAGGGACCCTCCTGTGTCTCTGTTTGTGCCTGTTGCCTCTTGTCCTGTCCCTGGACACCACTGAAAAGAGCCTGGCTCTGTCTTCTTTTCACCTCCCCTCCTGGCATTTATATACATTGATGTTTCCCCCTGAGCCTTCTCTTCCCCAGGCTGAACAGTTCCAGCTCCCTCAGCCTTTCCTCATGACAGATGCTCCAGTCCCTTCTCTTTGGCTCTTCAGTGGACTGTGTCCAGTATGTCCATGTCTCTTGTACTGGGAAGCCCAGCACTGGACACAGTACTTCAACTGTGGCTTCATCGGTGCTGACCAGAGGAGAAGGATAGCCTCCTTTGACCTGCTGGCAATACTTTGCCTAATGCAGACCTGGTTAGAATTGGCCTTCTCTGTTTCAAGGGCACATTGCTGGCTCATGGTCAGCTTGGTGTCTTGCTGTCCACCAGGACACCCAGGTCCTTTTCTGTCAAACTGCTTTCCAGCTGGGTGGGCCCCAGCATACACTAGGTTGTTCCTTCCAAGGTGGAGGATGGGTACAGATGTAAACACCTGCTTGAACTGACCAAAGGCAAACTGGGCTTCCTGCATCAGAACAAACTTGACATTTTTAGGCTTAAGCAGGATTATCAGGAATACTCCTGTCAAATATCCATGAAAATGTAGCAAAGGGTGACCCTAAAGATATCACTGGCTAAGCAGAGGAACATAGCTTGGTTAAACAGCACTTGCAGGTAAGACTGGACACTCAGAACATCCACCAGGCAGGTACAGCTCCAAGAGCTGTTGGTCTCAGCTGCAAGGTTAGAGCATCCCAGTGGAGTCTTCAGTTTACAGACATTGAGCTGAAAGGGACCTTGGGCAGTCATCTGCTCCATCCTCCTCAAAGCAGGGCTAATTTAAAGGCTAAATCAACTTGCCTGGAGCCTTATCTTCCTTATAGGTTGTAAATAAACTGGTCAATTGCAAAGCCAATGCAGAAGCAAGATAATTTTCTTGTCAAAAGCATTGACTAAGTCTTGGTGTTTTTCAGGGAGCAAGAGTATAAAGTTTCTTGGTCTTATTTTTTTATATTAGCTCTAGGCGATGAGTGACAGAAAAATTGGTTGAATTGTACCTGGCAGGTCTTCTAAGAGATATTCATTTTCATGGGGAAATACATCTTCTTGACAAAACGGAGCTGCTTGGTCATGTGGTGATCTTAGATGACAAGTCAGAAGGGATAGTTTCCAAAATAACAGGGGCAGAGGTGAAGATGTCCCATTAACTACCTGAATGAGATCAGGAGACTGCTTCAGCAGGACAGAAACGTGGCCACCCTGAGGAACCCAAATATGCCTGAAGTTAACAGTAGCACCAGAGCTGACAACCTGGTAAAACTGAGATTAGACAGACCCCACCTGGACATTAGGGTGAAGTTTACCTTGCAGGAGGAGACAGTTCAGCACAAACAAGTTGTGCAATTGGAAAGGATATTTACTAACCAAATAGTACAGATCGGCTCTTTATGGGACTTGATGCTGGAATTCCCACGTCATTTCTGGCTGGGAAACAACAGCAAAATGTCCCAGTTTAAACCAAGCCCAGCCTGTCACCAGCACACTTTCTGTCCAGCAGAAATGCATGTTCGTGTTGCATCAGCTGGCACTGAGTTGACTGTAAGCTCTACATCTGCAGCTGGCTTGGCTTGGGAAAAGTATACTTAATCATGAAGAAGAGACTACTCTTCCTGTTCACTTGGGAAGAGGTGGCACCAAACTTCCATCTTTGTTTCTTGATATATCTGCCTTAATATTTAATGGACTGCATGACATAGCCCCATACTTGGGTATGATAGGTCTAGACATTAAAAATGCTGCCCAGCAAAGCATCCACTTCATTAACGTGGGCCTTAGAGTCTGCCCTGAATCCACTGATGCTGAAGATGTGTGACCAAGGATGCTCTGTAACAAAGAAGTCCCATCTCAGCAGAGAGGTGGCTGTGTGCTCACGCTTCACTGCGACCAGAGCCTCTCCCTAATACGTTTTCCAAGAAACAAGCAAAAAAACCACAGTGAATCTTTTCTACTTGCATGGTGCTAAGTTGTGGCTCTGGAGCTGGGCCACTGGTGCATAACTGGGGGCAGCTGCACAGCTGCAGTGCAAGCAAACTGTCCTGAGACGAGGCAGTGGAGAAGACTGCAGTGATTGCATTGTGATACAGAAGAAGTGTTAGAGCTAATCCATTGCCATCTGTCTTTATTTTGCTAACCCGTTCAGTTGGACGCCACATAAGTGCATTCACAGCAGATGAGCTGGGAGAGCCGTGGCATGGCTGCTCTTGGATTACTGGCATGAAAAGAATCCTTTTGTTCACAAGCCAGGAAGATTAGCTGCTGCCACGTCTGTGTCTGGTTTGTAGGACAAGAAAGAGAAGATGCAGCTCTCTTGCTGCCTTGGCCACTGCTTTGTGGCATTCCAGCTCCAGCTCTTTTCTCACCTCCCTCTTGCTTTATCCTTCCTCTACTCCTTCCTTCCTGCTCTCTCCTCATCTTGAGCTTTCTCTGTCTTTTCCATCTGCTTCTCTCCTCTCTTGGCATGTTCTCTGCTTCTGCTTGAGTGCACACAATATCCCTTCTCCTCTTCCCTGAGTTCAGGCGGGCAACAGAAAAGTTCAGAGCAGCACAGCTCCTCTCCACTGAGGTGCTTTACCTGTGGCCCCTGCTGCGAGAAAAATTGGCTAGCACCACCTGATCCTAGGCAATTTTGTTCACAGCGGGTGCTGGGGATAAAGCGCTTCAGTGCAAGGCGGCTGTGTTATTCTTAATAGTGGGGCTGCTGGTGCCAGTTGGGCAAGCGGCTGCTTGTAGGGCTGCCTTCAGGAGAGTGGGGCTGGGGAGGGACGAGGGCTGGTCCATCCGGACCCCGTGGCCATGCACTGCTGAAGTCTACGGAGTGGCATGACCCATTTAGCAGTTCCCCAGACGACTTCAGGCATGTCATGACCCGCAGCTTGAGAGCCGCTTCTCTCAGCAGATGCAAAAGCCCTCTGTGTCCTTTAATTTCAAGAGTGCCATGCTGGAAGGAGATGCCCTTCGCATGCCCTCTCCGCTGTACCTGCAGACTCTCCGCCACACCACTTACCAGAGCAGGAGGGAAATCCAGTCCTCTCTGGTTTAGGGGCAGGGCATAGTCCCCAGCTCCAGGACAGGAGTGTAGGATTGCACATCTGCCTCCCGCACGCTGGGCAGAGGCTGCAGGCTCGATGGGGATGGTCCTGCCTCTGTCGTGCATACCTAGGCTTTGCCAGTTTGGGTCCCAGCAAGACCTGCAGGTCCAGCAGAGATCAGAGCTGCCTCCTGCTTATCTCTCCCCTGGAAGAGGATGAGGCACAGAGGTGAGGCAGGGAAGGGAGAAGGGATGTGGGAATAGTTCCTCTTCCTCTGTAGCCCAGTTCCAGCTGCAGAGGTGGGCATGCAGCTTCAGCTACCACTGCACTGCCTTTCCCTGGGCTCGGAGAGGGCTGGCATGATGTGCACCCTGCAGCCAGGCTTGCTCAGGGCAGATTAACTTCAGGGCTCCACTCCCAGGCAACTGCTTGTGACCGGCACCCTCCCGCACAAGCTATCAGGGAAATGCAGCCTCGTACCAGCCAGCATAGCCTTCAGAAATGGCTGGGGACACCCACAACCCACTCGGTGGTGTGCAAGACGCCCAGATATACTTTCATAATATCCTTAACTCTGGCCCATCCACTGCAGTCACCAGGATCTGTGCCACAGCCAGCATTCCCAAATGCAGCACACTGCCACATGCAGCGACTTCTGCATAGGGCTAGAAGGGGTAAAGAAAGGCACTTGGTTGCTTCAGGTGTTTCTAGGCCCTCACTAGCAGAGATGAAAACTCACCCAAGTGAAAAAATTCCCCAGAAACTGGTCTCTCAGTAGTGCCTGAAATGGGTACTGTGGAAGAGAGCGACGGTGTGCCTCCAGGAGCCAAGCTGCTCCTTGTCCCTCCAGATACTCAGTCCTGCTCCAGAATCCTTCACAGCTACCTCTGACTTTCAATCCACATTTGTGAAAAAACTTCATAATCTCCCTTACTAGGGAAGGGTTTGGGTCATATACAGATGGATGGAAGGAAATTAATTTTCTGCTTGGGCACTGAATCGTCCTAGGAGAAGACCTTCATCTCACACTTCAGCTCACTGGACCATGCAGGCCTGTTGAATTTCCTCATGTGACGCTGCAGGGGGCTGTTTGGGCCCTTCACAATCAAATAAGAGTCAGAGATACATAAAAGATGAGAAATGAGAATCCCTGCTCCCTTGCAGGGTGAAAAGATCCCCGTCAACAAGAACACAGCCAGAATTTGACCACCATGGTTTTCAGAGGTGGTCAGTAATTTGTGGGTGCCCAGTGCCTCCAAAGCTCAGCACATTCACCAACACAGGGGTGCGCAGGACTTCACACTGGTCAAGTGGTTCAGGGTGCGATAAGCCAAGCACCTGCAGTCACTAATGGTTTGTGAAATGTAGACTAGAAATGCATGAGGCTTCCAATGTTGCTTTGTGCCATCTCCTGGGAGCCAGGAGAGGATGTTACTCCCTTGCACTTCACACCCCTGTGTTGGCTCAGCAGTTGGACAATCAGAGTCCTCCCTGTTCCCCACAGCAGAGCTGAGCACACTGCACTGTGTGGTCCTCTGCAGCCAGGTGAGGCTCTGCAGCTTTCCACTTCCAAACATCCTTGCACATGGCCCTTTGCAAATGGTGGTCACCTTCCCAGTCCCCACCTGCTCCTTGTGGCTTGGAAGAAATACGGCTGCAGCGTTTGCATGGTCACAGGTCTGATCCTGTCTGGCCTCACACCTCTCTGCACTCCCAAGGGCTGGGTCCCTGCACAGCAGTTAGAGAGGGACCACCGCATGAGGAACGTGCCTCCCCCACAACCTGGGGCTTCCCTTGCTGGGAGCACTGGGCTAGATAGCAGATGTGGACCAGGCAGGCACTGTGGTGAGGGTGAGGGGCTGGGGTGGCAAGCATGGCTGGGTGGGGGGTGCCCACGCTGGAGCAGCCGCAGCAGCACAGTGGGGCCTGCCAGGTGTTCAGTCCTGCATGCAGGAGGCAAGGTGTGCCAGATCATTGCTCCCTATTGCTGGCTGGGGCTGGCAATAGCCCCACCAGCACCCCTCCATCAGATGGGAGCTGAAGGGCTGCCTGGCTCTCCGTGACTCAGCAATAATGCTTTGGGTAGTTAACATTTCATTATCATTTTTAAAGGCTAAGTGGCTTTTACCACCTGAGAAGTATATTAATGGCCCCAGTAAAACACTCCCCTGAGTGCCCTAATGCTTCTGTTATATCGATTCATTTTCCCCCTCCCCCTTTTCCTTCTTTCTTTTTTAAAACATTTTTTCTCTCTCCCTGCATGTATTCCCCCATTATGAAAAATACACACTCATTTATACGGTGCAGACAGGGGGAATAATGCCGTTTCCCAACTAATAACAATGCTGAATCCTCCCCTCCCCAGTTGCTTATTACTCCCCACAGCAGAGAGACAAGAGGCAGATGGTGACAAATTCCTTCCCTGCCCCCACAGATGATCAGCTTATGCCCTGAAGCACAAGGGGTTTTCTTGGGGTTTGGGGGTGGTTTCCTTTGGCCTCTGGAAACCTCCTTTCCTTTGGGCTGTGCTGCTGCCTGCACCTTGTCCCCTGTGTGGAGCCTGTTTACTGGGATGGGGACATTGTGCGAAGGTCCCTTAACACCCATCTTGAACTCTACACGAGAGATCAAGGAGTGAGTGGTTTGGTGCTGCATTTCAGGGCTAAGCTGACAGAAATTATCAAAATGAGAGTTTCAGTCATTTGCCAGGGCAGGTCTCAGCAGAGGGATGTGGACTAAGTCTTGGACTGGGGTCTGTTCTTCCTAGCACCCTGCTTATTGCTCAGATGGACATCATGCCACTGGGGCACCTGGTCAATCAGGCCCAGACAGAGTCAGGTCTCCCTTGCTCCAGGCAGCACATTCCTGGTGCCAACAGCTCTGCTACCAGCACACGGGTCCCCTGCACCAGTGCTTTTCTCCTCTGCCCCTTTGCATTCACTGTCCTTGCACTAAAGGTCAGCTCAGTGCTGCCAGGCACCAGCCTGCTCTGTCCTCTTCTGTGCGTGGGTTGCAGGCCCAGGAAAAGCTGAGTCACCAATGACATCTTCCCCTGGCTTCCCTTCTCCTGGGCCTCCAGGCAAAATCTACACCTCCTTTTCTTCAATATCTTACAGTTCAGGGACAAATTAATATTACTGTTAATACTCATTAATAATCAGTATTTCAAAGCCTTCTGTAGCCTCCAAGAAGCTTCCTGGCATTCCCATCACAAAGACGCCCATTTGTCTATCTCTGCATCAACACGCAGTAAAATAGCCACCTCCCTCCTGCATAGCATACCTCTCAGTGCCCCACAGGTACTTAGTATTACAGCCAGGGTGGGCTTTTTGCTTTTCCCTCAGGGTGAAGCATCACAACAGCGAGCTGGAGGCATCCTCCTCCCCAGGAACATGTTCCCAGTAGCCTGACCTCTGCCGGCTGTGCTCAGCCCATCTCCCCTTCCCCACAGACTGACTGCAGCCCTCCTGATTATGCAAGGCAGTTGGGAAGGTGGCATGGCTGGCTTCCAGCTTCCCTGCTTGTCACTCTACCTGCACAGTAGAGGCTGAATGACCCCCAGCATCATCTTCCACCTGTCCTGCATGGAGCCTGTCTCACAGCCCTCCTGATCTGTGAGCTCTGCCTCGCCCACTCCTCCCTCCCAGTCCTGCTTCTTCCCACACAAGCCGATGGTCTGCTCAGGCTTGAAGGTCTCCAGAGCAGGACTAGCAGTAACTCCCACTCCCATGCCCATCTTTGCTTCTTCTCTTTGCCCCACTGCTTCTCCCAAATGTAAGGGGACATGAGGCAGCCACAGAAAAGGTTTCAGAAAGGCTCTGGGGATGCTGGGGTCACAAACTTGTGGTGCCCACGTAAAATGAGGGGATAACTTCACTCAGATGATGCGTGTGGTAGGGTTGGGTTCACTTGGTGCAGGCTGGTTGCACACAGTGGGAAGCAGCTGATGATATCCACACAGACACAGTCTCCCTAAGTCCAGGTCAAACACGTGCTGTTTCCATGGGTTAAACAGAGCTCCTCAAAGACCCTGTCCCTCATGCTTGGATGCTTACTGCTAAAAAGGTGAGCATTTGCCTTGAATGCAACCTGATCAATCCTGTCTTGAACTGTACATTGCGCAGGGACCTCCTGCGTGGGGGCCTCATCCCAACCCTGTGACCTTGGCCTTATATCTGAGAGTCCAGCAGCATCCTCCCTTGCTCTGCATGACCCTGGTCAGCCCACAAGTTGCTCTGCTCATGCCTTTTCACAGGCTCTCTTGCTGGACCTCTCTCAGTGCAGAAGCAGAAGATGCCATCTTCCATCTGGGTTCTGGGCCACCTCCAGTATCCTCAAGAAATAATAACAAAAATGGGGGAGCTTGTCTCCTTCATTGATGCTCGGCAGTGGGGACTGTAACAAGGGTTCAAGTCTCCACTGCACGTCAGCTGCAACAGCAGCTGCAGGCTGACATGCACAGACATGTACAGGAGGAGGCAGGATGTCTCTCTTCCCCTGAGAAGATCCTCCCCACCCAAAAATTCAGACTCCACATTCCTGGATGCTGCCTGCTGCACAGATCAGGCAGGAGCCTCCAAACCCAGATTTGCTATCTGCTGCTACTGGGTCCCACAATGAAGGACTTGCCATGTCACCAGTGGCACATGTGCTGCTGTGCGAGCTCCTCTGAGCTAATCATAGAATCACAGAATCATTCAGGTTGGAAAAGACCTTTGAGAACACCAAGTCCAACCATTAACCCAGTACTGCCAAGACCACCACTAAACCATGCCCCTAAGCACCTAGGAAGTGATCAGGTCCCCCCTGAGCCTCCTCTTCTCCAGGCTGAACAACCCCAGTTCCCCCGGCCACTCCCCCTCAGGCTTGTGCTCCAGCCCCTTCCCCAGCTCCGTTGCCTGTCTCTGGACATACTCCAGTATCTTAATGCTCCTCTTGTAGTGAGGGGCCCAAAACTGAACACAGGATTCGAGGTGCGGCTGCACCAGTGCCAAGTGCAGGGGGACAATCACCTCCCTGGTCCTGCTGGCCACACTATTTTGGATACAAGCCAGGATGCTCTTGGCCACCTTGGCCACCTGGGCACACTGCTGGCTCGTGTCCAGCCAGCTGCCAGCCAGCCCCCCCAGGCCCTTTCCCACCAGGCAGCTTTCCAGCCACCCTTCCCCAAGCCTGTAGCACTGTGTGGGGTTGTTGTGACCCACGTGCAGGACCCAGCACTGAGCCTTGTTGAACCCCATACAACTGGCCTCAACCCATCGGTCCAGCCTGTCCAGATCCCTCTGCAGAGCCTTCCTGCCCTCAACCAGATACACACTCCTGCCCAAGTTGCTGTCATATGCAAATGTACTGAGGGTGCATTCGATTCTCTTGTCCAGATCATCAATAAATATATTAAATAGACCTGGCCCCAATACTGAAGCCTTCCAGTACTTAAAGGGGGCTTATAAGAAAGGTGGGGACAGACTTTTTAGCAAGGCCTGTTGCAACAGGACAAGAGGTAATGGTTTTAAACTAAAAGAGGGTAGATTCAGACTAGATATAAAGAAGACATTTTTTACAATGAGGGTGGTGAGTCACTGGCCCAGGTTGCCCAACAAGTGGTAGATGTCCCATTCCTGGCAACATCCAAGGTCAGGTTGGACAGGGCTCTGAGCAACCTGATCTAGTTAAAGATGTCCCTGCTCATTGCAGGAGGGCTGGACTAGATGACCTTTAAAGATCTGTTCCAACCCAAATTATTCAATAATTCTATCATTCTATGAACTCCAGGTTCTGAGCTCAAGGAGATGCCTCTGACACCCACTGATGCACATCTGTCCATCCCTGATTTTGACCAGGAGTTAGAGGAAGAAGGTGAGGCAGGCACCCATTGGTCAAAGTTGTGTTGAATTTGGTGCCAGTGGCACCAAAACCCACTGTGTAACAGAACACATCAGTCATGCAGCTCGTTATTTCCAGTCACAAGACATGATTTTTCACAGGACGGCAGGGATGGGCCTTGGAACATTTGAAACCCTTTTTTTTCTGACTGGGGCAGCAGTCACCAAGCCAGATTCCAGTGTGACTTACTGTAACATGCCACCCCAGCTTAGGTGGGATAATGACAGCTTCAGACTTTCATTTTACTTGACAGTTTCTTGCTATTTTTCTGTTCTCAAAGTTTTTCCTAAAGATTGGTGGTTCAGTTACATCCACTTAAAGTTAGTTGTTTGGCTGTGTAACACTATACAGCATCAAGAGCCAGTGGTTCCCCTGCCTACCCACAGATGCTCTGTTCCCAGGATCCTCAGTTTTTTCCTGTCCCTAAATCTGGGGAAACATACTCCTTCCAGCCTTTACACTGCAATAGGCAAAGCCTCTATTTTTTGCTGCCTTACTAAATGACCTTTCCCTATCTCATCATGATCCTCTGTTTATGTGGGACAGGGAACTTCTTTTCATTGTCATTTTCATTTATATCACCATTTGTTGATATAAAATGGATTTCTTATCTCTGATGAAATACACTTCTCCCTTTCTCATCCAGTTTTTTACTATTTCAGGTAAGCTGCAGAAATTAACTTTAGCAGTTTCTTGTCTCAGTACTTTTCTCCTCTAGGAGCTCAGACAGCTTCCTGCACTGCCCATCCCTCTGGGAAGGGAGGCTGCAGACATCCTTAAGAGCCGCTGAACCTTGCTCCAGCCCAGAGGGACTCGGCCCTCCCCTCCTTTCTTCCAGACCTTGACATCCTCTGCATATATATCCTGACCTTGGGCTCTCTGCATGCCAGGCAGGGGTGTGCTCCCCTGTGACTCTCCGCAGCTCTGGAGGGAGGAGCAGGGACAGTTTGTGGGGCAAAAGGCACAGGACCAGCGGGAAGAAAGGGACGAGGGTTTTGCTAAACCAGCCAGGATCGAGTAGTGACTTCAGCAGCTGG
This sequence comes from Ibycter americanus, assembly GCA_035590275.1. Classification (NCBI taxonomy): domain Eukaryota; kingdom Metazoa; phylum Chordata; class Aves; order Falconiformes; family Falconidae; genus Ibycter; species Ibycter americanus. Next base: position 44,699,514 of record JAVJGI010000064.1, read on the forward strand.
CTCGTCTGAGCCCACTGAGCTGCCTCCAGAGCAGCCCCAGCAGAAGCCGGCAGCTCTCAGACCTGACCACCCGCTTCAGTTCATCCTAGAGCTTTTGGAAGCCAACCCTGCATGCACCAGCAGTGGCACAAGCTATCAAGCAGGACATGTGTAGGGCACATAACAGGGGCCTTTCATTCCCAAGAGCTGAATCTCCACTGGTACATCGTGCCCTCCATTTCAGTGCCCACAAGTCATCCCCTGCCCACCTCCCAGACTCATCAGCCCCTCACTCCACCCTGCCTGCTCCCCACTGGCTCCCCACAGCATTACCACCTCTCTTTCCTCTGTGTGCCCCCTTTCCTACCCAGCTCCTGCTTCTTCTGTCACCTCAAGCTCAGTGACATGCTGCCAGAGTAGAGGGGACGTGGCTGCTAGGTGGATCTGCAAAATACGGTGAGATGAGGAAGCTGGCTGAAACCGATGCCCAAGTCTGCAGACTGTCACATTCAGAGCTGCCACTCCTGGAAGTGAGAAAATTTGGTCCCGATAGTAACACTTGGATCGCTGCTTTGCACAGATGTAACTCCTTTCTCCAGCTTCTGTTTTAATACACGCATTGCTGCCTATTCCTGGAGATGCAATTCACTGCATGCTGCCGGATGGAGGGCGCAGCCCATGAGACCGACTCAGCTTGAGTCTGCAGCCAAGGGGCTTCCTATTGTTCTCCCGAGAAGCTGGCCAAATCTGGAGATGTTCTGCCCCAGGGGGTCATGCCTAGCTGCCGGCATATCCCACTCAAAACAACCACCCAGCCCTCAGCCTACAACCACTGCGTTTCATGGGGGTGGGAGGTATTTGGGATGGGGAGTGAGACACTGTGCCCTCCTTTTCTTTTGCTTTTAGTAGTCCATGCTACCTGGGGCCAGGGGTGCTGGAGTGAGACAGCTGCAGCAACGTTCTTCAACAGCACGTTGCTGCAGCCATGTGGTGTCCCAGCAGCCAGAGGAGGCTCCACTGGAGCGGGATGGGCAGCTACACAGGTATGGTGGGACCCCGATCACGCTGCAGCTGCAGCACTGAGCTGCCTGGCTTTGGGGCTTTCCGATTCACAGCCCTAATGCAACATTAATGGGTTTTGCTGGCGCTGAATATTTATAAACCAGGAGCAACTTCCTACCCATCTACCAAGAAACTGGGGGCTGTAGGGCAGAGATCAGGCACCCAGCCTCTGCCTCGCCACAGGGACTTTGCCAGGATCCTTCCCACCCACCAGGCGGTGGGATCTGCCCTGTCTGCCCACTTGGGAAGGGGAAGAAGATGCAGACAGGGAGATCCCGGAGCTCGACTGTCTGCAACACCTCTCCCACCCCTTTCAGTCCTACATCTCTGCCTAAATTAGTGGAAAACCATACTGGCTCACACCAGCCAGCCTCCCTCCCCTCTCCCATGTCCTCTCCCTACACCCCTGTGCTGCCATGTCCCTTCCCAAAGCCCAAATCTCCCAACGGGGGTCTCTTGTCCCCGTCCTCAGCTCCACTCAGTATCTCCTTTCCTCCCTACCTCCCAGATGAGACATCTCCCTCCCCCAAACCCTGTTCTGCCCCTGCTCTCCTTGCCTCAGTTTCAACTATTCCCCAGGGCTTCTTCCTCTCTTTCTGCACATCCCCCATCCTGGAGATGCTGCCGGGACCTGGTGGCCACATGGCCCCTTCCTTCCTTGCGCCATGTCCCCACAGCATCCTGCCACACCAGCTGAGCCATGCAAACCCTTGGTGCACACAGTGGCACATCACACCAGAGGACTGTACCCACCAGGGTGGTGAGGAGATCCTGCAGAGATCCCCTCCCAGGCCCTGCAGGCTCTGTTTCACACCACTACGCACAGTGGCCTGTGCTGACTGCTCCAGATAAGCCTCTTTCGGCAGGGAAACCAGAGGAAAAAATGTTTATTTTCCCTTTTACCCAGTTTGAAGGGATGCTCCGGTTTTTGCTTGGCTCTTGAAATCTTTTGTGTGGAGACAGAATGAAAAATCACCCTACTATGGCTATCTGGCCATCCAGAGGGATATGCCAGCCCCCAGGGGACATTGCTTTTGGGGTGCAGGTACTTTCTATCCCACCCAGCCTCCTCAGACCACTCTTTGTGGGGGAAGGTGGGTGGAAAGCCCTCCTCCAGGGTGGAGGGAAAGCCCAGGCAGGCTCCGACTCACCCTGGGGGGGCACCACAAGGAGTAGGGCTGGCCTCTGCTCCAGCTCACCTCACCTCGCCCCGAGCACTGCAGCTGAGGGGGCTTGGGGGGGGGCTGTCCTGGGGGCCAGGAGTATCCTCCCTCCCCATACCCACCACCCAGGCAGCACCCGGTGGCCCGGGCCACCTCTTGCCTATCTTGTTTGAACCGTCAGCTGCAGCAATAAAAGCACCTCCCCTCCCCAGTCCTACATTAAAAGAGCCGGACCTAAAATTAATTTAGCCCTGCTCTTTGTTGTGGACAATACAGAGGGGATATTGTGTGTGGGGAGAGAAAGGCTTTTTGTTTGGGTGAGGAGACAGCGGCGGTCTGTTCTTGCGGACATCTGAAAACAAGGCTGGGAAGAGCGGCCCTTTAAGTTCGGCTGAAGCAAAAACACACAGCCCCATCTCACAATTAAACACAGTATCAAACCGAGAAAGGATCAATTGAGCCTAAAACAGAAAGCTCCCCATGTGACAGATTCCAGAAAGTACGTGATACACCATGCCCAGGGCTAGTACATGCCTGCTGTGTTTCCCAGTACATGATTAATTTGACTCAGGGCAGGAGGCTGCAGGCAAGGGATCTGCAGCAGACACTGAAAAGTTTTAACACTTTGAAGACTGGAAGCGTGGCTGAGCGCGAGAGACAAAGGCAGGGCGGTGCGCAGCAGGCCGGCTGCAAGGCTCGGTGGGCTGGACAGGCAGCCCCCTCACCCCCATTTTCTGTTCACCGTCAGCGAAGACCGTGCTTCCCGCTCGAGGCCAGTGCCAGGCTTGCATCCCCCCATCAAGCATCCCTGCCTTCACTCCCTGTGGAGGGATGCTCCCCACGGCCATGCTCCCAGAGAGGATTTAGGGGCTGGGGGGCTCAGGGTCCACAGGGCGATCCCTGGGCTGCAGCCTCTTCCCCCGGGGTGGGCGACGGGTGAGGTTTGGGGAGGACGTTCGGTTCCCTCGCCCGGTCTTACAGGTGACCTTGGAGATGCGCAGATTAGAAACAATTAATATATTAGTCCCTTGGTTGCTGGAGAGCGCAGATGGAGCCAATGGACACTTTCCTCGGGAGGCAAGGGGTGGCGCTGCGACACCAGCAGAGCAGCCTGTCCTGCGGGGTGCAGGTTGGGGACACTGGGGTGGCATCCCCAAAGCTGCCCCACCACCTGCCCTCCACTGGCTGGCCAGGAGGGGACACAGCTTTTCTAAGGGCAGAATGAGATCTTGGTCAGGGGGTACAGGCTGAGGGACACAGGGGTGGCATTCCCAGAGTTAGCTGTCCTCTCTCCCCACTGCCTGGCCATGGGGGGATGCAGCAGGACATCACCCTGGCTGAGGGATGCAGGCTGCAGACATGGGGGATGGCATCCCCGGAGCTGGGTCCCATGTCTCCCACCTCGTGGCCATGGGGGATGCAGCCCTCCCTCAGGCAGAGCTCACTGCCCTACTGGGGTCCATGCCACCAGCCCTGCACACCTCACCATGCAGGTGGTCCTCACCGCCAGCCCCCAGGCTGCCATCCCAGGGGCCATGCAGGGCCTGTGGAGGCCTTGGCCATGGGAGCAGGGGACTGGCATGCATCAGTGGGGCTGGCATTTCTGGGGCTCAGCGCAAGTCACCCCTGAAAGCAAACCAAGCCCAGGCAGTGACTGCGCTCTCCAGGGTGGCTGGAGATGGTACCCAGCAGCTCTACTGCCTGCTGCCAGCCTCCTGCCCCAGGCCTGGGAACGGGGCTAGCTTGAAAGCCCCTGGGAGTGATACTCCCCATGCTCAGCCCCGGCTCTGGACCCTGTATGCTGCTGCAGAGGTGCTGCAGCCCACCACAGGGAGCCAGCCCCAAGCCGCGGTTTGGGGCAGGAGGAGCCCTGAGACTGCTTGTCCCTAGGGACACACGCTGCACCCCAGGGCTGCCCTGTTCCCTGCCAAGCTGAGTCCCAAACTTGTGCTACTTTTCCCAAAACTGCATTGTCAGCAAGGCAGCTCAGGCTGTCTCAGGAAGGAACCAGACCCACAAGCTACCAGGGAATGAGCCCCACAGACATTTGGCACCATCCCTTCTTCATGTGACTCCCCACGGTCATTCTAAAGTGGTTGAGTTGCCCACATGTGGGATGCCAAGCAGGACAGAACTGGCAAGCAGTGGGGTCAGCCCGTCCTTGGGCTCCGCTCCCCCCCATAAAATGCAGACGCTCCTGCCTGCCTCACAGAGGGGCTCCGTTCATTATCCGCTGCAAAGTGCTCCGAGATCCTCAGATCAAAGGTGCCGTCACAGCGTCGAGCCTGATTATTATTGATTATCCGTTTCAAGCCAGGTCCCAAACGAAGCCAGCGAGCCCTGAACGCAGAGGAGCCGAGGGAGGGCCCAGCAATCGACTGGCGATTTTTACTGCGGATGACCCGAGCCAGGGAGCAATTTCTGTTCATCCATCAAGGAAGATCCAGGCGTGAGCAAACAGTCAGGTCATGGGCATTCATTTTATTATTAAATCCTAAAGGGGCCGCGGCTCGTGCAGCTGGATGTAAGTGATCTTCGTGTTAAAAAGACGAGCTTTGAATTTAATTTTGCAGCCAGGCTGATAGACCTGGGGATGACTCAGCCAGAAGAACCAGCCAGGCCTTCTCTTCAGGGAGGATCAAATGCAACCAGGGAGAGTCAGGGGCCAGCTCCCAGCACAGCACAGCTCTTGGTCCCTCCTGGAGCTCCCATTGTCCCCACTTTGCCCTCCTGTCCTCACTCAGGCCGGCTCCCCCTTGCACCATGTGCCAGGGTGGCCACCTCTCAGCCTGTGCTCACATGCAGCATCGTGCCTGTGCTGGGGACGGGCTCAGAGCTGTGCTACCCCAATACAGATGCAGGTGGAGTGAATTGCAACAGTGCTCTGCTGGTGTGAGCCATCCCTGGAGCAGGAGCACACACTGCACCGTGTGTGGCTGCAGCATGCATGGCTGTACCATGCACGGCTGTACCACATACACTGCACCATGCACAGCTGTACCATGTGTACCATGCAGCCTGCACCATGCATGGCTATACCGCATACAGTGCACCACACACACAGCTGCACCCTGCACACTACACCATAAAGACTACACGACGCATGGCTGTACCACACACATTGCATGCTACACCACGTGTGGCTGTGCCACGCACGCTGCACCACATGCAGCTGCACCCTGCGCACACCATAAAGACAGTCTTATGCGTGGCTGCACCACACACAGCACATCATGCCTGGCTTTACCGTGTACATGGCACCACGCAGACTGGGCCATGCACAGCAGTGCTGTGGACATTGCGCCACATGTACTGCTCCATGCAACGGTGCAACATGCATGCTTGTACCACACATTCTGCACCATGTGCCCAGCACCATGCATGGCTGCATCCATGGTTCCCCCGCGCCAGGGAAGGGCACAGGCTCTCTACCCCAGTCCAGCAGGACCAACAGGGCAGCAGTCAGTGAGGAGGTGCTACTGGCAGGGAGGATGCTTGCACCAGTCGGCTGTGAGGGAATGTCCTTGGAGGGGCTGCGAACGCTGCTGTCGGCCCCACGACTGTGGGCGCGAGGAGCCAAGTCCCCTCTTCTCGCATCCCCAGGAGGCTGCCTGCAAAGAGCAGGGGATGGCACAGTGCAGGCTCAGGGCGTCCTGCACCCTGGGAGCAGAGCACATCAGCTGCCTGTAATCCCTGGCGCCCTTCCTCGTCCTCCCCCTGCCCCCACAAGACTGGCTCCACTTTCCCCAGCAGGAGTCCAAGGAAAAAAAAAAAGAAAAAAAAAGGAAGAGCAAGAGGGAGGGAGGGAAAGAGAAGCTAAAAATCTGTCTTCTTTAATTAATGAGGCAAGCCAGCCTGGAGAGCACGTTTGGGATCGCAGGCCCCCAGCCAGGGGCGAGCCGGCAGCCAGGGCCAGTGACATGGAGGAAGAGAGATGGGGGGAGTGTGGGGGGAGACAGGCACGGCTTTTTATACTCTCCTGTTAACTGATCCACGGAGCTTTCCTGGCATCGGTTTCAAAGGTATCCCTTCACTAATCCGCCGGGCTGTTCCAGGATGGCGGTTTTGACCAGCAGGAAGGGGGAAGGGAGGGAGGAGAAACAGTCACAGGCAGACTGCACCTTTTCACAGCCCGCAGGAAAGAAAACCAGGGCGGGGGGGCAAGGAGCAGAGGGTGGTGTGGGGCCGTGGAGGGGGGATGCTGGGGAGCCTGGGCTGGGGAGCTGCAAGCTCGACATCGCAGCCACTCGGCTGGCACTGCGGACAGCTTGCTGCAGCGTCCGGGGAGAAAACCAAACGGCCCCTTCCAAATATAGCTCCTACCGCGCATCTGTTGCAGGTATCCCAAATACGCCTTCCCCCGGCACACTCTGCTTAATATAGGCTGCCCCCCTCCCCACTGGCACAGGAGCCGACCTTCCCCAGGGGGCCAAGCAGGGCAGGAGGATGGCGCCTGCTCCAGGCTGGGTACCATGGGGCACCCATCCAAATTCCCCGTGTGGCACACCTCCCACCCTGCAGTGCCTTGCACAGTGAGGGAAGGCAAGCTGGCAGCAATGCAGTGCATAGGCACGCCGGGGCCGGGCAGGAGGAAGGTGGCCCTGTGGCATCTGTTCCTAGGGAAGGGCCATGTGGGTGCCACTTTGGCCGTGCCAGGCAGGGGGACGGAGCAGATGTACTGGTTCCCGTGCAGAAGCAGCCCTTGGGACCTAGTTACTGGGGGATCAGACACCGCCTGCCATTATAAGGGCCAGGTGACTTTTTAGGTTTAGTTCTTGCTGCTCTGTTGTTGGTTTAATTTAAAAACGCAGCCTGAGAAGAGCCTGGGTGAGTGCCCAGCCTGCTGCAGGTTGGAGGGACTCACCAGCCAGGCCCAGCCACTCACCCTGCCCTGCTAGCCCTCCAGCACCCCAGCATCATTTCCTCCAGTTGTCTTTCAGCCCCATGAGCTGCTGCCCCTGTACCTGCAGCAGCCTCTGGCAGCCCAGGGCAGACCACCAGCAGCCACCAGCATCCGTGGCCTGTCCCTCTGCAGGACAGAGACAAGATTGTGAGCTTGGCAGGAAACCCTTTGCAGGGCACAGCTGCAGACAGTGAGGGTGTTTGGTCATTAATGTCATTTTTCTAATCGCAGTCAGACCTGGGCACAGAGTCACTGCCTGGGAGAAACTGCTGGTGCTGGTCCAGGGAATAGGTGCAAGAAGAATTTGCTTATGAGCTTTTTTTCTTGTTTTTTTTCGAGGGCTGGCAGTTAGATCAGTCTGCATGACACCAAGAGAGCTATGCTAAGACAGATACCGCGCCACAGCTCTGATTTCTCTGTCAGGTCAAGGCCAGTTTGCTAAACCTCATGTGCTGCATTGTGTAAGATTGGGGCACAGTCAGGTAAAACCCTCATTCTCCCTGTGTCTCTCTGAAGTAGCTGTATTAGCTCAAAAACCAGGTGGCTTCTGCTCCTCAGTATCTATCTAAACTAGCACCAAAATGGCTACAAATCTCCCCTTCAGTACAGGAAAAATGTCAATCCTTCATTCAATAATATTTTTACAGCTTCTTCCTTCCCAGCAAACTCCCTGAAGTTCCAACAGTGTCATTTGCATCGTTTTTGAAAGGCCCCTTTTTCAGTAAAGGAACAAGCTTTTTTGTGTAAAGAAAAAAAAAAATAAAACCAAACCCTCCTGCACAGCGAAACAAAAACGGCATGGTGCCACTTGGTACTGAAGACTGCTCTGGCTTCCAGAGCACACGTGGGCAGGGGTTTTTGGTCCCTCCGGACCTGGCCCACCACATGGGCAGCTCTTCTCCTTGCTGCTGGGAAAGGTACCAGGAGGTCAGTGTGGCTACACGCACAGTCCCATCTCCCAGGCTGCAGTTTGCTCACTGGTCCTTATATCTGTTGAGAGGAGGGATGGTTCCCCCCACGCCAGTCGTTGCCTGGAGACCCCCAAGGGGAGAGGAGAGCCCTTTTTGCTGCTATGCTCAGCCTCTGAGGCTCCCAAGTTCCGATGTACTGAGAGAAACAGGTGCACACTCCTGTGCAGAAAGTGCACCAAGGACGATTGTGAGAAGGCAGCTGGGAAGGGGCCGATCACCTGATAAAATTTCACACCAGAGCACTGGACACAGGAAGACTCAGTCCCATGTCCTCCAGACAGGGAGCTTTAGATGGCTCCTGCCTCTGCAGGGGAACATGGTGACTTGCCTGGTTGCACAGGCGAGCGTTCTCCACTGCACCCAGTATGGAGACCTGACTAATGTTACACTGACTGAGCCACATTCCTCCCTGACCTTTGTCCACCAGCTCATTAACATAATTGATCCTAGCCATGACAGTCACACAAGGACCAGATGCTTGTCACATCACCTCCTCGGTGGCTCCTTCCTTCCTACCTCTCTGGCTACACTCAACACCCAAGCCGTGTTTTGCCAGCCCTCCCCTTGCCCTGCATCCCCCCAGGGCCACGGTGGAGCCATGCCCCAAGCAGCGTGCGTGCCCCACGCAGTGTGTCCCAAGATCAGCAGGCTCACTTGGCTCAGGGGGCCTGGGCAAGGTGTTTAGCTACTGCCCATGGGGAGATCCAGCCAGTTGTTTTGCTGGTTTTATCTCCAAAGTGTTAATTATTGTGGCCCCAGGTGGCATTGTCCCTTACTATTACACGGTTGACCTGTATCTAATCTGTCATCATCTGAAATCCTCTGCCCCATCCTGGCATCCCTGTTTGCCCAGGATACCCCCAGCCTCCACATGCTCCCTGCTTTATTACTCCTGCATAAACCAAGTTACAGTTTCAGGACAGAATCAAAGAAAAGCTCCTTAATTTTCATCCAGCAAAAAGTGGTGAATCTGGATACCCCTGGGGTGGATGAATCCCCAACCAGGCAGGAGCTCAGAGCTTGCCCATGGTGGCAGTGGGTCTCTGCCATCCCACCCTCCTTACCCCCGGCTGCGAGCAGAGATGTCTCTCAGCTTGGGTTGGCTTTCAGGCTGCTCCCCACTGCGAAAGCAGCACAAAGAAGCCCTCCCCGCTGGTGTCCAGGCCAGCAGCATCTCCACCGCATGACTTGTAACCCGCCGAGCCCGCCGCTGGTCCTTCACACGCCGTGAATGATAACAGGGAGCCGCAGCCCATTGTCTGCCGGCCGTTGCGCCGGTTTGTCAAGTTTGCGGTTGCATTTTAATCCTGACGCCTTTTCAAAGCCCAGCTGCGCATTGTGTGGGCACCGGAATTCTTGACTTGCAAATCCCCCTAGCATTAAATTCAACCTTCTGGGGCTATGGTGATCGTCCGCACATTGAATGGGGGGC
>JAVJGI010000064.1:44709123-44740139 GCA_035590275.1 Ibycter americanus
GGGGGGGGGCGGGGAGGGAAGCGGTGGGGGGGAGCTTCTTGCCCCCTGCCATGAATAACAAGCAGATGAGAAGCAGCAGAGGGGCTGAAGGAGCCTACTGCAGCCAAGGTGACAGCACTGGTGACTGCGAGGCTGGGTACAGTCCTCGGGGACGGGACGGGTCCAGCTTGCCAGCTCCCCTCACCCCTTGCCTGCCACGCTCTGTTGGTGCCCAGAACCATTAAAAACTATATGGGGTCACCAGCAAAGATAGTTCAAGCGTCGCTTGGTGTCAGACCGCAGGGATGGTCCCCAGTGCTGAGCCAGGGAGAGGAAAGTGGAACGGATAGACGTGGGACAGCAAAATCCTGCCGGTATTGCTGTGCCAGTTGACATCTGGGCTAGGTCATGTGGGTGGATTTTAGCCTTTTCCTGCCTGTCTCAGTCTGTTCCAGGGCTTGGGAAGCCACCCTGCAAGGCTGGAGGCGTAGGTGCTGCCCAGACCCATCTGAAGCAGGGACAAAGTAGGAGTCTGCCTGTGCGAGTGGGGGTCCAGCCTCGATGACCCAGGCGGTCCTGTCCAGTCCTCTGGTTTAATGCAAGCCATCCTCCTGCTCGGCATGGAGAACAATAGACAGCTGTGTGTGAGGAGATGGGCCTGCTGCCCCAGCTCTCGTGTGGGCTGGCTGAACCATCCTCAGACCAGTCGGGCAAGTTTTCAATGCAACCAAGTTGTTTTTTTCATTTAAAAAAACAAAACAAAACAAAACAAAAACAAAAAAAAAAACCCAAAACCCACACATTTGTCAAAGCTGAAATGTTTCATAGAGCTGTATCGTTTGGGCAGACTTTTGCCAAAAGCCAGGCAGACTTTTGGTGGCAACCTGCCCAATTTCCTAACCCTTTGCCTAGCAGACAGTCTTAAAACCTAGGTTCCCAGGATGCTTCCAGGCTGCCAGTGCTTGCAACTTCCAGGGTCCATGCTTTATGGGAGGCAGCCGGCAGCCAAAGTGCCTTTCCCTGCTCCAGTGGGAGGACACCGACTTCAGGCACTGCTTTGCACAGGACCCCACGCTGCAGGAATCCCACGCCTCACCCCCCGTCTCTTGTCTCTTCCGTGACGTCTCTTGTCTGCTGGAAGTGGCCCCAGCAACCCTCCAGAGCCGGGGCAGCGCGGGAAGTGTCAACTGACAGCTCTGCTTTGTTTCAGGGGGAAAAAAGAGTAACACAATCCCTTCTCATCTTCTCTGGTGGCCTTGCTTAACTTCTCAGAGCCTCAGTTTGCCAGGTTCTGGGATTGTAAAGCCCTGTAAAAGACTTGGAGATCCTGGCACTTGGAGGAGGAAGGTAAGAATTAAAACAATGAGAACCGCTGGCTCCCAGAGCCCTCCACCACCTCCTGGCCCAGCACTGTCCTTTCCCCTCCTCTTTGCATGCTGGCATATGCGTGTGATCCCTCTGCATATCCTCACCTCCGAGCACCCGTCTGTGTGCTCTCCCTGTCCTGCTTTCCCTCTCTCCAAGGCCCAGGTATGTTGCAGCCCTCCCTGCTTCAGCCAAGCTTCCTTCCTCTGCTTCCCTGCCTGCTCTGCTCAGCGCAAGGTCTTGGACAGACAAGGTGGTTGCCCCCTATTCCTTCTTTGTGTCCCTGAGCTTTCTTCATTGGGAGAGAGACCCTTGCTCTGGGCATAGACCACAGTCAGGCTCAGCAGAGCCTAGGAGCAGGGACCAGTCACTGGGAGTCTGGAAAATGCAGGACTATAAAATGTGCAGAAGGAGAAAAAGCGTTCAGGTTCCCCAGGATGCTGGCCAGGAAGCAAGACCACAACCATCCTGTCCCAGCAACAAGCTGGCCACACTGTCTGTTGGGCCTGCAGGACTTGGGGGCTTGGAGCGATGGCTGTCCCCAGAGCATTGCTCTAGGCTTAGCAGAATTCCCCACACCAACTGGAGAGACAATTATCCCCTGTTTGTTTGCCCTGAGTTGTTTTTAACAAAACTGTGCTGCTGGCTGTTTATCACTTCATTTTCCTCCAGGAGATGAGGCAAGCAAAGAAGATCAGCCAGAATAAAACACGACCTTTATGGGCTGTGCTGTGGGCTTGGACTTTCCACCTACCGCCTCTGTGTACCAATGGGGTCTGAGATGAGCAGATGCCAGGTGCCATGTTTGGTGCTGGCAGAGGAGCAGCATATGTAGCTCTGAGCTCAGGCCCACGGGATACTCCCCAGCGTGTGTTCATGACACCCACCCAGGGAGTTTTTGTGCCACAGCTCAAGTCACTTCCTCACATCCAGCAAATTCCTCCTCCTGGTCCCCATGTCGTCCCCATCCCCCCGCCCCCGGTGAATCTTGAAAGCAGAGGGCTGAGTGCTTGTGCGGGAACATTGCACACAAGACACCATTTCTGGGTGGCTGCGAAGACCCAAGCACACAGGGACGGCCTCCCTGGTCTTGTTCAGTCCTCAGCCAGGCTAATGCGTGCAGCATCCCTTAGGCGGGCATCTGAGGGACTTTGTTCCCTGGAAGTGCTCAGTGCGTGAAGGCAGAGTCTGCACCGAGGCGCAGTGAAGCACAACCTCACAGAAAGATGCTCCCATCAGCGTGCACCAAGCACCCAACCCATGCCTGCCCCACAGCTCCCAGCTCTCCAGCCCGGCCCGGGACCGGCCCTGTGGGTGTGTGCGCTGGCTCTGGCAAAGCTGCCCTGCTTCCAGCCAGATGCTCACCAGCCAGGGCCCTAAACACAGTTCAGGTCTTTGCTACTGGGAAGAGTTTGGAGCAGCCTGGCTGCCTAACCCAGCTCTCCAGCCATGACCTGCTTGGTCCCCACACCACCATGCACAGGCCAGCCTTCCCATGGGCCCCCTGTGTCACACGTGCATGCACAGCCATCCCCCTCCCCATGTGGGTACCTGGGCTTGGGGGGATGACTTATTTGAGGTGAGGGGTCTGGTTTGAGGGTAGGAACAATGCCTTTTGGGGACGCTGAGGAAGGCATGGCTCTCACCACAAACCCTCTGCCCACCCAGTAGCCAATGCTGAAAGCCAGGGTGTGGGCCATTGGCTCCTGCAGGGTGCTGCTGAGCCTCCTGGGTGTCCCGCCACTCCTGCCTGGGGCTTCACACCCAGTGCTACTGTGGCATCCTCATTCCTCGCCTGGACCCAGCCTGTCTCTCCTTCCCTTTCCTCAGAGAGGGAGTAAGGCTCTCCCCAGCACGATTGCTACCGCCTCCAGCCCCAAGCTGTTCTGTTCAGTGACCCTTTAGACTTGCCATCATTTGGAAGCACAGTGTGTACAGCACCTCTCTCTTCCAAATGCATGGCTCTAGGCAGCCAGATACCCTTGAGATATGTTCTTGGTCCTGAGAGGGACCCCCATGTCTCTGTCCTGGTTTGTGTCGTATTCAGATAGGAACTGAACATCCATCGTGTTTACCACAGCCTCTAGCTGTGAAAAGAGCTAGAGTTTTGGGACAAAACCCAAAGCCTTTCACCCCTTGGATGCATCCTGAGTTTTGAAGGCACTTGCGGAGTAGCAGTGGGCATCAGAGATGTGATGATGAATGAGACAAAGGGTGTCCTAGTGGGGTTGTCTCTAAGGGAAGATGGGAAGACATCCCTCCTGCCTGCCACTCTTCACTTTTCATCTGAAGGCCAGCCTGGAGAGAAGTCTCTGATCACTTGAGCCAAACACTGCACATGGACACAGTCTGCTGAGCTCAAGAGAATGCTTCAACACTGCCTGCTCTTCTCAGCATTCGACTTGGGCAGCCTCAGGAGGCTGTCCGCTCTCTAAATACCCCACTCTGACAGTGATCTGCCCAATGTCCTAGTGGCTTCTGGGGCATTAAAGGACATTGAGTCCTAGACCCAAAGGGTAGCTATGGGGACCTGTGTGAATGGGGACAGTGAAGGTGACAGTTTTGAGCTTTTGTAAGAACAAAGCATCTTTCAATGAGAAGTCTTATCTCCTGCCTCAACGTTTGGGTGAAGGTCCTGAGCTTCAAAATCCCCCACTTGAAGCACCAAGAAAGGTGTCCTTCATCCCCACCAGATGCCCAGGCATGGTAAGTTCAAGTGATTTTTGGTCAGAGCTAAAGAATACCCCTTCAAGACACGGAAGAGTCTTTCGGCATGCACAGGGAAGCAGGAGGGCACGCGAACTTGCCTTGGCAACTCCAGGAAGGCAACCAGCTTCTGAAGGCATTTAGGGACACCCTGGGAGAGCAGTGGGGATGAGAGTTAGCCTGGAAGGCTGCCCCACAGCCTGTCTTTCTCCTCCTTCTGCTGAGTCCCCGGCAGGTAGTGACATAAACAAAGCAGGTTTGTTTGCAGTGACATTTTGGAGATTGCCTCCCAAAGATGAGTCAGGCTGTGCTTGCTGCAGAAAAACAGTGATGCAGAGTCTTGTGGGACAGTTTTAGTGGCTGTGGAGGAGGCAGACTCACCTGAGCCAGCCTCGCTAGTCTGGTCCTTGGGAACAGCCTACCACAGACAGAGCACCGAGTCCTGCAAGGGTGTCCTGGACACCCTTCCCTTTCTTCCACAAAGTCATTAAGGTTCTCAGAAACTCCTGCAGCAGCTATAACTGAGGTGTCCTTTCAGTGAGGTGCCCACCCAGAGATATCTCATGTACCTCTGCCTATAGTATTGCCATCCCATTGGGATGTCCTGTTGCTCTGTTGCTAAGGTGCTCAGTCTAGCAATGACTGTTGCTGACATGAGACCCTAGATACTGCCTATCACATTTCCCATGAGCAGCAGAGAGCAATGAAAACAGAGATCAGAGAGACGAGGAGAAGAGCCTAACCTGCTAATTACAGTGGTAAAGCAACATTCAGCACCTGCTGCTGGCAGTTAGGTACTTCTGCCAGGGGCTATATGGCAAAACAGGTTTGGCTGGTGGCAAGACAGTGCAGCAAAATGGGATTCATTAGGGCCAGGAGTGGTGGGGGTAAAACTGGGTCTTACAACAAATGAACAAGACAGACTGATGGGGTTACAAGCTGGATGAGTGCATCCATGACGGTCTGGGTCTACCCCCTTCAGACAGATTGCGTTTGCAGAGAGGCAAGTTGTCTTGATCATCACCCTTCTGTCGTCTCTGTGCAAATCACAATGTTTTCTTCCTCCTGCCGTTCTGCCAGGGTGATTTGTGTCAGCAGGGTCTCTGGCCAAGGTGATTGCAGCAGCCTATTTTTGGGACTGCCCTTGAGCATTGCAAGCCAGGAAGGCGGAAGGTGGAGCCCAGCTGTTCTGGTGTCTGTGCCCTGGAGAGGCACTAACACCTGCAGTCCGTGCTGGCTGCTCTCCAGTGCCTTGCTAATTGCATCGGGGTCCTTAAATAATACAGCGGCCATGTGCTGAAGGGCCTACTTGCTGGCTCTCCCGGTGCTCAGGAGGTGACAGAGTGGCTCAGCTGGGGGCCAATTCAGGCTGCAGGAGATGGGAATGTCCCTGTTCAGGTCCTGAGATTTTGGCTCCAAAGGTGCTGTCTGACTCCGCTTGGTCACTGAATGCCTGCTGCCTTGCTGGGGTATTTATTTGGCATTGAAAGTCAGCAAGAGGCTCATAGATGCTCACTCCTTTGAGGCCATTTTAAGTACAGACAGGGGTTTAAGGGACAGGTCTGCACCCAAATGTACATGCATCCTATACTGACCAGACCTACCCACACAGCAAACACTAACAGTCCTTCCTGTGAGCGGGTGTCACCCTATGGGACGCAGGCTGACGGCTTCTACTTCTTCCTATGTTGTGTTGCACCTCAGGGTCTGAAATTTGCCTTGCATGAGAGTGGCAGTACTGCCAGACCAAAGGCCCATCTTGCCTAGGTCCTGTCTCCAACAGCAGTTGACACCTGGGGAAGGATACAAGAAGAAGGTAAAGGCACAGTGGCTCCCCCAGCACTTGCCCAGCCCCTAGCTGGTCTTCCTGAGCCAGATCCACAGATGCTGCAGTTTGAACAGCATCACCTGGGGTTGTCATCTGGCTCAGAAGCTTGCAGAAAGCTAGCTGGAGAGAAGTTGCAGTTCACAAACAAAGGGAAGGAAGGGAGGGAGGCAGGGGAGCAGCTGAGCCAGTGGAACTGTTTGTGCAGCCATAATCACACCATAAAGCAAGGCAACAGCACCTGGAAAACAGCCCTTATGCTAGCCCAGAAAACAGGCCCTGGTGACCAGAGCTGCTCACAGTGAAGCTGCCTTTGCTGAGGGACTGGCTCCCCTGAACAGTATGTGCTCACACACTGGTCGCCCACGGGGGCAATGCTTTGCTCCATTTTATCCGTGGAAGAATTGCTTGCTCCAGGTTTTAACTTTACATCTGTTTGCCTTTATTAAATATTTTTTTAAAAAAGAGAGGAGGGCCAGTTGTTTTTGACAGTTTGCAAAGGTCCTACCCAATGGAAACAGAAGAGAGCAGAGGATGGAGGAAGGCCAGGAGGGAAGGTGTCACAGCCCTGCCCAGGGCATCTGCCGCTCCCTGTCGCATGGCTGTGGTCTGTGTACCCTCCAGCTGTGACACCTTCCTCTGCCCACATTTCCCTCACTTCCTCCAGATGACCCTGCTGCAGGGCCAGGAGCACTGTCAGTGGTGGGGTACAGCAGAGAGAGTTGGTGCTCAGACCCAGGGCACCAGCAGGAACAAGATGACAGCCAAGGGGGGAGAGCGTGGGGCCAGACCCCAAAACCCACCTGAGCTGGGCCATGCACCTCCACACCACATGCAGTCCAAGTAGATACTGAGGCACACAGGGATGCTCACCTCGGTCACCAAAAGAGAACTCACCATCCCCAGCACCCAGAGATGCTCAAGTACCATTCTGGGAGGCACAAGCAGGGACAGGGAACAGCACAAGAGCCAGGCACCTCCCAGCAGTTGAAGCAGGTGGGAGAGACAAGCCAGACTTTCCCTCTCTCAGCCCTGTCCCACACACACACTTCAAACGAGAGCTGCAAAGACCTCTGTTCTCTGGGCTGGCCTCCCCCCACCTTGGTACTACTTCTCTCACTCGCTCAGCAGCTCAGCCCAGCATCCAGGTTTACATATAAATAAGGAGCAAGTGTGAAATCCACCCTGGGGTCTCTCCTGACTCCCACTTGGCTCCCTAATTGGAAAGTCTGCCAGCAGGAGATATTGCAAAGAGCTAAAGCAGAAACAAACTCCCTTTATCCCAGGCAGAGATGGCAGGTGGGGTTAGGTCCCCAGCCCAAACCACACTGGGAAGGACACAGAGCAGATCTGCAGACTCAACCAGGCTCTGGTTCTCCATCAGGCTCTGGGGGCTTCACCATGCTGCTGTGCCCAGAGGGAAGGGACAGGCACATATCAGAGAGGATCACACAGCACCTCTTATCTCCGGAGGTCTAGTCCAGAACTTTGCAAGCCCAGACCACTTGATGCCAATAGGGAGGAACATTAGGACATGGATGTGATCTCTCTGCAGCACTGGGTAGATGTGTGGCTCAAACACCTGCACCTTCAAGAAAAGACACCAGATTTTGAGGTTCCCCTATTTGCTCTGTGCTCCAGAGAGGGGTTTCCCCAATGCATACACGGCTCCCATCAAAACACTGCTGACCTACAGGGACACCCCCTCCTTTCGATTATTCAGCCTAAAGGAATCAAGAGCCAGGCTCTCATCTTCACCTCCTTCCTGGAGGGGAAAACTGACCCTCATACCTCGGGTCTTCTATGGCTGCCAGCCAAGCCCACTATCACAGCGTTTCTCACAAGGGGTGGCAGCATCACCTTCCACAGAGGCAAAGTCCACACACCTCACTAGGCTACATTGCACCTCAAACATGCCTATCAACAGCCAAGAGCCACCTAGCACTGTGAGAGACAGCTAGGAAACCCCCTCCACCAAACCCCCATTGATTTTTCGCTACCTCCTTTAGTTTTTGGAGGCCCTGGAGGCACAAACGTTGCCTCCAGTAGAATGGCTTCAAAAGCAACAACGATCTCAGTACAAGCATATCAATGTCCCAGAGCTTTATGTTTTCTGAGGAAGTAAGACAGCTCTTCTGCTTCTGCTGTCGGGGAGGTTTGTTATCCGCATTAGGATGCAGTGTTCACCCTGAGATGAGGGGCTAAGTGCTGTACAGATTCATATTCTTTTTGTCTAGCATCACCCAGCCTCAATGAGCTCGCCAGATGAGCAGATGTGGAAGAAGCCCAGGAAGGGAAGAGGAACAAGGTATGTTTAGATAGCATGCCAAACCAAGAATGAAATCCAAACAGGTACCCTGAGCTGCTGACCACCACTGCTGTGCAGAACTGATCTACTCCTGTGAAGAGCAGGGGAGAGATGATGTTTTCTCTCTGAAAGTTCCTCAAAATTTCTGATGGATATAAGACACAGGTAACTTCTTCAAAGAGAAATTTCCCTTTCTGACCAGTTCTCTAAAGGGAAAACAATCCTGATATACAAAATACAATATTATTGCTCATGTTATCTGTGTGAATCAAAACATCAACTGACCCAGCAAACGGTTTATGCCAAAACACCAGCAAAATCAGTAAGTTCACTACTTTGATCATGACATTTGGAGCAAGAGGCAAGGTGATGCAGTAGACACATATACATCTCCTGTACACATAAGCATCACTTCTGCGGCCTTTGGAGATTTTCTCATAATCATTCCCATGATTTACCCTTTAGGATCGGACAGGAGCTTGCAAAGGCACCATTATGGCTATACTTTTTTCCTGGTGAGATACTGCCAGCTGAGTATTGCAAACTCGTCCTTTTACTAATCCTACCTCCTGGAGGCACTTAGCAACTAATCTGGATTACCTATTTCCACTGTTCTGTGGCAAAAGAAACCTCTTTGTTTCAAGTCCTGTGGGCTCACTCCAAGGCACTGGCCCATGGGAAAATCCCCTTGTCTTCCTAATTTGATTTAGGTTGCTCCTTTGCCAAGACCCCTCAGATCTCACGTGTATTTAAGTGGGCCATTGCACGGGCTCCAAACACACACATTCTAGCTAGGGACATTATCCTGTTGTAGCAAACCACCCTCAGACCCAGGCTTGCAGCAGGACGATTACCACTATTTAGCAGTGGCTTGTTAACAGATGCCTTAAGGAAATACAGACAGCACAATGCTGACCCACAACATGGAGCTGGAAATGCCTTCCTTGTCTCATCTAGATAGGAGTTTCCTACTTCAGAGCATCCCTAGTCAGGTTTTAGCCAGCCCATGTCACTGTGGGTCAGAGCATTCAAACAGAAGAAGTCCAGTTGACTTCACCAAACACTGGAGCAAGCCTTTGGCTCCAGTCACCCAAGAAGCAACAAGCAGGAGTTAGGAGCCCCAGGGCTTTGCAAGCCAAATGGGCACAAGCTTGTGCATATAAAAGCCCCAGGTCAGCCAGCCTTGGAGCTATTTTCCCAGCCCTCCCCTCCTTGCCTGTGACTGTCATTTGCGAGGCAGGATGTGCAGACCTTCTCGCAGTACTCCATGCAAGGTCATCATTACACCACCCACATGACTAACACCTTTGTGAAACTCCTTACCACCTTCTCTACAGTGTTCTCCATGAAGCCTCTCGTTTTTATTCACCTTTTTGGTTATTGCTGGGCTCTCGAGCAGAGGTCGTCATTCAGTTGTCACAAAATAGCCCAACTCCTGGGAGGTTACAGCCAATTCACAAGCCCTCAGCATAGAGAGTGGCTCTACAGAGGCTCAGGGTGGGCTCTGCCTCCCTTTCACATGCGCCTCTACATGCCACATCTCACTGCACCCATCTCCAATTCCCTGCCATCCTGCTTGTTCCTCACCAGGGTACACAGGTCTGTGTATTCTGTATGGCATCATCTCCTTTGTGACACGGGTAATGAGCAGCCTCCACCCGGCGCTGAGTTTGGCTGCATAAGCCAGGCCCACAGTGCCTCTCGCTCTGCTCTGCCTGACCACCCCACTAAACTGACCCTCACAACTTAGGAGAAAATTAACAGGACATGGTCATGCTCCAGACTGCTCTCCATGCTCTCGCACATGCATCATGTTGGTGCACACAAGACTTCTCACAGATGCCGCTGTTTCATGTAGGAGGATTATTCCCAGGGAATTCCATTTCTCACTTCCACTCACACATCCTGGTGCCCCCTTACTAAGGACAGCAAAAGACCCAGCCCAAGAGCCTCTCCAAAGAGCTAGGATTCATGTGGCATATCAAGTAGCCCAATTACATTAGGATAGTGTAAAAATTTATTCTACAAACTCCTCTTGGGAAGGAACAGGCTGGCTTTGTGACCAGGGGTGACCTGCTCCAGAAGGAAGCCGCTGGTGGCAGTACCTAAAGTCTCCAGCTTGTTCACCGAGCCAGGCAAGACAAAGGCACTGGCTTGTCCACAGCAGCAGTATTGTGCTGGTGGCAGTGCCAGGATGCAACACTGCAGTACAGCAGCTCTTAGGAAAACCAGTCCAGGTGGGCTCATGGTGTTTGCAAGAGTTCAAAGCTGGTTGTCAGAAAAGCTTTCCCACGTGCCTGCTGATCTCCTCCTTCCTTCCCAGGCACCCTCCAGCCACCGCTATTCATATGTGGCTCCAGAGATGGCAAGGCCCTTGCCTGTCCTGGTGAGCCAGCACCACAGGTGAGGTGAGGCTGGATTGCTCCAGCTCTTCTAGACACCCCACTAAGCTCCATCCAGCTGTTCTGAGCTCTGCCCTGGCTGTTTCTGCTTTAGTGCCTCCTACAGTGGGGCAGGCAGTTGTTCACTGATGCAATACGCCATCGGCAAGAAGCAGTGAAGCTGGGTAGCTGGAGGACATTTGTCTCTGCTCTGCATGGGGTGAATGAAATCTCTGGTGCTGGGGCAAAACCTCACTGCAGACCTGGGTATCTCTGCTGCTTCTTTGTCAGAGCAGCTTTGAAATTGGTGTGGAAATGGTCTTCCCTTTAGCACCGCCCCTGAGGTGTTCTCAGGTGCTGGCTGAATATCATCGGGTCAGTCTCCTTCCCTCCAGGCAGGGCAGCCAGCTCCTCCAGGCAGCACTTTGGAGCAGCTGAAGCAGCTTCTCCCTCCTGGTCACCCTAGAGAAAAGCTGACCTCCTTCAGAGTGGAAGTGCCTCACCAAGCTAAAATTAGATTTTCTAAATATCCTGTCCTTGCCCTGTGGCCCCAGAAGCACTTCCGAGGCCCAACACTTGTGATGGCAGCCAACACACTGTCCCACAGGGAAGGGAAGCCCCACATTCCTCCTTCCCACTGCAGCACATCCCACCCTGGCCTCCACACAACCCCAGCTCTGCATTGTCTGCCAGCTCTGGAGCAAATGATGCGCCAGAGCCTGCGAGTAAACCAGGCAAAGCAGCCCGGGCAAGTGTACACCAGGGGGATAATCTCGCGCATTGTGCCTGTGAAGCAAGACACCAGCCTGTCTGCATGGTGGGGAAGGACCAGCCGGGACCACTGCCTCCCCTCTGCATTACGGCGCCCAGGACTGCAGCCCCAGGCGGATTCGCTCCTCGCTGGATAACTTAAATGTAGCTTCCCTGCTCCATATACTCAGCTGTTCCTCTGATATGGTGCCAGTCTCAACACATGGAAACCAGGCCTTCAAAATCTTCCATAAGCTCAAGCAACTTTACATTAGCACACTGTCTACAATCTCGAAGCCTACAGGCTGAGACCTACAAGCCTTCCATAAAATATCTAGCAAGGTAATGGTAGCTTTGCATGAAGCAGAATGAAATGATGGAGTTGTCCATCTTTCCAGCTACCACATTTTTCTTGGCCGAATAAAAATTTTATTTAACAGTAGCATTAAGTTCAGTGCCACCTGTTTTATTCCTGTGTCACCAGGACCTGGAAGGAATGATTTTCTCACAGCTTTCGATGCTGTTTGTGAGGATATGGCTCCTAATTGCAGCTCTGCTGTGTTAACATTTCCAGGAATTATCATCAGACCATTCAACACGTACCCTTTGTTTCTGGGAGTTTCCCTTCTCCTACAGAACTTTTGCTGTTATTCTCGCAGCACTAGTGAAACATCAGAGAGGAGATGGGAGGTAAGAGTATTCAATGTCTTCATGAATGAACTTCTACAATGTTTCGCTTTTTGGGGCTACTCACCCCCAGTGACCAATTCCTCCTTATGAAGCCACATTTGTTCCCTTCAAGACCACTTTCCACCCCACCCCTTTCTCAAACTCCAGCCCTGTAGTCCAAAAGCAAATCTGGAAAACCATCCCTGATCTCCTTCAGGGAAGTGCAACTGATGGAGGAGAGCTGGACAAAGACCTGGCCCTAGGTCTGGTCTGGCAGGAGATGCCACCACTCCTCCTGCACCCTCCCTGGGCTCCTGCTGAGCAGCAGAGTGATGAAGGCTCTCAGCCTGCTCCCAGGCAGCATCTGAGCCAGCTGTCAGCAGGGTGTCAAGGATTTCACTCAGCATCTCCTGGGCACGACATTGCCCTGTACCCCTTGGGCCCAGCCCTGACCATTGCTGGTGGGCAGCAGCCAGGTCTTGTAACCCTGGGGCAGGTTCTCGCTGCCTAGCAAGGACAGGAAGGCAGCAAGGCTCCTGCCAGTGCTGGCAGGGCTCCCTGAGGTGCTCAGCACCATGGCAGTCAGGTTGACCTCAGAGATGTCTCCCTGACCCACGGATAGAATCCCCTGTCCCCAGGCCACCAAAAATGTCCCTAAGGTCAGCTGTGGATGGACCCACTTAGCTAGTTCCCAGGACTTGGCAGCAGATGGCTCCCAGCACCCCACCATCTCTGCTCCCAGTAGACCAGCTTCCCACTCCTCATCCCACTGTTGGATGTTTGCAGATGACTCATCCCACCCCTGCCCTTTCCAGCCCACCCGGAGTCTCCCTTGTCCCACCTCTGTTTGAACATCAGCACCAGCACTGCCTTGTGCTGTCCCCAGTGCGCTTCGTAGGCCAGCCTTGAGTATGCTCCAGCACCTGCTGCCTTTCACCATCTCCTCTGCAAAACCCTTGGTCCAAAGCCCTGAGGATCAGGCTGATCCTCTGGAGATATCTGTCAGCACAGCCTGTCCAGACTCATAGCTTTCCCTGAAGGCAGGTTTCCCCGGGGGAGGAGGGGGAAAGGAGACCCCACTCTTCTCTTTCCTCATGTCAGCACCCCCTGCCCTCATCACTGGGCCGTGCCGCATCCCCTGCCCCGTCCCTGGAGATGCGCAGCGCACCGCGCCGCCAGCCCCCTGGCCCAGCATCCCACCCGGCGGAGCACCGCGGGAGAGGTCACAGCGTTCTGATCGCTCTGCCTGGGGACAGCTTGCTTGTTCTTGTGACAAACCCCTTCCCTGCAAGCTGTCAGCCCGGCTAGGAATCCTAACGCCATGCCCTCACGCGGTGTGGGAGCGCGGAGCGGGGTACCAGGGCAGGGAGCCGCATCCCCGCAGCGCGCAGAGCAGCGGGCGCCCGGGGCCGCAGCCGCCTCCCTCGCTGCAGCTCCTCGGCCCTGGGGGAGCCCGTGCGGAGGGGACCGAGGAGCTCTGGGCTCAGCTGCCTCTGCCCGCCCCCGCAGGAGGGTGTGGGTGAGATCCTTCTTGCCAAGAGAGCCCCGTGGCTTGTCCTTTTTGGGTCTTTGTGGCTTGGACCAGACCGGGTTTCTAAGCTCTTCCCAAGTCGGTAACTTTGTGTTTTGGTTTTTTGTTTGTTTTGGGGTTTTGAGTTGGTTTTTTTTAAAAAAAGAGCGCTGGTTTTCTCCTCTTTCCTCACCCTCCCATCCTCCACCCTGCGATTTGTGGCCTGGCCTGAAGATGGTGAACGAGCAGCGGTGCTCCGGAGCGCAGCCGGGGCTGAGCGGCCTCTGCCCGCCCAGGTCCCCCCTAAAACACCCGCGGGTCCAGGCAGGCGTCTCGGGGGGCTCAGCATCATCCGGCTGCACCCGCTCAAGCGGGCCCCGCCCCAGTCCCCTGCACTGTGTACCCCGACCTCCCAAGAGCACACACCCCAGGCTGCCCCAGCCCTCACAGCCCCCAAAAAGATGTTTTCTGCTCCCCGCAGAGCTGTTGGCTTGCACCATGAGCCACCGTGTACTCCAGTCCACCACCGCAAAATGGGCTGGGAGCTCTTTCCCAGGGTGCTGCGGGGGTGAATACAGCAGATAGTGTGAGGTTCCCAGAGCAGGTAACGTCCCCCTAATTAAGATAAATACTAATTAAGTCTGGGACTTTCAAAGAAGCCCTGGGAGCAGGCTCCAACTCCTGTTGAATTTCAATGGGAACAAGACACCTGACTCCAGAAAAACCCAGCCTCTGATATTAAGCTTAAATGGGCCCTTCTCTAACGTTGATATATGGCTGCTGTGTAACTCATGAGTGCCTTCCCGTATATCCGAGCACAACACCAATGTCCTGGAAATGCTAATAAGGAGCTTTAGGAGGGCAGTAGTGAACAGGCTCCGAGTCAGATGCCCGTGATCATCCTGTGCTATTAAACGTTATGGACAAGCTTTGAGCAGAGCTTACCCGTATTGCACACGAAGCTCTGGCTGAGCCCCGGGTGCTTTGTGCATTGCTGCTACCAATGGAGCTTCCTCCTCCTCCTCTTCCTCCTCCTCCCCGGCTGTGCAGAGTTTATGCTTGCCAGTCATAATCCTGCACTGTCTGGGAGACCTTTACTGGGGTGAGCAAGGCAAAGAAATGGTGCACACCTGATAGCTGGTTCACAAACAGAGCTGTGCGTGTTGGGAGCAGCCTTCCAAAGCCCACCAAAGGATGGCAGCCAGAAGCAAGCCCTTCCCCTTGTGAGCAGACCCCCAGGCACCACAGAGGGGTGGGGGGGCTGCAGCCCTCTATTAACATGCCCATCCTTCGCTCAGGCATCCTTCACCTACCCCTCCCTGCAAGGACCACAGTGCGGGGGCGGCACTGCACGGCCACGACAGCGGGAGCCGTTCAGGGAGGCGGGGGAACATGGCACCGAGGTGGTGATGGAAAGCACTTGGCATTTTCAGTGACGGTGATCCAGGAGCACAGGCTGACGGCACTGAGCTGGGGCTGCAGAGCCATTTGGGAATGCCAGACCGTGAGACCCCTCCACAAGATACCACGTGTCCAGCTGGCTCAGGCCCAGCATTGTGACGGACTGGACTTCGCAGGCCCATTGCCAGCCCAGAGGTCTGCAAAACACAACCTCTCTGTCCTCCCGTCCTGCTCGCCAGCGCCTGTTTCAAATTAGCATTTCCCCTGCCCCCACCTCCAGCCATTTGGGCAAATCCCCTCAGCTGTCTGCCTGCCGCCGGGCGAGACGAGGGCTGTCCGGGAGCCGCTTTGGTTTCCAAGGACTTTCCCAAGTCCCCAGTACACTTTAGCAATTAGAGGGTTAAGTTTCCTCCCGGCCTCGCTGCATTAACTGGAAAGGAATGAAGTGTCAGGCATGTTCTCACCACAGCAGGCTGTTGGAAAGCAACTCCCTTCTCCACGCACACACACCTCCCACTGCTGCGACCAAATTATTTTCTATCCTCCAGAGACCCAGTATGCCAGACAAAATCTGCAGCATGACTCTGATTCATTGCAAAAGGATGCAGATGTAATATTCCCTTTTTTGCCGGGGCTTCTCACACGCTAATTCACACGGCATCTCGACGTTTCCAGTTTTACAGCTCTCCTTCTCTCTTTATTATTTTTTTTCGGAGGGCTCTGACGCCCCTCGCTGACCCTTGGCCCCACGTCCTTTCTCCCAGCACCACCAAAATAAAGACACTAAGCCTCCCATCCCCAGCGTGCAAATAGGCAGCTCTCCCCAATGTGCTAATTAGCTGAGTGTTTGGAAGTAAATAGGTATGATTGGTGGTAATTTCCTGGCTGAAGGGGTAATTATTTGTTTCAAACAGGCTGCAAAATAACCCCTGTAAGGTGAGATAGGAAACTAAATTCAAAAGAGGTTTCCTATTCCCACTAAGCAGGATTGAAAACTGGTTTGAAATTCCTTTTTTTATTTATAGTACATGGTATCCATGGAAACCTACAGAGGAGGTCATGGTAGCTAGGCCTCCGTTTCACCCTGCTCAGGGGATTACCGTTGCACAGTGGTACGCAGCCGTGTAAGAAAGTAGATTCACAATTCCCCACAAATAGCCACCCCCCCACCCCCCCACCCCCGGCTGTCCCCAGCCCCAGCCTTCCTGGAGGGCTGCAGGAGAGCTTTTGCGAGGCTTATAAATCTGCTCCGAGATGGGAAAGTGATGGGAACTCTGCCTCCAGCGTCCCCCAGAAGCGGGAAGCAGCCGAGAGCGCGCCGGCTCCCCGCGGTACCCTGCCAGCGACGCCCTGCGGGACAGAGCCGCTTGCGGCGCGGCAGCGGGATGCTCTTCCCCTTGCTCGGGCTCACAGCCCCGGCTCCCAAACCCCGCTCAAAGGGGAGGAGCAGCTTGGCCAACTTTTCGCTCGGCTCACCCAAGTGAGGAAAGCTCAAGTGTGGACCAGGTCCCACATTCCCATTTGCAAGCAGTGATGTGCAGGCAGGGCATCTTCTGCACTCACCTTTCCCTGTTGTTCTCAGAAAAGCCATTGCTTTAAAGGAAGAGGAGAAAGTGTGGGGAAAGGGATGCCACAGAAATGACTGCAGTTTTTGGCAGGATCCTGGGGGCGTGGTGCTGGGCACTGCTCCCCTCATTGATTTCACTGAGGAAAAAAAGGCTGTTTCTCACCTTCCGGAGCTATTTGGGCTCCCCCAGGCATGAACCTTTTGCTGCTGTGGACAGGAGTGACTCCATATTACGATTTGACTGCATGTGATTTAGCAGGAGAAAGTGATCATTACTTTTTATACTGTATGTAAAAACCCAGTTACAGTCCGTATAGCGGCTGATGCTCTATAAACAGTCAGCGGCAGCAGCGAGCGAGCAGTGCAGAAGTAGGTGCGTGCTGCCAGCTCGCTCCCCCATGCTGGCAGGGCCACGGCAGCTGGATGTTCCCCAGGAAGGCAGAGGTGGAACATGGAGCTGCTCCATGACCGTTTTCCACCCCAGGCGAGCCTGCCACCCAGGCCTCCACGCCGTCCCCTTTAGCTCTTCACGCTCTGCCCCAGCAGCATGCAGAGCGACATTACGTCTGTGACCTTCACTAATTCACTTTCCCTCTCCACGCCACCTTTCCTCCGCTTGCAGAAAGACACGCTTTTTCACACAGCATAAAAATAGCCTGCATGAGGCATTGCCAGAGTAAGCTGCGGGGCCAGCAGCGCACAGGCAGGCGGAGGGACCGGCTGCTCCGTGCAGGTCCCCAGCCCTGCTCACACCATCCCCCGCCCCGGCAGGGAGCTCCCAGACCAACCTCTGACCACCCAGACACCCTTGGCCTCCTTCACATCTTGGCTTCTTCCTCTGCCACTGCCTTGCTGTGCACTCAGTCTCGACATGGCGAAATGCAAACAGTGGAGGTCAGCAGCAGGGGAATGCTGCTTTATCAACACTCTCCCCGAAACTGAATTTTTCTCCACTCTGTTTTGGGAAACTTAAGGCTGACCACATCAAAATCAGGTGAATTGCAAGGCAGATTTTTGAGCCTTTCTAAACAAAAAATTGTCCAAAAAATAATTTCCGTGTCCTTTGTGGAAATTATTCTGGTTTGAGTATCTGTCAGTGGGAGATAGTACTGGAGCCATTACCATCATGCAAAACTGAACTGTTTGTATCACACTGACTTTATGCCACCAAAAGCCTTGTCCTGATAAAGCACCTCCAACTGCTCTGCTCTTTGCAAGCCCTTACCTTGATTCTTCCTTTGCCATCCTTCCAGCTGGCGTGTGCACAGCACCATACGATGACGGCCACTCTGAGCCACTTGCTTAGGCTTCAAACCAGTACTGTGGTGTTTTCTCGTTTCACATCACCATCCCTAACGTGCCCCCAGCCACCCCCCTGTTCTTCCAATCCTTTCCTAAGCCTGCCCTTTGCCAGAAGGAGAGTGCCTTGGGAGCATCTAATCTGCTGGGCAGGGCTTCAACTGGCAAGGGGGGAAGCCACCACCTGTGAAGTAGATCTCTGGGCACACCTCAAGGCTGGTTTGAGCAGGTGAATTACATCCTAAAAGTGTCCTTTTCCCTCTAGCAGTGGCTATAAACATTGGAGACATCAAAAGGTAGACAGGATGAGTCCAGCCCTGCTCTATCAAGCGGCCAGCAGGTGCCATCACACGCCCCTGCGCTCCACGTCAGACTCATCTCCTCTGTCCTCCCCACCCTGGGGAGCTGCACCGCTCCCCAGCTCGATGCAAAATCTGCATCTGCCCCATATGTCTTTTCTCACATTAGGTTCATCCACACAGCTGGTGGTTTTCTAGTGCTAACCACAATTTTGTGCCTACCTTGACGCATGCTATGCTATCGCAAGTACAGTCAATCAATCTTGCCTCGGCCAATAAGCAGGAGAGAAGTAATGTTTTTCTTACTCCCCCAGCTCTCTTCTCCTCCCGTTCTCCATCAGGCACTCAGCAAGTTCATAAGGGCAGCCAGCTCTCGGTTTCCTTGGTCACGCACAGCAGCTTGCCCTCCTAGAGTAATAAAAACAAATGACATGTTGCTGTTTGTTGTCAGAGATGTTACTGGGCCCCTCCATGGAGGGAAGGTTTTGGGGGAAGGATGCGTTTGCATTTTTAGGTCCCTTCTTGAGCAGGTGGAGAAGTCATCAGTAGATGTTAGTAGATGTAATGCCAGAGCTGACTAAAAAGGATGAGCGAAGACCGAGAGGTACTGAGGGATGCAGGGCCTAGCAATAGGGTATGCTCCTTTGTAGGTGGCGGAGCAGGGGAAACTATGCCAGATCTGATTATCTGGGAGCAAGTGAGACCCAAGAGGTTTCTGTGCCAGGTCCTGATGCCTCCCAGAGGGGATCAAGCCCCCAGTCTGTAGTGCTGCCCCACATCCCATGCTTCTGGCACTGAATTCAGTGACGTTAATGTGTGGACACTGGGTCTAGTGAAATGAAGAACAGATTAATCCTCCCTTGTGGCTGTAGCCAAGATCTGCCCTACTTCCATTTGTGGCATATCTGCATTTTCTCCGAGTTCAACGTCCTCTCCACACGGAGAAGCACTCACCCATGCACATGTGCACACACTCTTCACTGCATGGGAGGGAGCCCTGGGAACCCCAGCAAAGCCGGAGATGGGGAGTTCAGGAGCCACTTCTGCCAGAAGCCAGGTCTTCCTTTGGCCCACAGGTACCTCAGGGTGACCGAGACCCTGCCAAGCTGTCCCCCTGACCCAGCAGCCCGGTGCTCCCACCCTGCAAGCTCTGCATTCCATCCTACGTCAAATTGACCGGGCAGGCTACCCAAGGCCACTGGCCCTGGGCCCCAGCGAGCAGCCCACTTCAAGTCCAGCCACCCTGCCGGGCACGGCGGGCGGCCAGCAGTGAGAAGCACCGTGCCTGAAGGACTTCACCATCTGGTTGCTGATTCAGACGCCAGCCCTCACTCTGTGACGTTCCAAAGACTGCAGGAGGGGAGAACTCGCAACACCTTTATCTTTAGCTTTGCTTCTCCCTTTTTTCCTATTTTTATTAGCTGGGAGACATCCCATCCTTTTTATAGCTCTGAATTCAAGGGTGATCAGATGAAAGTGTAGCGGGGCTCCTGCATGGGTAGATGAGCAGCCACAAGGTCAAGGCACCTGAAGGAAAAGTTTCCAGCTTTCACAGCCCTAAAGATTGTCCCATAAAATTACTCATAAAATTAAAGTGGGGTTTGGGTTTCAAAGTCCTGAGAAACTTAAAGTAGTCATCAGTCAATTCTGGTATATGGGAAGACTCAAATCTCTGCTTATTGAAGCAGAGGTTAACATTGTGCTGTAACATATGCTGGGGACAGGGGAACACATCTGAGATGGCAGCATCCGAATCAGCTTGGAGGTTATGGCTTAGGCAGTAGGTGGTAAGTTGTTTTCACTATTAAAACATTTAGCTGGCTCCCACACTATGGATCTGAATTGCTTTGGTCAAATTCTTCCCAATAAAATGCAGAGCCACCTTCTCAGACCCTTCTGCAGGATTTATGAGGACTGGGTCCACTCCAGTTTTCTTTCTGTATTAAAGTGATGATTTAATTAATTGATGATCTAATTTCAGACTGGAACTGAAACTAACCTGCCTATTTGTGAATTTGACCTTGGTACGGTTTAACAGCAGTGGCAGTTAGCGTTAGCTTAAGAGCATTCATAACAGCTTTTACTTTGTTGATAACTTCTCCAGACTTTAATTTTGCTTTTTAAAAATATATCAATAGCACAGTAAATGGCGAGCATGAGGGACAGGGATTCAGGCATCTCCGAGCATCTCTGGGGGGGGAGCCCCTGGCTGCAGATGTCACTGTCATACCTTTGGCAGCAAATGCCAGCTTTGAACAAGGCAGGGGAGCTGATCTTGCTGAAAAATACCCCAGGCAAAACAACGCAAGGTTCCGCTCAACGGCAGTGACAAGGTCACATAAACGCATGGGTCAGCACGGGTGGAGGGAGAGGCTGTGTGGGGGAAGCCGCTCACCCGCCTGCGCCTGGGAGCGGGATTGGCCCCAAGCCGGCAGGCCCTGTCCTGTGCCTTCTCTGCCAGGCAGAAGGCAGTGGCTCCAGGGACCGTGACCTCCAACCCACGCCATGCTTCGCTCGTGTCCCTCACAACACCACTTTGTTGGACCACAAGTCTGTGGAACAGAGGTCAAACTGCTACCGAAGAGCTTGTTTGCATACACTAAGACAGTCTCAGCACACACCTTGCACACACACACACCCCCTGCACACACACACACTCTCCCTGCACATATTCGGGTACCTGCCTGAAACGTACACATAAACATACACAATCTGTCCCTGCAACAGTGCACACGCACACACAGTGTATGTTGCAGGGTGCACGCCTACCTGCATATACCTTACACACCGACACACAGCCTCTGTCCTTCCCAGCCTTACACACGTTCACGCCATGCACATACATGCAAGTGTACATTTATACATATGAACACATGCATGCTTGTACATGCCACCAGATGCACGCCTTCCCAGGCACAGGGGCTGCCCACGCAGTGCTCCTGGCACACCTCCCACAGCCACCCTGTGGGAGCCATGGTGCCACATTCCTCCCCCTCCCCCTGGGCCTTGCGATCCCCAGGACCCCGGGCAGCCACTGGGCTCCTTGGCTGCTCCTGGCTGAGCTCAGACCTGCACCAGGGATTTCCCAGAACCTTGCACCAAGCACAAGACTCCACTAGCTCCCTCATGCCAGCCCCCACTGCACCAGGCGGAACCGCCTCCTGCCACCACCCAGCAGCTCTTTCCATGTCAGAGGGGCCAATGCTTTGGGACATTCCTGTTTGCCCAAACGCAAGAGGCAATAAGCAGTGCAGCAGGAGCTGCATGAGCTGGGGCTGCAGGATCCTGCTGAGTGGTGGGATGGCAGAGCAGGGACTGCAGGAGAGGGGAGCTCGGAGTTGGCGTGACTCTGTGCAGCGCAGCCAGACACTGCCAGCAGGTACAGCATCCTGACATACTCCTGTTCACACAGAGCCATCCCATGCTTGCGTTACTCTGTGCAAAACAAAGCCGTGCTCTCTGTTCCCAGTGCTGCCAGGGTTCCTTGTGCAGCCCCTGTGCCGGCTGAGCCCTCCTGGCACCTCCTGCCCTGGTAGGCAGCACAGGCAGGATCAGTCCTCATGACCTGGGGAGGCAAGCTGCTGGCTGTACAGGTTTGGGATGGGAAGCTGGAAGTCATTCTCCACAAGCAGCCCCCCGGCTGCTGGCATGGGCAGACTGTGGCTTGGGGTGCTGCAGGAAAGGCCAGCAGGGTAGGGGCTGGCGTGCACAGCCAGCGGGTAGGACGACAAAACCTTATTTCATATAAACCAGAGTGCAAAGCCACTCTGCCTGCTATGGGAGCTTAGTCCTTCGTGGCCACAGAGCTGCCTGCAGGCTGCCTGCCCTGCTAGCAGGGCAAGCATCCCTCACCGGGGCTCTTGCAGCACAGCACTGAGAAGGTGAAACCAGCTCAAGCTGCAGAGATCGCCGCTGGGGTGGGGGGATGGCTGCAGGCTAATAATATTCCGTGTCTCATTATGCTGCGTATTAAGCTGAAATTTGCAGATGCTCTAATCACCGCGAGGCATTCTGCACACACAGCCTCTCTCCAGCCCGGCAGCTCTGTGCAAACACCGAAGGAGAAGCCCTGCTAACCGTCCTGCCACATGGTGTCCTGGAATCTTTACAGACCATTTCACCTTCACAAATAGCCTTGGAAATGTCTGTGCATCGACAGCCCCTGCGGTAGCCAGATAGCACAGCCGCCTCCTCTGCAGCTCCCCGGGCCCCTCTTAAGCTTTTTCCCATCACGCCATGCAAATGCGAGGCTCCAGAATTTACACCGGGGCTGGGTAAAGCACCTCACGTCGAATGTGATCTGCGCCCCAGGCTCGCAGGAAACGTGAACTGTATTTTATAGAGGTTGGGGGAAGCTCCTGCCTGTATTGCTTTATTTTTTTCCCTCTCTGTGTCTTCTCTTTTTTTTATTCTTTTTTAAATGATTTTCTTTTCTTTTCCCAGATCTCTGCCCTTTGCCCTCCTGCAATCAAAGGGGGCACGCATTCAAGTGCCGTGGGAATACTCGGTCCTTGGGTATTCTGGGCAATCTCACTAGAAAAGCTGCTTTTTCCCCAGAGGTAGAGAAACACACATGAAGCGGGGTGTGGGAAGGAGGGGTGTGAAGCCCGCTGGTCGCCTGCGCGTGGGAAGGGAGGAGAGGGTAGCAGCACAGGCAGGCGTGGGGAGGGTTAATTGGAGACTGTCCTTGCTGTTTTTTCCAGGCCTGGCTGCACCAGATCCTTCCATTTCTCTTGGCAGGGATTTAAACCGTGGGGCTGAGGTAAGCACGTGAGCCTGGAGAGTCCCTGCACTCCGATGGTGAGCAGGACCCTGAGCGAGACGCTGCAGCTCATTAGCAAAGCAGCAGGCTCATCCAGGGCAAGCAGGTGCCAGGCAGAAACAACAGCAAAACAGAGACAGTCTCAGTGTGGAGAGGCAGAAATGCAGCTAGGTGGGGACCCCTTCCCTCAGCAGCCACGTTAGCGGCTCTGGGCATGCACATGCACATACGCTTACTGCAAGTAATAATGCAGTGGGAAACCTTGGCCTCTCTCACACAGTGAAATGTGAGGGTTTGGGAATCGGGCTCATCCCTGCGCCTGGTGCTGTTTTGGGCCACCCAGTCTGGTCTCAATTCATATGCATTTGGCAGCTTTTCCTTGCCAGGGGGCCTTTTGGTCTCCCTCCCCCATTGTCCCACCCGGCCTGGAAGTGGGGATTTGACATAACCCACCCCCAGCCTGCCAGGGAGCCCCAGGCAGGGCCATTTGCTGCCCATCTCTGGGCTGGCAAAATGGGGTGACCTGCAGAGCCCCCTGACTGGGGGAAAGGGCTGGGAATCATTCACTGAACGAGCACAATGGCTCCTCATCCTGATGGCTTGTCTGGCTCAGCGCTCACAGTTGCCCAGGCGACTGCTTATGGAAAAGCGCGCATGGCTGGAGAGGCTCTGGCTGCTTGTCCCAGCGGGTCCTTACCCTCTGCTCATTCCTGGAGGGGGTGGCACTGCCCTGCAGCAAACCCTCTGCGCACATGCTGCTGAGGGTGACCCCCTGTGCCTGCCACTGCTTCACAGACCGAGGTCCTGTCCTTTGCAGGTGCCAGACCCAGATCTGCCACTTACAAAGAAAATCCAGTTCAATCATGGTCACATCCCAGGGTTTGATCAGCATTATTGCGTGCTGCTGTCTCCATTGCCACTGAGCCTGGGTGTCGTGCTGGGTGCTGTACAAATGCTGCCCACACCAGGGCCATGCAGTCAACACCTTGGCAATGACAGCAGCGACTCTTTATTGCTTTTGGTGTTGGTCTTTCCTTCACCTAGGACATGTTTTTCCAGGTAGACACAGAGCTGGACGGTCTGCATTCTCAGCTGGGTGTGCCATGGGCAATGCCAGGGGAGCAGGAAAAGTCATGGGCAGAGAGCCCGGGTGAGCAGCAGAAGTAGGATGATTCTGTATCTCTCTGGGTCCTGTGAAAATCCAAGCAGGCATCCTCCAAAGAGGTATTCCAGGTGCTGGCTCGCCTGTCATCCCAGCCCCAGTTGGTGCCCAGACTCAGTGCAATACCAGGCAGCTGAATGGCCCCAAAGAGCAGCAGTGCCTCATGTCTCCCCAAAGAGACAACCTTGTTGTGTCCAGCCCACTGCCTGCTCAGTGGAACCTAAGCACCTCTGGGGTGGGGGGTCTCCAGCACCTTCAAAACAGACCATGTCTCCATGGGAGTCAGTCAGGGAAGATCTGGCCAAAATGTGCCCCCTGCAACCTGCTAAGGCTATGGGGGCAGGTGGCTCTGTGCTGCTTTGTCCCATGGCTGGTGTTGACATTGCTGCATGGAAAAAGGCCAGGAGCCCCTGAGCTCTCGGTCTGGGTCCCACCTGGTGCCTCTGTCCCACCTGGTGCCACCCACTTTGGTGGTGGAATGGAATAACTGCTTTTTGCACAGTGAGCTCACCATCCTTTGCTGTCTGGAGACCCCTTGCAAACGGGCTGCTGCCGCAAGAGGAGACCTGGCGCAAAGCTGTGGACAACAGATTCACCTGCCCCCCTCTCTGCCAGCCGCCCTAGCCTGACACGTAACCTCTCTCTGAGCATATCCCCACCCCTCAGCCATGTTGCCTCCAGCCAATGTGTCCCCAGATCTCTCCATCACAGGGTGTGCTCAGGCCATAGCCACGGAAACAACCCCAGCATCCCTGCACATAGCGGTTTGGGAGCAGGTCCAGAGACCAACGTGTTCCAGCTAGGACACCCATGATCCAAAATCCACTCTGCACAAACGGATCTCTCAGGAGAAGGAAAACAAAAGTGGGGATGATTCCAAAAGAGAATAAACCCCCTCCTTCTGGGGGACTTTGTCCTTGCACAGAAGAGGAATCACCTCTGCAGGAGTTTGATTGGGGTAAGTAATAGACCACCTTAAGCTGAGATGGCATCTCCTATGAATGCTGCATTCAGTGGTGGACAGGCCATATGCAGAAATAAACAGGGACCCGGGACACACTGGCAGCTCTTTAAAAGATTGTTAATAATGTGCTGTTCACGTTCCTTGGAGACGGCTGCCGTGGTTTGCCAGTAACAGACACTGGCAGTCCTGATGGGGAGTAACTCCTGCCATGACAGAGCCTTTGCCTGTCACCAGGCATGAGCCCAACCTGCCCTTCCCCGGCCTTGTCCCATCATGACCACCAGCACTGGGGAGGGGAACACGGTCCTGCAGCAGGGACCCTGGTGATCCAGGTGGCACGGAGGAGACATGAATGTGCACCAGGGCATGGGACAGCCTCAGGTTTTGCACCCAGGCCCTGGTGGGCTGAGGGAGCCAACTGTGTAGGGCTGGCAGTTCCCAGCATGGACCCAGACCTTGGAAACAGGAGGGGGCTTTGGGGGTGGTGATAAGATGCTGCTCCAGACTTGGCAGAGTAGTATTGTTATGGGGCAGGACTGGACCTGCAGCTGATTGGGACATCAGCAGGACAGCCTGGGTGGACATGCACCCATCACAGCTAGCTGCTTTTCACACTGCAGCTTGTGAGCCAGCATCGCTGTGGTTGTCCTAGAGTCTGAGTAAATAAGGTTCAGGTCAGAGCAATACGAGGGAAAGTGAAATGGAAAATCATTCAAACGGCCACATTTCTGTGCAATTCACTTCCCCAGACCCAAGTCAGCCTGAATCTGGCCCATCAGCTCCCAGTTCTGGGCACGGGGATGAGGGAAAGAGCACGGAGCTTTCCCCCTTTCCTGTATGCAGAGATCAAAATGTGTCAGGCTGGAAATCTCCCAAGAGCAGCTCCCTCCTGGGCTTCACTGCTGCTTCCTGTTCTCTGGGGCAGGAAATACCAAGCAAACAGCTCTGTGCATGACTTCAAAACTTCCACTTCCAGCACTGGCTGCAAGATGAGGATGGAGGAGCCTGCACATCAGGAGCAGCCTGCCCAGAGACTTTGCTCCTGTGGACAAGACCCCTTCTGTCTCTCCTCTTCCCCTTGGGAAGCCAGGTCCCCCAGAACAGCTTCTTCTAGCCCTTAGTGTCAGGCTCAAGAGGTGGTTGCACCAAGCTCCTAGGCTGTCAACCCTGGTGCTGTTCACTTAGTTTTGCTCGCTGCCTCCACTCAGAGTCAGGCAAATAGATGTATTAATAACTGTGCAGAAAATGAGACTGCACTGTGCGGTGTGAGGCTGCTGCGTTTACCCCTTGTGAACATGGCTGGCCATCACAGCACAAGAGCTCTTGCAGTCCCACCATTGCTGTCATCATGGTCTGCACACAACAGGCTTTGCAAGGGAAAAAACCCATCTGCTGCTCCCCTCCCCCATTAAACAGCCTCCCCTCCCCACAGCCTGGGGTGTTGTGCCCCATCTTCTTGTCTCCGTTCTGATTTTTGAGGGTTGGTTCAGCCCTGCCCTCCGTGCTGGGAGCTGCACACAGCAAAGAGTGATTGCCAGTGGATGAAAAAGGTCTGTTTCCCCTGCTTTGCTGGTTAGAAATAACAAGGTAGTGCCTGACCTGGCTCTGACAGGGCTTCCAGTTGTTCTGTTGATCACCCAGCTGTTCATCAGGCCAGGCAGCAGGGAGGAAACTTGGGGTGGGAGCTGATAGCTCAGAGCGGGGTCCATTCTGTGGTTCCTCATCCCTGTGCCAGTCCCAGCCACTCCAGGGCACAGGGAGAGGCCCCTCTACATGATCTGGCATGCAGCTTTCACTGGAGCAAATGTGCCCTGGAGGTTCCTGCATCAAAGCTGGGCTTTGGGGCTGTCCCCAAGAGATGCCTGCCTCCCCCGGGGCACCACTGGTCCCTGCTCACACCCTCCCAGAGGCCCCACTACAGGGTCCCTGCAGGCAGAGACAGGACCTGGCAGCACACCCCACACGCGTGCAAGAGCCCAGAGGTGCCCAGCACAACCTGAGCCTGGCAGGGGAGGTCACTGCCTCATTTGCCTGCCATGAGCTCCCCACGCGGCTCAGCATCTCTGCTTTTGGCCTGAGTATGGATGGAGCCAGCTGCTCCTGGCGCCGGCACTCATCTCTGCCAGGCGCTGAGCCATCTGCCTGGCAGGGCCAGCCACACCTGCTGGGAAGGAGACAGAAGCTGGGCAACCTCCCTGCCTTTGCGGCTTTCCGGCTGGCGGCATCACACGGCGGCTCCAAGAGGGCTCGTGTGTTTGCACAAAGAGAAAAGAGATAAGGGGATGCTTCGCCCCCACCACTCCTGAAGCTTGGCTGTGGCTGGGCACCTCATGAGAAGAGTGGGTACCAGTGTGAATCTCGGGCAGCCCTGTGAACAGAGCCATGCGACCTCCCCCTGGACCAGCCAGGGCATGACATGTGTGCCCCAAGCTCCTCTGCCAGTGCGGTCCATGGGGCTGCATAGCACAGGCAGCCCCATCCCCAGCGCTGCGCAGTGTCTGCTGCCAGCACCCAGCGCAGCAGCCAGCGAGGGCCAGTGAGCAACTCTCTCCCAAGCATGCAAGGAGCTCCTTGCTCCCAGGAGGGCAGAGGTTTCAGAGGAGAAATGCTCAAACAGCTGGTTCGGGACAGCAATGATATACCCCCCTCCCCAGTGTCAGGGCTGGCGACTGTCCTGGGTGTTGTTCAGAGCCCACATGCACGTGCCACCATGGTCAGTGCTGTGATAGAGAGGAGCAGAGGGGACCTAACAGCTCTGCCCTCTCCTGCTTGGTTCACCCCAACCTGCTCTTGTGTACCAGGGACCGTGGGAGCCAGAGATGTGCCATGCGCTGGTGCTGGGGTGGAGGCTGATTCTCCAGCTCCTGGTGCGGCAGGACCAGGTGGCACCGAGGGTGCAGGATGATGCCATCAGCCCTCACATCCCAGCCCTGCTGCCAGAAACACCACTGCTGGGATGGAAGGTCCCTCCCAGTCCAGGCTGGATGGAGGAGCTGGGATCTCCTGGCCTTTGGGATGGCAAAGCCAGGCAGCAAGGCAGGCAGAAATGTTGAAGAGCATCTCCAGACACCCCACTGCAAGTGGCTCTTCTGACCTGTCTTGTTCCTGCTTAGTGGGGGGCTGAGGCAGCTGGCAGGCATCACAGAACGGCACTTCCCCCAGCCTGGCTGGCTTCCCCACCCACCAGGGGAGCCAGGGCTGCTCTGCTGTTCTGGCACCCAAGTGACATGGCTGGCAGCCTGGCAGCCCCTGCTGCTGCCTCTGAGCCCAAAACAGCCTGGAGAGCTTTCTCCAGCTCCCTACTGGGCCAGGTGACACCAGATCTTTGTCCAGCCTAGGCAGGGAAGCAACCACTGCTTTTGAGGGGTTGGGAACACATAAAAAATATCCTCGGGCTCTCAGAAGGCCTCCTTACCCAAACCTCCAGTGCCAGCAGCTCTCCTGGGTACCCACAGCTAAGGGGTATCTGCAGGGAGCTCAGCTCCTTCTGGGCGCTGTGCAAAGGCAAGCCTGCCAGCTCCCCCATCCTCCAGGGCAGCTTGCCCCTGGGCTGCTGGCACAGCAGAGCTCAGTGGGACCGACCTTCAGGCTGACAGAGTGGCAAAGGGAGGCACAAAAGGTCTTCCTGGATGGTTTGGTCTGAGTTTAGGGGCCTGCCTAGGAATGAAGATCCCTGGCCCTGCCTGTTTTCAGCTTCACCTTCTTCAGATGCAGTAGCAGCCTGCTGACATGGCTGCAGCTTTGCTCCATGCTGGAGAGCCTGTGCTGGGTTGGGGAGAGAAGAGGGACTGATGTGAGCACTGTTAGTCCAGCAGACATGGATGTCCCAGACCAGCAGCCTGCAGAATCCTAGAAACGGGGACCATTGCCATCCTCTGCAGACACCTCCATGCCAGCAAGTGCCTTGGTTCTGGCAGGGAGGCAGAGGCGCTCTCAGGACATGGTGCATTCAGCCCATTTCTTCTGGTGGCCTCCAGGAAGGTGAGTTGCCTCCTGGTATCCTCTGACAATGTCTCCGCCGGGCAGAGAAGGAGTGGAGGGTGACGGCAGACACAGCTCCCATGCTTTAGACACCACAAGTATGTTGGGGCCAGGCAGGCAGATCCCGTGACACCCCATGTGCCGAAGGTCCCCAGGCCACGGTCCTAGCCAGCTGACACCCCAGTGCACGCCACAAAGCTTGGTGCCGGTCACAGTTCTGCTCAAGCACACGATGCTCCTGGCTGCAGGAGAGGACTTGGAGGAACAGAGAGGTCAAATTGAGACCCCAGCTGCCCTGGGAAGCACGTGACACTCCAGCCTGGCCTCGAGATAGCACAGAAAGCACTGAGGAGCTCAGCAGCAGCTTCTACATTTTGTGTGAGCCCTCCATGGGATGCTGACCCTGGCTGGGGTCCTGCTGAGATCCGACACTCTCACTCAAGTCCATCCAGGACCCTCCTCCCCACCATCCCACCCCCTCCAGCACCAGCCTGCCAGACTTCCATGGAGGGCTGAGGCTGCTTCTTGTCCATCCCCAAGGCTTCCTCATCCCACAGGGTTGTCCTGCCCCATATGATGAACCCTGCCAGGTGGTGCCACCCACACGTCCCACTGACACCCGCACCAGTGGGCACCTGATGGCTCCTGCAGCATTTTGCAAACCTCTTCCTGCAACAGCTTAGGAAAACTTTTCTCCAGGAGGGCTGCTTTGACCTTGACCTGGAGTAACTCTGTGGTGGTGGCTGCAGGAGGGGACATGAGCTCAGCAGCCTGTCTGATGGGAAAAACCCACATGCAGCAACCTCTCTCCTTCCTTTCTTCTCTCTCTGCCATCCATTTGGTGGGCAATGCGGCCTCGCTGCAGCTTTATCTTGGTTCTTTAAAAGGCTCCCTGGCTGACATGCACACCGTATGGGAGCAGTCAGCCGAGGAGAGCTGTAAATCTCTGAAGGCCTCATCTTGTGGGGCACATTAGCTGCTTTAAACTTGTCAGCTTTCAGCGATGGAAATTGACTGTTCGAAGCCATTCTTCCCGCCGCATCCTGCTCCATTTTATGCAGCGGAGAATGTGCTGCATCCCCATTGTGCTGGAGCAGCGGGCTGTGTATCCCTCCACACGCATCCTCAGGGACTGTGTGCGCTTTAGTGATGTTTCTCAAGGTCCCATCAGCGCTATGAATGTCTTCAAGCCATCTTCTTCCCTTCTGTCCCCTTTGATCCTGCCCTCACCTGGAGGTGAGGATGGGGATATGTAACCCCATACAGCACGCCTGTCCAAACGAGCTGGCTTTCCCATGTCTGTCCATGCAGGATGATACCAGATCCCACCGAAGCTGAGACTCGGAAGGTTTATGAAAATCAGCCCCAGCTTCAAGGCAAGCTGGTGGGATTCAAATGCAGCACTCTGTGTGTGTGCGCGTGAGCTTCAGTGCCCAGCACAGCCTTGCACGCAAGACTCAGGGACGCACCGCCTGGCTGCTCTGTGCCCACCTGGGGAGGATGTTCCCACCACCGCTCCCCTTGCAATGGCTCTGCCGGCACCAACAGCTCGCAAGCCGTGTCAGGAGCACAGCACGTGGGGGCTGAGAGGAAGAAAAGCTCTGCTTGAACAGCTCTCCCCAAGGCAAACTCCCACACAGGCATCTTCCCAAAAGGGCACGTGACCCCATCCACACATCCAGCCCGGGCATCCCACAGACCTGCCGTGGAGCCAGCGCTTGGTGAGTGCCCACCTCGCCCCCGCTGTGCAGGCAGCTGAGCACGGCCGTCCCCGTCCCTCCTGCCGGATGCGGGGTTCGCCTCCGCAGATGTTCCCCAGCCCCTGTGCAGGACCCAGAGAGCAGACCCGGGAGAAGGAGGCCCTTCATCCCCCTCTCCCCAGCACAAATCCCCGTGCTGTGCTCCGCAGCCATCGCCCCAGGAGCCCGCCCGCACGGGAGTGCCTGGGGAGCAGCTTCACCCCTGGGTGATCACAGCCACCCTGCAGCCCCCCCGGCACCCAGCGCGCGGCAGCTGCACCGTGTCTGCGGAGGGAGCGCGGCAGCCGCGCTCGGCCCCGCATGAGCCCCGGGACCCCCACCCTGCCCG
>JAVJGI010000064.1:44740534-44801522 GCA_035590275.1 Ibycter americanus
AGCTGCCGGCACCGCCGTGCCCCCGCCCCGCCCCCCAGCACGGCTCCCCGCACACCCCTGCTCCGCAGCCTGCGCGCTCCCTGCAGCGTCCGTCTGCGGCGATGCCCAGAAATAATCTGGCAGCGGAGCAGAGCCAGAGCCGCGTCCACCCACCACTCCACGTGAGCGATGGGGAGCGGAGAGGGTGAGAGGAGCCAGCTGGGCCCCTCTCGGATGCTGTGGCCCTCTGATAACGCTGGATTCGGGTCCTGCAAACCTGTGACAAGAGGGGTGCCAGGGTGGGGGGAGCAGTTAAGCTGCCTATCACCTGCAGGGCAGCGCTTCCTCGGGCACCCTGCCAGCCCACCTCCCTGCGGGCAGCAGAGAGGCTCCAAAAGCAGGGAGGGGACACATGCATCCCGAGCCCACGCTGGCATGCCCTCCGCCGAAGCACGGCACAGGTCCTGCTGCCGGCCCCGCAGCCCCGGCCATGCACCCTGGCTGCAGGGACAGCAGGGCCCACATTAAGAGCCTGATTTGCAGATTGCTGTTCATGACACGATGCTTCAGCCCAGCTAAGGCCGACGGGTTGGTTATTATATCGACAGCATAAACGTGTCACAAATTGCCTGAATTAGCCGTCTGCCATGAACAGGTTTATGGATAATGGGATGCAGAGCCCTTTTGGGAGCAGGCAGCTTGCAATCCAGTTAGACATCTCCAGCCCCAGTCATTCCCCGCTGGAAGATGAAAACCCATCAGATACACCAGACAAAACCCAACATGCCTCTCATGTGTGAGTGGAAGTGCCCTGCAAGCAGGATCCAGCCCAGCTAGCACAGCCTGCCCTCCCAGCTGCTGCCACCTCCTCTGTCCTCCTCACCTGATTATTTTATTCCTTGGGGAAAAAATTCTCCTTCTCTTCCCCAGAAGATACTTTCCCTTAGGGTGTGGGGAGGGGATGGCTTTACAGTCCACTTTTGTGTCCAAATTGCATAGCAAGGACTTTGGGCAAAATATCCCATCATGCAGCCAGGGCTGTCCTTAGCTTGGACTTCTGAATTAAACCTCACCAGCTGTACTGACTCAGCCCCAAGGCTGGCTGGGTCTGGGGTCACCTCTTGCAGCAGCTCTACCAGGGTGCAAGGCAGGACCTAAGGGCTGAATTAACTCTTGCTGGGGTTTCTGTGCATGGATTGATCTGGTCACTTTGTTTGATCCATGTTTAGCTTTTGGATTTCCTGCAGCAAGGCATTCCCCGGCTTCTTCCCAGAGACTCAGCTGGACTGGAAGCGGTTGGGTCACTGTGGTTAAAACTAGGCCAGTCTGATGTCCTTGGCTGGACTTTGAGCCTGCAGCCTCTCAGCCTGGACCTGAGCCCTTCTGAGTGTTTTTGGGGCGGGGTGGGGCGCATGGGCTGTCACACCACAGTCTGGAGAGCGTGACCCTGGGGCAGCAGGTCTGGAAGGGCCCTGGCTCCACGTGCATCTGCACTCTGCACCCTTGCAAGAGTACCAGCTGTAAAAAGGGGCTTAATAATGTCCACCAGCACCTCGGTGCAGCAGGCACCAGGCAGGAGAGTGCAGGGGAGAGAGACAAAGAGAAAGCCAGCAGCGGTGGGGAAGGGCCAGGCTCGCCTCCATGCACAAGCGCTTTTCCTCAACCGAGCGGCGAGAAAGCAAAACTGAGAAGTGCCTAAAATTAGAGCTGCCAAACCCCAGCTGGGGAAGCCTGGAAAGATCCCCAGGCCCTGGAGCCTTGGGCGAGCTGCATAAAAGGCAGCGGAGGGGAAGGGAAGGGAGCTTGGGGACCACGGCAAGTAGAGCGAGGCACAGTGGAAGCAGGGAGTGAATGGCTGCCTTCTCACCACTGCATCCCACCACCTGCTCATGACACCCCCATCCCTGTGCACACCCAGGGATGGATGCACACCCCATGCAGCAGCCAGTGGGGGGGCAGGGGATATGCTGTCCCTCTGAGGGCATCCCTTTGGGGATGCAGCTGTGCCGGCACAGCGAGGACAGGGATCATACAGTCCCAGCACTGTGAGCACCCCCCAGTCAGACATCCTGGCTTCTCTGCCACTCCAGGAGACCCACGGACCTCACGCTGGTGCCTGGAGAGGTCCATACACCTGGGGACAGCTCCCTCAGCTCAGGGGCTGAAAAACACATACCTGGGCTATTATTCTTCAACGGGGCTTGTAGCCCCACATGGTGTCCCCTGCCTTGCACCCTGCCACAAAGCCAGCTGAGCTTCTGGAAGAGGGGGGATAACTGAGGAGGCCAGAAGCTGTGTCACCAGTGTTCTGACAGAGACTTAGGCGTTCACCTCCACCCACCAAACAGGGATGGCAACCCTGTGGCCCCCCGGCTACCCACCCCAGGGTATCTTCCTGCCCAGGAAGACACAATCCATGAGTCAAAAGCACAAGCTCTGCCATCAGCCAAAGATGCCAATGCAGCTGATGTCCAAGACACCATCCCTCAGTATTCCCCACGCCAGCTCCTCCCTCAGAGGTGAGAGCAGATGCAGGCAGGACCAGTTCCACCAGCATCCCAAGGCTCCTCTGGACTCACAGAGCAGGAGCGTGGATGGCACCATTCCAGCCGCAGCAGGTGGCAGAGTCACCAGCCATGCACCAGATAGACAACTAAAACCTGAAAAAGCAGCAGCTTCACAGGCAGCCAGTGACTTTGCACTGAATTTGGCTTCCCAGCTCCTATTTGTCATGATCAAAGCGACCGAGGTTTAGCGCTAGCTTCAGTGAGCTCAAGAGATGCTATAAAATGGCTGAGTCAAGGGCAGGTCT
Organism: Ibycter americanus; assembly: GCA_035590275.1. Taxonomy (NCBI): domain Eukaryota; kingdom Metazoa; phylum Chordata; class Aves; order Falconiformes; family Falconidae; genus Ibycter; species Ibycter americanus. Next base: position 44,743,326 of record JAVJGI010000064.1, read on the forward strand.
ATATCATTTCCCTCGGTAACCGCAAAAATCACAGAGGCAGCCATACCCCAACACCTGGTGAAAGCCGGGTCCCTGTCTTCCCGCTCTAACCAGTCCTTTCTGCATGCCGCAGAATCAGACCCTAGCCACTTAATCTGGAGTAAATCAGCCCCTGCTCGATGTTTGTCCGTGAGTCAGTGCTGGATTTTCCCAGTGCGAAATTACCCAGGATACGTTGGACAGGAGCTGCAGAGAAGGGGTCTTGGGGGCAAATTCAGGCCAGAGGGATCCCCTGGGAGTGGCTGCCCTGAGCTCATTGCAGCCTGTCCTGCCGACTCTGGTCCTGGAGTGAAAGTGCATGTGTACCCTGACAGCTAAGGGAGAGCATCCTGGCTCTGCCCCTCTGCCCCACCTCCTGTCTCTGGCATGGCCGGCACCCAAGGGACATGCACCCAGCAGGAATGGGGCTGGGATGGAAGAGAAACAGGTGGCAGTGGGGGTCTGGTCGGGACCAGAGGCTTGCACGAGATTGGTCACCGGGAGATGCATACAGTGACACAGCTGTTGCCGGGGAAGGATAGGACAGGACAGGCAGAGCAGGATGAGACAGCCAGGAAATGATGGAATGGGATGACATGGGAGAGGACCACTGGGACAGGACAGGATGAGACAGGATAAAGCAGAGGCAATGGGGTGGGACAGAATAAAACAGAAGGGATGGGTTAGGGTGGGATGGGATAGCATGGCATAGCATGGGAAGGGATAAAACAAAGGGGTTGGGATGAGACAGGATAAAACAGGGGATAGGATGGGATAAAACAGGGGATGAGATGAGATGGGACAGGATAGGATGGGTGGGATTGCATGGACAGGAGAGGGTGAAGCAGTGACTGGGTGGATGGGATGGAGGGGACAAGAAGTCCTCTTGTGAGCCAGCTCCCTGTGGCCACAGCAGGGTGGCCCAGCCAGCAGTCTCTGCCGGCCCCACTGGCCTGCCCTCCATGCCCTGCTGGGCACTGTGCCGCAGGCGGAGAGCCACGTGCGAGGCCCAGTGCAAGTGTCTCACGCTTTCCCATGGTGAAGCAAATTGCTCCCTGGAGCGTGAGATCTGATTAGGTTCGTGACACACCGCAGCATGGCAACAACACGATAGCCATGCCCACGGTGCGTGTCCCGCACCCGACCCACATCCTCCCAGGGCTTCCAGGGGCTGACGTGTGACAGGAGGGGTGGGAACAGCTTGGGGAGGGGGCAGACAGCATGTTTCAGGACGTGTCCAGTTTGAGACATGGGCAATGGCAAGGACCGGGTAAGGGCTGGCTGCCAGTGTGCCTGGGCAATGAGCTTGGCTCAGCTGGCTGCATGCCCCCCCAGGACAGCCACCAGCCCTGGAGCCCGTGGGAGGGATGGAGGGAGGGTCTGATGCTATCCCGCACTGGTAGATGGTTACCCCATCCCTGCCTCCCTCCAGATGCGAAATGGTGCTCTCCCACTTCTGGCTGGCAAGGCAGCTGTCATGCTTTGGGTGAGCACAGCTTGCCTATCCTACCAGGGCAGCAGCTCGCCAAGCCCCAGGCAGCCGGAGGTCAGGCAAGATGCACTGCCAGGAGAGGAGGTATCTTCAAAGGCCTCTCAAGGCAACAAACAGTACCTGTTCTGCAGTTTACCCTTCACATTTTCTGCCTCTTAACGGTTTCTGAGCGATGCCTGCCTCTTTATTTGAGATCTTTCAACAGCTGTCTGATAGAGAAGACCTTTATCTTGCCTCTCCTGGGCTCCCATCCAACACCAGTCTCTGGAGGTGGGGAAGAAGAGAAAAAAAACCAGAATTCACTCCTGACCGAGAGCCTCACCTAATCCACCGCATGTGGAAAATTACTGCCACCGCACGGCGCCCAGCCCTGGCCCCCTTCCCACCCTCATCAGCCAGCGCCTGCTCCTAAGGCTTTTGTGCCTGGATTTTTTTCTCTCCTCTTCCTGCTGGGAGAATGGGAACTTGGGCGTTTGGACAAACCCTTGAGAAAACAACTTTACACGTGCTTGGGGCACTGAGTCGTTTTTTGGTTTAGTTTTGTCTGATCCTGAGACAGATTTGCCTAGAATCACTGCACAGGCTGTAAAAGCCCCCAACCCCCCATCCCATCCCACCACCCAGTATCAGCAGCCCAGGGACTACTCGTGCCAGTAGCATTGCTGGAAGTCTGCTAAGCTGTGCCAGCCTGTGGGCTATGGCACCAAACTTTTTCCCTCAGGGCCCAGGTCCAGCTTTGCAATGTCACCAGGTCCCGCTCGGTGTGGTCCACAGCCCTGTCCCAGCCCCAGCCACCTCACAGCCACACTTCCACTCCAAAGGGGATGGATGTTGTGAAAAACTCTTCAAGATGGTGTCAAGCTTCAGGGCAGGTGACCTCCCTCCTCTGCTCAATACAGACACAGCAAGGCTAGGAGTCACCTCTGCCACCTTAAGATACCTGCAAGTAGACCTCTACAAATGAAGGTTGCCCACCTTGGATGGCTCCTTCACAGGCAAAGAGACCAAGGCACTGTGAGGCTTCCTCTGAGGTCTTGCAGCATCTGCTTCAGCACAAAACGGAGTGTACCCTGGTGTCCCTTGCTTGGGCCCTTGCTGGCCCTGAGGGAAGAAAGCACCAGGCTGTGTTTATGCTCTCCACAGCAGCCGCCCAGTCAGCATCCCCTCTTGTTGCAGCACATGCAACTGTGTGGTCCTATAATATGCTCACCAGCAGTCTGGAAAACACTCGGTCCTGAAACTGTAATTAGAGACACACAGATCCAGAGTCTCTGCCCATCTGGATGCTCTGGACAGAGCTTTGCCTCAAGGAAGAGGTGTACAAACCTTCCCACACTGCCAGCTGGAAAGAAGGGTTGCTATCCCTCAATCACAGTTAGGGAAACTGAGTTACACTGTGGTAAGTCTCAGTGCTCAGAGAAAGGTTGTTTGGCTGATACTGTCTTGCCTGTGAATATCAGGCAGGAAAAAAAGAAATGCAAATTGTTTCCTTCTATGGCAAATAAACCACCAAAAGCCATCCGTTTTACCTCCTGTTTCACATCATCTCATGGCTGGTTTGAACCAAGGCATTGCAATCCCTGTGCCATGTGTGGCTGCAGACTTAGCATCACCTCCTCATCGCTATGGGACCAGCTATGTAAATCACATGGGATTTGCTTTCTTCATTCCTTGAATGGTTTCCGAGCTATAAAGCACTTCCAGCATAGCTGCCAAGCTAAACCTGTGTGATCTTGCCCTGTGCCACTGAGATCTGAGCCCTGGATACAGTCTGTGACCATGCCCAGAAGGACCTCAGTATGGCTGATGGCACTCACCTCACCCCGCGAGCTGGGAGGAGGGAAAGGGAGAGGACAAAGATGCAAACTCATTTCCTGATCTGGAAAGTGTAAAGGCAAGACCTGGTCGTGCATATGCCGCGTGTACAAATAAAAATGCAGCACAACCACAGTGTTGTTGGTGCCAAGTATTTATAGTTCGATTGCACCTGAAGTCCCTGCCCAGGCCTGGGAGAGAGGAGGCAGCTGCAGCCTGGCTGCTTGGGTGGAGAGAAGGAAAAAACTGCTGCTTTGGGCAAAAAGCAGGGGGAGGCTGGATTCACGCTCTGGTGGGTCAGCATGGTGCTCCCCAGCAGCTTGCTTTGGAAATACCAGCCCCCTCCACAGCTACCCTGCCAGCGCTGGCAGCTCCCTGGAAAGGGCAGGACGCAGGACCAGCACATGCATGGCCAGTGATCAGCTGCTGTCACTGGCTGGGTGCTCGGGGATCTGTGGGCTGGCAGGAAGGGCATTTTTGCTAAGGAGGGATGCTGGATAACATTTTCTGAAGTGTCTTCAGGATTTGAGGACCCAGCTCTGCAAAGGAATGGAAATTGCTGGAATTAGATACCTAAATAAGAGTAAGGCACTTGAAAGCCACTCTGGATCAGGCTTTTAATTTACTCTTTAACCATACAGTAAGAAAGCCTCTTGAAAGATAAGGGCCGTATTATAGACACACAGTAGATGTTCCTCTAACCTGGTCCCCCGTTTCCATCAGGGCCAATGCCAGGTGCCTGGGGAAGAGATTACAAACGTGGCTTGCATGTGTAATGCTTCCTTGCTCTCCTGATCTCCAGACATTCATGGAGCAGGGTTTTCTGAGCTGGAGAGGTGCTGCCTTTCTGCTTAAGAGCTCTCCGTGGGCTTTTTCCTTCTGTCTTTCAACTCTCACACCTCCATGCGAAGTGGGATCACCCTCTCCCCCTGTGGTGAGGAGCTTGCCTTAAGGATGCTCCACAGAGCAAACATCTCCTCGGTTTCCTTTGAACCTGGCCCCTACTGCCTTTCACCTAGATCCCAGTTGGTATATGAGAAGAGGCAGCCAACAACCATTCACTTTCTCCCTGCTGTTTAGAGGTCTCTCCTTCCAGGTGCCAGATCTTCCACCACAGGGTAGGATGGTCCTGATGACAGGGAACGAAATGTGTTCATGCCCCTTGTCATGGATGGCTTTGGGTGTGGCTTTCTTTTCCATTCTTCACCAAAACAAAGAAATGCAGGAATAAAATCCTGTCCTGCCACATTCACTGGCTCACTGCAGTTCACAATTGACCTTGGAGCTCCCCACTGTGCTGAGAGCTTCTTCAAAGCTCAGCGCTGCTTCCAGAGGTAGGGAAACTGAGCCACAGGGCAATTACTTGGATTTCTTTTGGTCACCTTGTAACTCCACGTGAGAAGGTAAAAAAAGGCTCCCAAAGCCCAGTTGTTGCCTCTGGAGGTCAGTCCCACCAACACTGCTGAAGCATTTATGTTCTACTTTTCCTTGGGTGGATTTATCCTCACCACTATTGCTTATTCTTGCTACTAGATTTTAGCATCTAAAATAGCAAGAGAAGGTAAACTGAGGCACCAGAGGGGATCCTGCAACCAAACCAAAATCCCACCGGAAGGTGATAACACAGGTGTCAGTACACCCACATCTGGACCTCTCACCCCCTGGCCTGGCTGGATACCCGGGGAAGCAGATGGCAGAGGGGGCACAGCACGGCTGCGGCCCCATGGCTCATGGAGGGGCTGTGCCGTGCCCGGGGAGCCGGGGAGCAGAGGCAGGGATGTAGAGGCAGGGGCGCGAGCACAGGCTCACCAGCCCCAGCCAGGCAGCTGATTAAAATGCAGTCCGGACACCCCGGGCCTGTCCCCACCGTCTCCTGGCTTTAAATAATAGCTTAATTATCTCATTTACATTTGGCTCCTTTCAGGGAGGCACTGCAGTTGATTAACATTTTCCCTCCCGGTGTCTCACTCTGCATCCCTGCTGCATCCCATCCTTCCCACGCTGCTGGTCCCACTCACCCAGGCATGGCTCCCCAGCTCCCAGCGCAGTCGTCCACCACAGCTGGTCTCCAGCCCCACTCCTTTTGCCAGGTCAGGGCTCTCCAGGGCTCTGGAGATGCAGAGACCCAGCTTGCAGATGGCCACGACAGACACAGATGCTGGAGGATAGGAACAGATAACCTGGCTGGACAGCCATGTGATGAAGGCTTTCCTCATCTTCTCTCCGCTGCTCAGCAGTGCTGGTTGGTGTCCTGCCATTGCTTTGCTGCCAGCACTGCCCCTGATCTCTCCCCACGTTCCCGTTTCCACCCCTCACTGGGCAGCTTTTAACTTTCTTTTTTATCTTCTTTTTTTCAAGCTCCTTTGAAAGCTCCAGCCAAACACTGAATTCCTTTGAAGAAGAAGAAAACGTCTCTGTGGGTTGCCCTTTCTCACCAGCTGGAGCTGTGAGAGATCCCAGTGCCCAGCCCAGAGAGGGGACCCGCTGCCCAGTGGCTCCCCTGGCCCCAGGTGTGTCCCCAAAGGTGCTTCTGGGGGAGACCAGGACTGGAGTCTTCACCAGCCCTCATCCCCCAGACGCTCCCAGCGCCCTGTCAGGTTTCCCAGAAAACCCAGGCTGTGCTCCTACCTCACCTGGGGTCTTTGGGACAATTTAGTGTCCCCTGACAAGCTGAAGGGGAGATTTTGCAGCAGATTTATGTGTAATTAGCTCCCCAGTAGCCCAAGGCCATGATGCAGGGAAGGGGTCAGGAGGATGCATGTGGCACTGAGATCCCTGCTCTCCCCACCAGCCTGTCACACCGTATCCAGAGCCAGGACAGGACCTCACAGACAGGGGACAGGGACGTGATGCCACCAGAGCCCCATCCCACCGGTGCTGGACTGACATAGCCATGCTAGGGGAGATGAATGTTCTCAAGTCTCCTCTGTAGACTTGCTTATTGCTTCATGAGCCCCTCGCGGCCTCTTCCCCTGCTCGCTCCATCCTCTCATCCCTGTCCCTGGCTCAGTGCAACCCTGGAGGCTGCATCCCTCCCCGGGCTTGGCACAGCCAGCCAAGCCATGGCACAGCACTGCAGGGCCTGCTGCTGAATTACAATCTCCTGCATGAGTGGCAGGCCTTTCCAGATAGTCCTATTGATGTTGTGTAGCCTCCAAAACCCCCATTTCTGCTGCTAATTTAGCTGGGACAGCCACACCGTCCCTTCTCCCGACGATGTGTGCGGTGAAACCCTTTGATCCGCTCCCTCTTGCTCCCTTCAAACAGCCTCCCATTGCCAGGAGAGTTTGTGCTTCAGTGCAGAGGTGCTCTTTTTGGAACATATATTTTTAATGGGTATTTCAGACGTGGCGCAGGCACGAGGGAGTAATTCTCCTGTGCCCTGGTATTTACATATTTTCCAGTATGCACAGCACAGGCAGGGGAAGGCTTCACAGAGGGAGCACAGCAAACAGGAAGGAAAGAGCTTTGTGCTTTGTATCGCCAGGGCCCAATTACAGCCTGAAAGGCAGGGAGCCCATCCGGGTATTGCCCTCTCCAGCCAGTCCAGGCTGCAATTATAGTACTCGCCAGACTCAGCAGGATCTGGGGAAAAAAAATCTCGAGAGCTTCAGAAATGATCTGTAGCTCACTCTTCGGGGCATGAGGATTTTAGGGCACCATCTGCTCACTCTTCTCTGCCAACACGGATCCTAAAAACTGCTGGGTTTCACCTGGCTTCTGAAAGAAAATAAAGGCTAGGAGAACCCAAACACTCACCACTGCCCTGGCAGTGAGGTCCAGGACACCACGGAGGTGAAGCTGCAGGGAACAGGCTTCAGGCTGTTGATACTGCCAGGAGGGCTAAGGGTGTGCAGAGGACATGGGAGGAGATCCCACAGAGCCAGGGTGATGAGAGGTGTGGAAGGAAGCTGGGGTGAGGTTCCCTGTTACCACTGTGAGGGCTGACCAGACCAACCTTCCTGCAGACTCACGTGACTCCCAGACCTGGTGCATGCCCAGGCATTGCTCTGCTAGTGGCGCAACCCCAGAAGCCGTCAGGACCCCCCTGGCAGTACCTGTAGAGGGACAGCACACAGCCAGATACCCCCTGGGGCAGGTCACACCACAATTAAGGTCACTTCTGAGGCCACCCTGCAGCCAGTGCAAGCCATACAGGCCACCTCACACCCCAAGCTGCTTGTCCCAGCAGGGCAGCACTGCTGGGGACCTGCCTGCAGATGCCCTGCCCCTCCTGCAGGCTTGCTCACCCTCAAGGTGGTTGACACCATGGGCATGTGTCACAGCACTACAAGGGTGTGTTGAAGCAGAGGATGGTGGCATTGCTGCTTGAGGACCAGGAGAGGCAGCGTGGCTGGCTCCTCAGGGGAAACAGTCTCCACAACCAGTCCTGCATGCTGCTCCTAGCCATGTGTCATTGACCAAAGTAAGATCCTCTGCCAGTGACAGTGTTTTCCACTTTTGCAGGGCAGTTTCTAGGCAATGTACTGAAAAAAATAAGCTGTAGACATAGTAGGAAGACAGAAAAAGAGCTAGATGGGAATATTGTGTATTGTGCTAAACCCAGCAAGCTCTATTTTTGAGCCAAACCAACAAAAACTTAAGTGGTGCAGTTATTCAGCTGAAGCAGGCTCTAGTGTGGCAGATTTGACCTTCAGGCACTTCTAGAACTAAGTAACGTGCAAAGATAGGGTTTGTCCCACTAAACTTAATGCACAAAGTACCACCACACTGCTGTCAAGGCATATGAGTTCTGTTTTCTTTGAAGCTCTTCCAGCCTCAAAGTCCTGCCTGGCAATTATACACGTTTTCAGGTCTAAATTTGTTGGCCTGTCTCTAGACATATGCTGTACGATATGATATGGAGCATTTGGGCATAGATTGCCATGCAGCAGCGCCGTCTGCTTCCAAGCACTCACGCTGTGGCACTCTCTGCTCCTTCAGCACTGTAAAATCTACGGATTAATATTTCAATATACAGAAGATGCTCTGCGTCTCAGTATGGGCAGGGAAGAGGTGAGCCTGAATCCAGAGTTACTGCTGCTGGGACAGAGAGGGCAGGATGCATTTGGGTAGAGTGCAGGGCAGGGTGCATTATCCCCTTGCTCTAGCCAGGTGCTAGTCACCCACCTCTTCTATGCTTTTTCCTGTAACATTGACCATACGCATCCAAATGTCAGTAAGGAGGATCGGGACTGCTCCTGCAGTCAGCGAACGGGATGTGGCAAGCACTATGAGGTGCATTAAACCCATCCCTATGCCTGGCTTCCCAGGACGCTCTTTGCCAGCCAGGGCTGTGCCCACGACGAGCCGCACAGGATGGCGTGCCAGGTTTACTGCCACCCTCCTCAGCCTTGTTCAGGCTCTTTGGGCACAAGAATCATTCAGAACAAAGAGTGGAGCAGACCAGAAGCTGCTTCTGATTCCCATCTGTATGTTCTAATGTTAACAATCCAGTTGCTACCGTAGCAAAGGGGCTCTGTCCCAGGAAAAGCAACCTGCAGACAAGGTCTGCATGTCCAGACATGGAGGGGTGCTGACTGCAGCTCCCAGCACACCCCCAGGTAGGGGAGCTGCTCTGACCATCTCCTGCCTTTCCCTTGGCACAGGCCGGTGCAGCAAGCTGGCTTCCTACAGGAACCCCTCCATGCTGATGGGTTGCGGCAGGGGTCAAGGCCAGATTTCCCCCTTTGGGGTGCACACCAAGGGCCTGACCAGGGCGAGCCACCTGGGTTGATGCAGGGGACAAACACTCCCTGATAGATCCCAAAAGGCTTTAAGTAGCAGGCAGAGATTTGGCAGGCTGAATCCTGTCAAGCCAACCTATGATTTGGCCTGGAAAGGGCCCCAGATGTTCCCACTCAGCAGCCAGGCACTGAGCGTGGCTCTGGGTCATGAGCAGGGCCAGAGTGTGTCCTGGCTGAAGCCCTGCACCTCTCACTGACAAGCAGACCACCCCATCACACCTGCATGCTGTGCCCAGCTCTGGGGGCAGCGGTGGACTCGTGGCAGTGGCAGCTGGCTGGGTGGGGAAGGAGGGTGATGCTCGAGCTGCAGGCACAGAGGCCCTCTCTGGCATGGGGTCCAGTCCCCTCGGAAGTGGATGAGGGCCAGTGTGGGGCCAGAAGGGAGATGTCCCTCCTTGTGCCCCATCTCCTCTCTGGTGAGCTCTTATTGCTACGGGGGTAAGACGAAGGGTGCTCAGTGCCTTGGCTCCTGCCTGGGGAAGCTCCCAGCAGCTGCCAGCTCTGCAGTGAGGCAGAAGCGGCCGAACCTGAACACCCCTGCACTTCAGCACGAGTGTGGTGCCCAGCGAGGGGTCAGTCCCCACTGAGTCCATCCCACCACCCGGTCACAGCCAGTTTTGCCTCCCCGTGCAGGAGGGAGACACCCACTGAGCGTGGTGTCCAGCCTGAGGTCTCTGCCACTTTGTTAGATGCCTTCAGAGCAATGTGTAGGATGTGGGGGCAGAGAGGCCTGGGGCTAGCTGGGTTGTTGCTGTGCTCTGGTCTTGCTGGTTTGGCTCTGCTGGAGCCATGATTGGTGGTGAAGGCTTGTGCATCCCTTCTGATGAGGTCTCACAGCCCAGGAGATGCCACGGTCCTCAGGCCAGAGGGAACCAGGCAGTGAGATCAGAACTTTTTCTGTGACCTTCCCAGGAGTGCCAGCACTGAGAGCCTTTGCCCCTCTTTTGGGGCTAAAGGGGGTCCCTAGCCACACAATACAAAATGTCATGAGTCTCCATATCAGGACTTCTCCAAGTCCCATCTACCAGGAAGCTTCAGCTGAATGAAGTCCTGGAGCAGGTCGCTATACCACTGAAATACCCCTCCAAGCCCCAGACACCATGAGTGGCATCACATCTGCTGGCTCACCCCACCAGCCTGCACTTGGAGCCACATGAGGATGAAGTCCGCTCTTGAGCCCATCATGCTGCCAAGCCCCTGAGCCCCACCTCCCCTGCACACCAGTGCCCCTAAAAAGCAAAAGCCACACGCCTTGCTCCCAGCTGCTGGACAACAGCCAGGAACCACTTCCAGACTGCATCACCATATTCATGGCCTCTCTCGGGCTATATATAGTTGCGTGACTGCAGGTTTTTCTGGACTTCGAGTTGCTAAAGAACTAGCATTCCCCAGCCAAAGCAGTGCACGTCTCAAAGGGGAACTGAGCTGGAAGGAGGGAGCTGGACAAGCTGGAGGAATCCTGAGCAACCCCAAGGTGAGGCTTGCCTTACTGACAAGTATCTGCCCTGCAAATGACCAGCACACCGGGATTTAAACCTATCTGTCTCCTCAGCGGTGAAGTGCATGGGGAGCTGGGGAGATTTTGTAGACCCAATTTCACTTTGATGTAGCCGGCAGATCCAGAAAGTGAACCTCAGTGCCAAAAGCTGCCTTGCAAAGAGGTCACAGAAAACAGGGAGAAACCACTGCTATATTGCGCATCACATCCCCAGCCTTTCCAGCCACTGTGGTCTGCAGGTTTTTTATGAGAGTCTGAGCTCAGAGGCACTGACTCAACCGCTGCAACGTCCCTCTCTTCCCCTGGGGACCCTGACTGCTCCAGACTGGCCTGCAGCACAGCAGGGGATGGCATGATTGCATCTCTGTGCATCCCACTGGGTCCATTTGGCTCAGGCACAGCCGGTCGGCTGCCAGACCTTGTGAGTCTCCTTCTGCTTCACTTTGATACCTGGGAAGACCCTGGGATGGGACACATGCCCAGGAGGTGCCATGGATATGGTATCAGCTTAATCAAATCCAATGTCCTAGCTCAGAAGAGGGCCACTCAGACATTTGTGGGAAGGCAGGAGAGACACCATGAATCTCCTCTTTCCCAGAGGAGTTACGGTCCCTTTCTCTCCAGGCACTGCTTTATCTGCAAACACTGTGACTTAGTGTAACCCCTGCTACCCCAGACCAGACTTTGGTGGCCCAGCACCAGCAAGGAATCCCAAAGTGACACCCAATCACTGTATGACCCATTCTCTTCAGGCCACAGTGTCCTGGCACCCCAGCTTCTGCAGCAGCCGATGGCCAAGCCTACCCTCTACCGAGCCTCTCCCTCATGCTGCTGTGTGTTTACTGTGCCTGCAGCCACGCCAACTGCTTCATACGACCATGCTGTGAACAGCTTGGTGAAAAAGAGCTAAAAGTTGCTAAAAAGCAACCCCAGAAAGCACAAGAACAGAAGAAGCCAGTGTGCGGTTATCCATGGCCTTAGACATGGCTCAGCCACCTACTTCCAGCCTTCAGGAACTTGAATAGCTGCTTGTTGGAGTTAATCATGTGAGGAGGTGGAGCAGTCCTGGAGTGTTGCCCTTCCTATGAGCTCGTCCATATTGACCTCATCATAGTGTCACAGAATAATTCAGGTTGGAGGGGACCTCAGGAGGTCTCTGGTCCAACCTTCTGCTCATAGCAAGGTCAGCTGTAAGGTCGCATTTTCCGCTGGGGGCTTGAAAACCTCAGAGGATGGAGACTGTACAGTTTCTCTGGGCAACCGACCGACACTTGACTGCCTTCATGGAGAAAAGAAGTGTGTCTTTATCATCAGTCTGAACTTCTCTTAATTCAGCTTATACCCACTGTCTCTTCCTCTCACCATGCACTGCTCTGAAGATTCTGGCTCCATCTTCTCAATAACCTCCTCATAGGTATTGGAAGGCTGCTATTAGGTCCCCCTGAGTCCTTCTCTTCCCAAGGATAAATCTCCTGCTACTGCTGCTGCTCTCACCGTCCTTTCCGGCTGAGAGGAGGCAATGGTCCTCCCCAGCTGCCCAGAGATCTTGTGACCCTCTTCACCCCAATCCCGCTAAACAAGAAGGCAGATGAGCAGATCACATCCCATCATACTCTGGACTGCTTTAAGAATTGTGAACAATAAATCTACTGAATCAGCTCAGTCCAAGATGTTACCAACCCTCTGCTGACACATGATAACACAGGGCTATGAATACTCCCAGGCTGGAATACCTCTGAAGAAAAAAAAGCCACTTTCTGTAAGAGCTCAACTTTCTCTAGGGAAGCAGGGATATTTAGTAGGTAAAACAATGGAAAAGGAGGCTTGATAGGTCTCAGGTAAATCCCTTAATCCCACCATGCCTTCATTTTACATGCTACTCCTGTAGGAACCAGTGGCTCAATGCACCAAGCATCTTCACAGAAATGCAAGTGCTGCCTAACCAACCTTTCTCCTGGCTGAATTATCTATCCCATGCTCTGATTTCACAGTCCCTCAGCATAAGCCAAACCCAAAAGTCAGTCCTTGCATAGTTAAGCATCTTCAGAAAGTGAGCTGTATTTTTCTTCCAGGTTGAAGACAGGATTAAGAGGGGTTGGAGACACAGGAGTTAGCTACATCGATCAGAAACAGATCCATGTATCACCATCATCAGCCATCAATCCCTCTGCCTACAATGGTGTCCCTGTGATGTCTCCTCAACAAGCGTTGACTGAGGCCGACTCCAGTTCACGGAGGCAGTAGTCCTAGACACGGCAGCTGTGGACAGGTAGGGAGTAGACTGTAAGCGGGCAGGGACATGGAAGGTGTGATGGGAACAGGTGGTTGAGAGCAGCGTGGAGACAGGTGGTGTGAGGAGGAACAGGAGATAACCAGCGCTGACCATGAGCTTTTGATCTGCTGGAGAGGACCAACTTCCATGACAGAAGGCCATTTGTGAGCCAGCAGAAAAGGTGAGGGCAAGCCAGGAAGTCTTTGGAAGTCACCAGCAAGACTTAAAGAGTGTCAGGAGATCGTAGGTCTCATCTGGAGCTACTCATTAGCCACAAGGACTCTGGCCTTTCAGCCAGACTAATTACTGATTGCTCAAAGGATAGCACTTCCCACAGCTGCTAAACTTGCTGACGCTGGGCCCTAAATGTCTTCTATTCTGGGAAGGGGGAGTGGAGTCTCCTAGTGTGAACTTGTGGAGCTGGGCAAAGCCACACTGGAGCAGAGATAAAGTCAAGGACAGCTGCAGCTGCTTGGCAATCGTTCAAAATGAGCCACGAGTCAGTGACTTGGCTATTCTGGGATGAGCTGAGGAGCCAGTGCTGGGGAGAGCAAATTCATAGCCTGCTAGCACATAAATGGACTGCAGCAAGCCTGGATTTAAGCAACGCCCAGCACGGAGGCAGAGCAGACACGCATTTGTCGAAGACCTGATCAGAGACCTACAAAGCCCCATCCCTGGTCACTGGTGAAGAGCCATGGCTGCATATCTGGCATGGGGTTTATCTACCAGACCTCACAGGTCTACAACAGGGGAGAGTAGCATAGCGTCCCCCAAAGTCGCAGAGAGAAATAGGTGATTCAAGGGCTTTTCAGCCTCCCCCAAGTTACCTGAAATTGGGTCAAAGCCATGGCCGAGGGCTGGTGTACCTGAGCTCAGCTGTTGCTGGAGCTCATAGTCAACCTGGTGGAGGTTTCCCAAGCAGGAGCTTATTGGGGGTGGGGTGTTTCACTGGATGAAGCCTGTGGTATTCCCTGGATTTGAAATCAGTGACCAGAGAAATCGTCTCAAATCTTTGCCTAAACCTGGAGCTTCAACAGTTTATGTGCTGCATTTCCCAGCTTTTGGGTGGGAGCACTGGGACTGGACACTTTGATGTGCCTCAGCAAAGGTCTGTTCCTTGACTCCAGTGTTTCCATTGTGACCTGGGACAGCATGGCTGGGACTGACCTGACCCCACCACACAAGCCCAGCGCAGCTCACCTCCAGAGCTGCGAGACGCAGCTAGACAATTAAGCTCTTTGCAAGCTCACCCAAAGGACAGCAGGCCTTTTGAGGTCACTCAGCGCATATGCTGGAAAGCAGATATGATCTCATTAGGCAAATATTTATGATCAATATTGTCCACTCCCTGGCAATGAATAGCATCACCTGGAGCAAGAAGCTCTCCAGGGATGGTTAGAAAGGATGCAGCTTGACAGAAGAGCCTGAGTTGAGCGTGAACCTCTGCTCACCTGGCTTGAAAACACCTACATTTATTCTAAATTTTTTTTTTCATGATTCACCCAGAGATTAATTAGCTGCTTGGAAACCCCAGACATTAATTATTGATTATGCAAAAGATTTTGTTCATCACAGTTGCAGAGCTTGTCGGTGTGGAGGACTGGACAGCCGAGGACATCAGGATGGGAGGGAAGTCTGGATGAGCCACGGTGAGTGGATTTGCCACCGGCTTCCCATGGTGGGCCTCACTGCAGGGTGGCATGGCTCAAAAAAAAGGAGCCAAGCCTGGCAGCGAGAGCTCAACTCGAACAATGCTTGCCTCAAGAGGATGGTGAAATGAGGCAGAGGATGATGCGACCCGTCCAAACAACAGGTCCGGGACTCCCTGCACCCTGGGGCACCCAAGATGATGGATGAGGCTGCCTCCAAGGTGTGCAGAGGGGAGGGAATTCACCATCACCACCCCCTCGCAGCGACATGCCAGCTCTGACGCAGCACCCGAGGCATGCCGGGCGGAGAAGGGTGCCAGTGGGCTCCTCCTGGCCCCAGCTCCCCTGGCAGCATGATGGCAGACAGACCAAGCCGGCAGATGCAGCGAGAGGTGAGATGCAGCGAGCCGGGGTGGCAGTGATAAACCTCCTGAAACGCCCGGCAATTAATCTTGCGAAGCCGTGAGTCAGAGTCACCCGGAGCTTCCTCCCCTCACCCAGGATGAGCCACTGCCGTCTCCAGAAGCTCTTGGCTCCGGGGCCCTGCAAACACTGCTGGGCTCAGGGAGAGGGGTTTTTTTTGTATGCTGTGCCACCAATTGAGAGCCCTGCTTGCAGAGAGGTGCCAGCCCCGCCTCTGGACCCCCCCTGCCACACCTAAGGGAAACAAGACCTACCAATATCCACATGCACTGGTGTATCTCAGCAGAGGCGTGGGGTGTTTTAGTCCCAGCTTCTTTGGCTGTCAGGAAAGCGAGAGCAAGATGCCATCCTCATGATAAAGCTTCATATAAAGAGGTGTCAAAAGCGAGAGGGCTGGAGGAGGCGGTGAGGACTGTAGGCATTTAAATAAAGACCCCAGGAAGGAGCGGACAGGGTGGGTGTTTAACCCACACCAGGGAAATGCCCCCGCACATTTCCCCACCACACTTCCCCAAACCTTTGGTGCTCCCCAAAGTTTGCCAAGCTTTCCCGGGGAAAAGCCTCTTCCCGCCTTGCCCTAGGCATGAATGCAGTTTGCAGTTTTAACAGCAGATGTCTCTCCTATTATGATTTATAAAAATGCTTAAAATAAATAATGCAAACATATTTACAGGAATGAATTCCTGCTCCTGAGCGCGTTTGTCACTCTGAGGCTCCCAAGCAGGAGTGGCTCACCGCCTGAGTGCCTCCCGCACAGCCTCCCCGCTGCCCCCACGCCGCCCCCCCACCGCCGGCACTGCGGCAGCTGCCAGGAGCCGAGGGCAGGGTGGCCAAATCCCACATCCACCCCCCTGCTGCGCCGAAGCCCCAGGTCTGGGCCCACACCAGCGTTTCCATACAAACGTTGTATAATCAACATGTTAAATATTTAAAATGGTCATGCAGGAGAGCTGCCCGGCGGTGCCTGATTTCACACATCCTGACAATTTCACGGACCTCTGGGCTTACGTTTCTTGGCAAATAATGAAAGGCTGTTGGAGCCCCCTTCCTCGAAGGGCACGTTGGGGAGGTTTGCCCTGGCCGCAACTCCTTCAAACGCGATGTGACTTCTGCGGTGCCTCTCCCACCTCCGCGCCTAGCCATGGCCAATGCTTTTAACCGTGACCTTCACGCGGGGCGGATGCAGCTGTCACGCCGTAGAGGTGACTCAAAGGCAGAACAGGGGGCCAGGGAGGGGGGGATGGTGGGGGGCAGCTGCTACCAATGGAGCGACTTTTGCATCACCGTTCCGCAGCCGTGCGCTTCCCGGCGGGCGTGCACACAGAGGGGCCAGGCATACCTGCCAGTGCGAGGGGCCCCGGCACCGCTCCACATCCAGTCTGTCCCTTTCCATAGCTTCACGGCGCAGCGCTTCCCTCTCCCGAGGCCATTGGAGCAGGACCCAGCATCTTATCAGCGATCATCCTGCACCACAGCTCTCCTCCAGGCTCTACCTGCCGACAGCCAGTCTCGCTAGCAACGCAGGATAATATCTTTTCCCACCAGAGCCGTGCTATGATTTCTTCCCGCTGTAATTTTGTCTTGCTTCCAAAGCCACTCGAATAACTGGTGCCAAGGAAGCAGGGCAGTGACGAGAGATCCCCAGGGCAGGGGATGGGGCAAGAAGCTGCCCCAGCCTGGAGGACACCCCGAGCAGTGCTGGTCCTGCCCAAGGAAAGCTGACAGGAGCCATCCGAAAGAATTAATGGGACACCCTGGGCAAACCCCACCCCGGGCAAGAGAGGCAGACCTGCAGCCTGCACAACTGAGCCAGGAGGACGGGGAGAGGGAGGGCAGGAGCTTCCCACCGATGGGCCAGATCCTGACTGGGTGAGAGCCCCTAGGGAGCTCAGAACCACACCCTGCCAAAACAGGCACAGAAATTAGGCTGAAAATCCCACTCCAGAGGGACATGGGGGTCAGTGGCCTCCTGAGGTGCTGACCTACTCAGGGTCCTGCCTGCTCACAGGCTGCCTCAGCAGGGACCAGGGAAGTTGGGCATGCAAAGGAATGAGGTGTCTCTACTGGGACCTGTGCCACAGTGGAGATGTCCATTCCAGGTGGGACAAGCAGTGGTATCACGAACTGCATACCCTAACACGTTCCCAGGGGGGTCCTGCAACCTTTCCTCCATCAGCCAGAGCCACAGCCAGTGCTGCAAGTTGATAACCAACCCCGCCTCTACATCTCAGCTCCAGAAGTAGATCCATGGGCCAAGCCAGAAGGGTGCACTACCCGCCAGAAGCAAGTCAAGCCCCAGTCCTGGCTGGAGGACTGTGGCTGCCCTGCCAGCTGTCCCACCAAGCATTGTGCAACAGGGCTGTACCAGTACACAAAAGAAAGGCTGCTCAGTGCTTTGCATCCTCTGGGTGATGGTGTAGGAAGAGCAGAACCTGTCATGGATCCATCGATGACTTCCAACTAGGTGGCCAGGTTGGAATTGTTCACACTAAAATTTATCCACCGAAATCTCTAGTTTCAGAGAGACTACAATTATTTGTGAATTTGGGCTCCATTTGAAAGGAAAAGCAGCATTTGTTATCTTGGAATAAGCAAAGTGGGTTTTTTCAACTTCTGTGGGTTTAGAGGAACTTTGCAACTTTTTGTTTGTAATTTGTCTAGAAATGTAGTTAATATCGATAGTGGATAAAACCAAGTGTCTCTTCCTGTCCAAGCAATGCCTTTTTGTTACAGAAAGAATATCTAGAACAGTTCATTTTTGGTTGACCTAAAGTGATTTCTTTCCCCTGGGTTTTTGCTTTAACAGCCAAAACCATACAACCCCACTTATTCTTACAGCCCAAGTACACTTTTTGCCACACATCAACTGCCCACTTGAAATTTTTCATGCTTTGTGGCTCAGTCAGACTACATTTTTCTCTCCAAAATCTAAGCACATGCTCATTTCTGAGAATACCATTTGCTCATCAAGCAGGACCATGTAGCTTTCCCACTGCCTCACCTGAAATCAGGAAGGAGATGGCTGCGCTGGGCCCAGACGGGGCTGCTCCATTTCCCGAGGAGCTGCACACACATTTGGGTGAATTATCAGCCTCTGGAAACGGTTGTTTGCAGATTAGTTTGCAGACTGCCAGTGCCACAGAATATGCTCAGTCTCTGGAAAACTGGGCTCCTCTGGCGGAGCAGCCAGCAGGAAGCAGAGGGCAGTCCAGGGGCCAGCTGTGGCAGGGCTGCCAAGGTCCGAGCACCATGGTGCCCCACAGCCAATGCCTAGGGAAGGCACACAGGCAGGGCACGTAGGTATGAGATGCTGCCAGCCCTGGCGATGTGTGGCTCAAGGACTTTGCAAGGTGGAATTGGGAGGTTTGTGTTTTCTCTTCTTTCTTGCATTTTTTGCCCTATTCTCTCTGTGCCAGGTTTGAAAGCTCTACAGGCAGGATGGTTCAAAGTCTGGTGCTAGCTCACCTACTTCACGCCTAGCCACTGCAACACCCATGCTGGTGCACCCTCCTGACTCCCTTCTTGGGGCAAATGGAGGTGATGATGGCCCTTCATACATGGGTGCTGCGGAGAGAATGGCTTCCTCCAGGACCTTCTGCTATCAGAAGGATTTAATTTCCCAGCAGAGCTCCACAAGCAGGTGGGGAAGGAGGCAGGGGCTACCAAGTGAAGGCAAGCAAGCCTCACTGGGACCAAACAAATCCACAGAACCCTACAGGGGGAACAGGACAAGACTGAAAAACTCAAGAGTGTTCACATCCTAACATGGCTGTGTTTGCTACAGGAGAGACGACCACAGCATTTTCTGCCAGCCCTGCACCTGCCCTTCAGGAGGGCTTCAGAGGGCAAGCCTCAGGTGAGGTCCCCAGATCCCTGCAGCTGCTGCTGGGTTCGCAGCTGTCTTGTGCTGGGCAGCAAAGGCATGTCCACCCCTGCCTGGGCCAGCAGCACCTGTCTAACTGAGGCAGGACAGGTTGTGACCTGATTCCTCTTTAGCAGGAGGAACGAAAAGGATCCCAGGCAGTAAATGCAACTGGCCGGGTTGTGCTGGGTGTCAGCTTAGCTCTGCTCAGCTCAGACATGACTTGGGACAACTGGCAAACTCCTCCAAGACAGCCGGAGCAGCAGGGAGATAGTAAGTTAGGTCTGTTTCCCTCTTTACTCTGCCCTCCTGGAGCTCTGCCACCTCCAAAGAAGGGAAGAGATGCCAAAAAAATGCGACTGGAATATGAATATGATGTTCAGACTGCAGCAGCGGCTGTAACCCAGCTTGAACTCTCCAGCCACAAAGGTCCATCCCGCGCTGCAGGCAGCAGGATCGATGGCCAGCCCCAGCTGACAAACCTCCCACCAGCCCGCCGGAGAGCTCCTGCTGGTTGTTGCCTGCACCCGCTCGCGTGCTCGCAGAGCTCTCCTACCTGCCTGCGCCCACGCTCCCGCGGCGACCGAGGCCCTTGGCATTCCTGTGGCATGGCAGAGGTTGCTGGCAGAGGCCACCTGAACAGATGCTGAAGGAGAGGGAGTAGTCTGTACGTGGCTGCACTGGGGAGTGGTCCAGGCCATTGGGTTTGGTTTGGTCTCGCATCCATAATAAGATATGCAGGGAGCAGCAGCCACATGTGTCACAACAGAGAGTGGAGCCAGGGATGTGGAAGTGAGAAATGTGCTGGCTGTGAGGACAGGGGGCTGCACCCCCAGGTGCTGGCCACTTGACCCAGCTGGGCAGCAATGGGGTGCCTGGGCTGGACACCCCTGCCCAGGAGCCTGTGTCTATGGGGGGTCCCGCCTGCTTCCAGCACTTTGGCTCTGAACATGGCCAGAAGCTCCAGGAAAGGCTCAGGCAAGGCTGCCATGCACCATGTCCAGCAGAGAAGCACTGCCTTGGCCTCTCACTCTTGGCTCCCTTTGCGTGGGCATTACCACCCTGCATTTACCCAGCCCAAGCACTGCAGAGCCCAGCTGAAGAGTTTTCTCTGATCTTCCAACGTAAACACACCAGAGCAGCAATTTGGGATGAGGCAAAAAAGCCGCACTGGGCCCACAGCATCCACTGTGCAAGACTGAGGTCCCAAGGATGCAGCATCCATGTGCAGCACCCATGTGTGAGCCAGACCTTGCTTGTAGGGGTTGTACCTATTTCAGTCACATTTTTCTGGACATCTTTCCCCTCTTTGGAGGTGGCTGGCCTGAGACTTGTCCACAGCTAGAAGGATGCTCCATGGTGCTGTGCGCAGTGGTGGCTTTGCTGGGTCTAGATGGTGCCTGTTCCTGGACTGAAAGAAGGGACTGGGCGGGGCTTTGCTCTCCAGCCTGGGCAAGCCAGCAGCTGTGAGAGAAGAGGGGAAAAGGAGAAAGCTGGCTACCAAGAGAGGCTGCTGTAGATCTCTTCAACCAGGGCTGTGGCAGCACCAGGATCTGTGTGAAGAACTGGCCTCCCCAAGTTTAGGAGGCTGAGAGATGTGTGGAATAAATTACTTGTGACACTGACTCCTACACTTCCAGACTCACACAGGATTTAGCCACCAGACTCCCAGTTAAGTCAGCGCCAGTTATTAAGGTCAGGAGAAGTCGGGTGGCTAAATCCTATCTGGGGGCTGCGGCACGGCAGGGCAGTGCCAGCCCACAGAAGCACCCTGGCACTCCTGGGGATGTGCGGCACCGCTGCCTGGCACCAGGGCAGCCCAGGAGCTGCTCCCATCGCAGGCTGGAAATCAAATTAACAAATTATGCATTGCATCCAGCAGGAGAGGAGAGGAGAGGAGAGGAGAGGAGAGGAATCTTGCCCTGATCCAGGAAGAGCCTGGTCTATTTTGCTGCTGATTTCTGAGTGGTTTCACTTATCTCTTTCCTCCTCCACTACCTGAGGATTCAAATGCTCCAGGGAGATGTCTCCATTAACCACAGTTTTCTTTGGCAGTTATATTTCATTACAATCTCTCTTCCCACTAATCCTTCCCAGCTTTTGTTGATGTTTTTTTTATTATGATTGTTTTCACGAACCCTTGTTTCCAGCTGTACTTAACCTGGCCATGTCCCTTTAAATACCACAGCCTGGGCAGAATAGGGGATCAGTCCTTTGACAGGAGCTAAAGTCCTGTTTGATCTGGATTAGATGCTGATTTTGCTTACCAGACTAAAGACTGAGGGGGACCATGCAGCGCCTGTGTTTGCACAAACCTGCCTGGTTGCATTCCTCTCCGTCCCGGTGTCCAGCCGAAGGGGTGAGCGCAGGGCTGTGCACACAGCTTGAAATCCAAGCAGATAAATGGTCACTTTGTCTGGAGACATAAGAAAATGGAGGTACAAGGACAGAGTCGGCAGCTCTGCACTGTGCTGGAGAGCTGACTCAGGTTGCAGACCCTCTGCAGGGTGCGAGCAGGTCAGCACCTGTCAGCTGAGATGTCTGCGGGCATCCCTCAGCCCTTGGCAGACACCACACTGCCCACCCTGGAGGGCTCAGCTCAGCCTTGCTGCCCATCTTGCAGGCTGGGGCTTAATTATGGTGTCCTGGGTCCCTAATCACCCATCTCATGATGGGACCAGGTAGGATGTGGAGGAACCCAACAGATTGCATTTTCTCCAAGGACTCCCATCCCCACTGTGTCCCATCTCCTGCTTCTTCTCCTGCCCTTTCGCTCATCCCTCTGCCTGAAGGACAAGCATTTTCTCTTTCCCTGTGCAGTCCCCATCCCCTCGTGTCTTGCCGTGCCCTGACTCCTTCCCTCAGCTCCGTCTCTCCCAGGCCCCCACCGCCTCTTCAGCTGCCCTGCGGCTCAGCCCCCCAGCCATGCTCCTGCTTATTCTGCAAGGGACTGTGACCAAATCAGGCTCCAGGAGAGATGGCAAGGGCCACCAGTCAGCTTAGGTGCTTCATGGACTGGAGCTGGGGGGGCAGGGAGCCCCCACTACACAGGCCTGTACTTGCTAAAGTCAACTTATACCTCCCCCTGCAGCTATCTCGGTGGAGAAACATCAGGACTTAACCACAAGGCAGCAAACCGTGCTGCTGGTGGGAGCCCTCCAGGCCAGGCAGAGCAGGCAGGAGATGGGGCTCGGTGCAAGCCCAGTGTCTGCACCCCATGTCTCACCGTGGGCAGTGGGGAGCACACAAATGGGCTCTGTCCCAGGCTGGTTTCACCCCAGCTGCTCCAGGTTAAAAGCCCTGGGAAAAACCTAGAGCAAAGCCTCTGGCTTTACCGGCCTTGCCCTTGCAGTGGGCAAAGCACATCTCTTAGGCACAGGCAGTGGGAGACCTCTGCCCACAGTGGCAAGGTGGAAGGATGCCAGTGGTCGTAATGCCACCGCTGCAGGAGCAGGAGCATCTGGGGGGTTGCAGAGCACAGCTGAGAGGTGCTGAGCTGTGCCAAGTGCTCCTGCTCACTGCGGGGGTCCAGAACAATCCAGCTCTGCAGGACAGAGGTGCAGGACCCGCAGGGCCTTCATGGGCAGCAGTCTCCTGGCTGGTCTGCTCCCGAAGCTGGCAAACTACATCTGCCGGAGGTGGGAGGCTCATGGCTGTGCCACTGCTGGAGGTATCATTACCCAGAACAGATGGAGCTTTAAAAAGAACAGGGCCAGCAAGTGAGATAAAATGCAGAAATGACTGTAAAGGTCAAGCAGGATGTCCTCATCGAGGCCCTACCCTCAGCTCCTAGGGTTGGGCTTGGCTGCCTTGCATTGCTGTAGTCCCAGCCGGCACAACCAGAAGACAAGCAGGCACTGGCATTGCCCGCCTGCCTGCGCCCATGTCCCACAAGACAAGAGGATTTCCCCGCAATGGCAAGAGCAGGTGAGGAGATGCAGAAACCCGGGGTCACCCAGGGCTCTGCTGGGACAAAATGATGCTGGTTTATGGCACGTGCAGGAAAGAGAGGGAGAGATTGTCCTGCCATCTTGTTCTTGTCCATGGGGAACCCTCATGGCAGCAGGTGGCCTTGTGAAACACCCTGGCCACTGTTCCTCTTCAACCAGTAGGAGGACACCCAGCATGGACAGAAAGTAGGTGGCACCAGTTGGCACATGGAGGAAAAGGAACTTAATCATTTGGGAGGTCTCATCCAGGCTTGCCCTGTTCTTACACCCTTCCTGGCTTTAGTATAACCTGCTCTATGCACTTGCTGACTCATGGGTTTGCCCACAATACAGAGCCCAGCATCTCCTCCACCCCCAGCAGGCCTGCCCCAGCCTTGCTCGGGCTCAGGGGGAGGCAACTGTGCGATGCGACAGACTTGGGGCATGGTGTCCAGCCCAGCCGGCTGCAGGAGAAGCCAGCCCAAGGGTCGCAAAGACAAGGCAGGAGAGGGTGGAGCATCCTTTCTGCCCCGTGGGTGCCTCATCCTCCAGCCCTGGCTCAGAGGCACAAGGAGGGCTGCAGGACTGCCTGGGAGGGAAGGACAGGGCAGCCTGGTCTTGCATTCCCGCTACCCATGGCAGCAGCCGGCCACCTTCACAAGCACTGTGTCCACTTGTGGCACTTTGGTCAGGGGGAGACATAACACCCCAGACTGATACGTCACCAGTGTCTGGCCAAGGGGGAGGCAGGTTCCAGGCTGCAACCCCGCAGCTTGCACTGGTACCTGTCACCTCTGCTAAGCCCCTGCTCAGCTGCTGTCATTCAGCCATTGTCACCCAAAGGCTGAAGGCTAATGCCGCGCCAGCCGCTCCCTCCTCTGCCCAATAACACAGCATCTTGCACTGAGTAGCCTCCTTCTGCTGTCACAGGCCGACCTATTTCTCACAAATCCTGACTGCTCTGGCCTTAAAACATCTTGACGCAGTGCTGAAACCAGCCTTGGCACAGCAGCGAGTCCCCGATTAAGCAGGAGCTGCCGTGGCTTGGCGTGGGCTTTGCAGCCAGCAGACACTGGCTGGAAGAGCAGAGCGGCTGCAGCACAGCTCGAATTGGGGAGCACCTACGTGCTCATCAGGAATAATCAGGCATTGTTCTCGATTAAAAAGAGGGGCACCACGGCTCAACCAGGTTACAAAGTCCTTGTTGCCCACAGCCATGGGGTGCTGGAGGTTGGGGTACCTGCTAGGGCTGAAGGAGCTGGGGACGCAAGAGGCATCCTCCTTTGTGCAAGCCAGCAGTCATTCACTCTACAGGGTGCAGGGATGGGAGCTGAGGCCCCAGACCAAGATGGCTTCCTCCACGGAGGCAGTACCACTGAGCTGCAGCAGGGTGCCAAGTCCAGTCACACACCAGTCCCCAGGGCAGGAGGACCTCGAGCAGTTTCTGTGCAGCTCCGGCTACAGAAACCACCTAGTGATGGCTGCAGCAAAGTCCCCAGCCTCCTGCAGACCGCAGCAGGGTGGTGAGCCAGGGCACTCGGCTAGCTGGAGCCGCAGCTTTGACTTGCTGGGGACCCAGCTCAACCCAGGGTGAGCTGGTGGGATGCAGGAATGGGTGTTAGCTCCCATCTACAGGATCCTTTCCAAGGATGCTGTTGTGTAAACATCCTCTTGTCCCAGCTTAGGCACAGGAAGATCTCAACACATGGTGGTAGATCAGGAATTCTGGAAGTCCCAGAGATGAAGTGATGTGGATGACAAGCCTTCAGGTGATAGGAGGGCCCATGGTTCCTCTTCCCCGAGAAAAGCCCTTTTCAGGCTTGCTCTAGTATGGAGACAGCGATGAGCACAGCATCCCAGAGTCCTGGTGGGAACCTCCTGCTCCCCCGTCCCCCACCTCAGCACAGGCAGTTTCTGGGGAAAGAAGCCAATGCAGTGCTCATTCCCAGTGCAGCAGCTACAAAGAGACAAGAGATCCTTAGCCTGAATTTGAAAACCACGCAAGTATTCAGAACTTCAGCCAGAGCTAAAAACTGGTCTGGAAAGCTCCCAGGAGGCATGTGACACAGGGAAGGTCACCTGGCCAGCTGTAGGGAGCTGAACTGGAGGATGCTTATTTAGATCAATGCTCCCACCTGAGCTGGTGCAGCAGCCCCAGGCTGCAGCCTTGAAGGTGATCAGACAGCATAAGCAAAGCCAGCTGTGTGGTGGGGAGCATCCCCCACGGCTGCCCATGCCTCGTGAGGGACAGTTACCCCCAGCAGATCAGTGTCAGTTATGCCCAGCTGCAGTGGGGCTGCCAAAAGTCCCAACCAAGCTGGTATCAGCTCAGCACCAGGACACGCTGGGGAGCATCCACAGGTGGCCCAGCTGTGCAGGGGATGCTAGATGTCTCTAATGCCTCACATGGGAGCTGGCTGGACCCTGCCTTGGCCTCACGGCCCCCCAGGCTGTGCAGTGTCCCTATCAAGCAACCTTGAGCAGACTCCATCACCCCAACCTGCTACCACCCACTTGCCCTCGGGATGAACCACTGCAGCACCTAGCAGCAACCAGGACTCGATGCTCATTAGAAGTTCCCATCCCACCACCAAGGATGTTGCAGCCCCCCTTGCCAAGACCCCAGCTCCTCGTCGTCCCACCAGTCCCCTCACCATAGGTCAGAGCCCCTGTGGGAAGCGTGGCTGCCCCGGCAGCGGGAGCAGGCTGCTGGCTGGGAGGTCACGCCTGGCCGGCGGCACTCGCGGCAAGCCTGCCATCCGGCTCAGCTGAAGCACATTTTGTTCGGCGCTTCCTGCATCCTGCCCCATCCCCGCGCGGGGGGACGGGTCAGCCCAGGGTCAGGCTGCTAATTGCAGCCCAGAGGACAGCGGGACGAGGCGGTTGCCAGCCCACCCCACCAGGCTGTGACCCAACACAGCAGAAGCAGTGGGTCCTGCTGCGGAGAGGGATGGATGACACCTTGCAGCCAAGCCCAGCACCCCTCAACGTGCTGGAGTTCCCCTGTGGCAGGACAGGACATGCCTCTGGTACCAGCACAGAGGTTGCAGCTCCTGCCACCAGCTCTACTGCAGCTCATCCTGGACTCTGGGCTGTGGATACTGTCTTTTCTGAACCAGGCCAGCTCCACCACGCAAACCACCACTGGCATCGCCTCTGTGCCGCTGCACCAGCCCCACACCAGGGTCCATCTCTTGTGTCATAACTTGCTGGCACGTTCCCATGCGGAGCTACCAAGGCCAAGCAGGGATTCAGACGTGGCTGTGCCCTCTGTGACAGCACGCCCTAGGGCCAGAGGCAGGTCTTGTTGCCCTTCTGCTAACTTTGTTTAATGAGGACATTAATTAAAAGTGACCTCAGGCCAGCCCTCGTGGTAGCGCCCAAGGTTCTCTCTCAGTGCCATGTTGAGCTCATTATCATCACTCCATGTCCTTTGTGCCACCTGACTGCCGGTGGCCGTCCTGGGGACAGCAGCCCTGGCAGGTGCCACTTCTCCACCAGCAGCTGGGCAGGCAGTGGGGACAGCCCAGCACAGGGGCTGTGCCCTACAGTGGTGAGGTCCTGCCTGCCTGGGCAAGAGCTCATTAGGTAGGGCTCATTGGCAAGGTGTGTCCCCACCTACACACCCCCGAGAGGCACAGGTGCAGCCCAGCATGGGGGTGAGCTAGAAGTACAGCGGAGGGGCCACCTCGCAGCCCCAGCACCTCATCTCCCACCTCCCCACCACCCCATCCTACTCACAGATAGGGTTTGAATCCCACCCTCTCTGGCTCCTTCCTTTCTCCCAATCCTGTTTACCCCTGTGGGGAAGCCCCGGCTCTCCTTGTCCCCTGCTAATGCCCACATCCTCCCTGCAAGTACCACATGCCCCGCTATTGCTCCCCTCCCCTGCCAGTGCCCACCTCTCCTGCTAACGCCCATGGTCCATGCAGGAGCCCACAGTCCCTGCCATTGCCCACGGTCCCTGCTGATGCCCTGGCTGGAGGAGCATGCAGGCGCTGGCAGCACTGCGCTTGATGTGGTAGCGAAGGCAGGGGCTGTGGCAGGGCACGGCTTCTGAACCTTCTGTACAGACAGCAGCACCGCGCACAGCAGCCACAGCTCGCTGTCCACAGGGGCTGGGTGCTGCCCCATGCCTCCCCCGGGGGGCTCCTTGGAGCATTTGGGCTGCCACAATGTGCGGAGCAGATGTGATGCCCATGGGGGTGATGGGGGACACATGCCCTGTGCCTTGTGGCTTCCTGGGAGGAAAGGAGAGTTGGGGACACTGCTGTCCCTTGAGGGAACAGGCAGCAGAGAAGCAGTGTGGCACAGCAGGGTTTGCCACGTCTGCAGCTGCCCCGATGGCACTTCACCAAGCACCAGCCTGTACCAACAGCAGCCCCCCATGCTGCATACACAGAGTCGAGCACAGCCCTGTCGTGGGTTATGTGGCCAGACTGGGGGAAACAGTGCTGTGGGGCAGCCCCCAGCCCTGGCTGCTGGTGGGATGAAGCAGCACCCCCCAGTGCAGCTCCTGCAGGGCGTTGGGGCTGGAAAGCCCTGGGGAGGGGGTCTGTGTGCCACTCCCCAGGACGCTCTCCCAGTGTGAGGTAGGGGCTGGCTCCCCCCCAGGTGCCAGTACTGTGTGTTCACACAGCCCCAACCATTAGCCACAGTCATAAAATAACCAGCCAGACTCCTTTTTCCCATAACACCCCCCCACTGCCACATTCCTGCTAAGTGATTTCGGCTGTTGCCTGAGCAGCACAAACTGGGAACCAGCTCCCCACAGCCCCTTGCCAGTGCCACCCGTCGGTGCACAGGCTGGGCATGACACACACTGGAGCACCCCTGGGGTGCGAGCAGGGTCCATTCGTCCCTGCGGGTCTTGAGCTTAGTCCTTCACCACGCTGGCCCAGCTCCATCACCATCACTGTGAGCTCCAGTCATTCCCACAGGCACCCCCGGGCTTGGCCGCTGGCATGTCCCAGGTGCCCAGGCCAGGCTTCAAACACCCAGGAACTGCTGGGGTGGCCGGGTGGGAGGCTGCTGCAAACGGCATTTGGGGTGGTTTTCCCCACGGACTTTCTGCTCAGTCCTGGCAGGTTGCTGCCCAGCAGGGACGGAGCCCACGAGCTGCCGTCACTCCCCGGCTCCTCCGGGCGCACATCTGGTCAACAGATGCTGGCCCAAACGCTGGCTGGAGCCAGGGACAAAGGCTCTCACTACCTCACCCCAGCAAGGCAGAGCTGGCACTGCTGGCTCCAGGCAGATCTGCCTCTACCCATAAGTTGGGATAGCCTTGCCCATATGCCCAGCAGCCCCTCGCAGGGGGACAGAGCCCATATGCCCAGTGCAATGCCAAGCACAGCACCCCAGGCGCCGGCCACAACCCCTCCAGTTTGTCCACGGCTGAGCCCATTCAACGCCCCCCCACCCCAAATGGCTCCCGCTGACACCACACCGGCACCGGGCCGGGCTGGAAAGCACCAGGCGCTCAGCCTGCTGAGCTCGCCCACCTTCAGGAGCTCGTTTTGGACTTGTCCTGATAAAATGAGCCTCACCGTGGTTCTCCATGGTGCGTTGATGATATTGTTTTACCAAAACAAATGGCGACACGCTACCTGGTAAAACTCCCAGCAAGTCAAACTGGGAAATATCCCCAGGAGGAGCCGGGGCTGGCTTAGCCCAACCGCTGCCAGGATTAACCGTGGGGATTTAGCAGCCAGGGCGACTCCAGCTCGGCACATCACGCTGTCCCACCCGAGCCAGCTGCCACCATGCTCCAGCACCGGCACCAGCAAGGTCCCCCACAGGCAGCGGTGGTGGGATGGGGTACGGGCAGGCGAAGGCTGGGGGGGAACAGCTGCCATCAGCACTGGGGGGCCCGGACGGCTGGAAAGAGGGGTGGGAGAGAAATAACAAAGCTGTAAATCATGACACAAAACATGCATTCATTTTATTCACAAAAACAGCCTGGATCGCTAAAACATTACAAACAGCATTTCAATTTAATGATGTAGAGAGAGCTGGAGAGACGGGGATTTGAACAGAAGAGAAATATCACTTTTCGTAACTGCTTCAGCACAGGTCCTGCAGTATTATTTTTATTTTGATTTTAAATTCAGTAAGTTTACAAAAATTACTTCTAGGAGTAAACCGTTGCAATTAGGAGGCTTTTCTGTATGCAGTGTTTCTTGTTCTATATTAATAAACTAACAATGACATTTTTTTTTATTTTTTTTTTTTTAATTATTTTTTCCTTTTTCGAAGACCGCCAGTTGTGTAGCAATTGTTTTCTTCCACCTTTTATACTGAACCTCTTGCGGGTTAAACTTACATAGGTGAATGGCTAGGAAAAGGGATACTACATCGCTTTAAACATATTCTCATTTATAAACATGAAGTTGAGGCATTCTAGAAACTATCCACTCTATTGTATGATGGGAAAGAATCAAATAAAAAGTATAAATGAGGGTGCAATTAAACAACTGTGCTAAATTACAGTAGTGCTTATTAGTAACTAGATTTTAAAAGGTTACTGTAAATTTACATTCCCTACACAAGTACTGCATCTTTCACACATAAACAACATCAACACCAAAACACAGAAAGAAACTGATTGTCCATACTCTGTCTAATAAGTCTTGGTACTTTACAGATCCATTGTTTTTTTCTTTTAATTATTTTTATTTGAAAAGCAGTTAAATGTCTGACTAGGACTCGAAGATGTTAAAACGAACGCAAAAAAAAAATTATAAAAACAGGAATGAGATTTGCGAGAAAATATTTTTGGTTCTAAAGAGACACAGGTGCATCCATTCATTTCAGCCAAAAATCCCTTGCCTGAGACAACACAAGCAAGCAGTGACATTGCACTTGGATGACAGAGCTTTGGGATTCCCATTCCTACTGAAACCATCTGAACGCGGCTCCTGTAGGAAGCATCACCTTCTGGAAAGGAAGAGAGACAGGGAGGGGGACAGAAGAAGAAGGGACAAGGCGTTAGGTCGGGTCCGGCACAGCCGCGCGGCACCAGGGCTGCGTGCCCACACCCCCGCTCCCACCCTCGCCCTGCATCCCGGTCACCGGCCTCGGGACGGATCCAGCCCAGGCTCAGCATCCCCTGTTGCGGCCACGCATCCCAAGGTTTCCAGCCTGCTGGCAAATGCTGGGATGCCAGCAGAAGGGAGACGGGGTCCCCCTGCCGCTGGCCCCTCCTCCCTGGCAGAGCAGCTCGGCCATTGTTCCCGCGTCCCTGCGCCACGGCCGGCACAATGGCGCGGCCCCCAACTTCCCCTCCAGCCAGTACCGAGCACAATGGCCGGGCCGCAGTGAGCTGGCATGGCCCGGCACGTCGCGCCCCTCGCTGCCAGCCCCACCGCCTCTGCCGTGGGCTGACGGACACCCAGCAGACAGGAGCCTGGCCAGCAGATGGGTTCAGGAGGGCACCTGGGGGGAAACTGAGGCAGGGAGTGACCTGGCTGTGCGTGGGGCTAGGGGGCCTGGGAGCTGCTCAGGACACACGGTAAGCACCCTGCTGCCACCCAGCCACGATGAACAATCTTGTCCCCAACAGAGCAGCCCCAGGCACCAGCAGACACCTCTCAGCATCTCGCAGAGGATGAAGGATGAGTCCTATCAGGCTCAATCCCACACGCAACAAAGCGCCCAACAACGGATGAGACCCTTTTGAAGCCACCTCCAGGAAAAGTGGTGTGGGGCAATACCCCAAACAGCTCTGCCATCCTCTGGAAGAAGAACCCAGCACGTTTCCCAGCTGGATGGGGTGGGAAGCCTGTTCAGCATTCATGAGACCATGGGTGGAGTATGCGAGGGCCACAACGTCTCAATGACAACAGCCCCCGAGGAAGGGCAAGCCATGCTAGCCAGCACATCACCAAGAGCACATGTCTCAGAGGGCCTCTCAGCTCCTGCCTCTTCAAACAAGCAAGGGACACCAATGGAAAAGCCACAGGCTGCAGTGATGGGCACAGGGCTGCAGGCTGGGCTGCCACAGGGTGGTGTGGGCGACAGGCAGCCCCAGCCCCAGCTCCCGGTGTCGGGCCCGCATGCAGGGCTAGGGGCACACCATGTGTTGTCCCAAGAGTCAAAACCATGCCACAGTCCAGTCCCTAACTCCACAGAGGAGCCAGATGGCTCTCATTGGGTCCTTCTCTCTGATCAAGACACCCACCAAGCCTCAGTGAGCAACCAGGGCAGCAACTCCCCCCACCCCTGTGGGACGGACCCCAACATGCTCACTTCCATCGGCACCATGAGATAAACATGGGGCTAGGTCAAGGGGAGGGGGGCAAAGGGCAATAACGGGCAGGAGCTAGTGGTGCCCAGCTAGCCTGCTGATGGTCCGCACCTTCTCCTGCTTCCAGCCTGTGCCTGGTCCTCTGGGCAAATCCAGCTGGGGCAGTCAGTGAGCAGGGAGCTGCAGGCATCACCGCTTCCCCAAAGGTCTCTGCAATACGTAATCAGGCATCTGGGGAAGATACAAGTGCCTCTGGCCGATGATGCATGGGGCTGCGGCACAGCATGCCGCCTGCGCTGGATCCCGCCCAAGGCACCGGACATGGACCAGGCAGGGCAGAGTGCAGTGGACTTGCCAGCAAGGCCCACCTAGTCAGATACATCATCCCAGGAGAGGGGAGTAAGGGGAGAGGGGGCTCCTAATGGGTCTGGAAGGAGATGTCTGATACAGGTCACCTTGAACACCTATGCTCCTTTGTTATTAAAGGAAGATGGACAGCTAGCTCTAATGTGGATGCCCAGGATAGCTCACCCCCTCATCCCCACAATCACAGAATCACAGAATCATCTGAGTTGGAAGGGACTTTCGCAGACCATCCAGTCCAACCCCCCTGCTGTGCGCAGATCTTTCACTAGATCAGGCTCCTCAAAGCCTTGTCCTGACCTTGAACCCTTCCAGTGATGGGGCATCCACAGCTTCTCTGGGTGTCGTGTTCAGTGCCTCACCATCCACACCATAAAGCATTTTTTCCTTATGTCCAACCTAACCCTGTACTCTTCCAGTTTAAAACTGCTGCCCCTTGTCCTGTCACGACGGCCTTGGTGAGAAGTCTCTGTCTGTGAGACCCATGTGAGGGTGGCAGTGACCCTCACACCAGCACTAGCTGGGGCACCAAGGCACTTCACCAAGGCTTCTCAGGATGGAGAACACCTCTGTTCAGTCATATCCTGACTATTCGTGGCCTTTGTGTGACCTACAGCTCCGGAGACAAGCCCAGGGTGACCTGCCCAGGCCTGGCCACCAGCCCTCATGGCATTACCTGGGGTTGCTGGGACTGGCAGAGCCCTGAGGACCCTGGTCAGTGCAGGGACATGCTGCTGCCTGCTCCAAGTATCCACCTTGCCTCGCTGGTCTTAGAGCCTCAGCCAGCCACCACTGCACTGGGACACCAGTAGCGACCGGTTATTTGGGCTCTGTAGATGTGCAGATAAAGCTTAATGGCGGCAGAGGGATTTAGCCCATTTTTTTATGCCACCATAAAGGTTTAATTCTATTTTTTTTACTGCTTGATTTTAGATCAATGTTTAATCACAGCTGCGGCCCCTGTCCAGGCTCTCCAAGGACACTCCTCTGGGTGCACTGGGCTGGCAGACCAGAGCCACTGCCAGCTGCTCTTCTCCCAGGCAATGGCACAGCTCTCCCACATGATGCTTCACAAAGCCCTGTGAATTTTTCAGCCCCACACAAAGGGCCACTGACTGGCCGCTCCTGTCCTGGTATAAAGCACTACAGTGTGATGGCACCCCATCAGGACCAGCAGTCCATGAAGCCGCCAAACTGGCAGCAGCTCTGCATCCTGACCACCACCACCTCCAGATAGGTCTCCACTGCAAGGCAGGTGCCAGTGGCTGCCTTACGGCTGGCCCAACACAACCAAGGCTGGTTACATAGGGTGAGGTTTAACAATCCAGCCACTGACACAGGTGACCTTGGGACATCAGCCAGGGCCCTAGCATCCCTGTCCCAACCACACACAGCCACAATCTTGTTCAACTTTACCAAGGTCAACACACGGCGCAAGTGGATACCCTGAGAGAGAGGAGGATCTGCTCTGAAAAGGGGACAGGGATGCCCTGGAGTGACCCACGTCTGCCCAGGCATCCATTCCCACCAGCACAACATCTCTTTTCAGCCTCAGCACACCTATGGTCATGCCCAGGAGGGATGGGAACCCCTCTCTGGTGGAGCCTAACTCTATCACGAGTCCTATTTCAGTGGCTCCAGCTTCTCAGCCAGCCACTGGATGGGGAAACCAATCAAGGGAGTGACCGTTTCACAGACTTCCAGTGCTATTTATCATCCCCGGACCCAGCGCAGTGCTGGGAGAAGGAAGCAACTCCTCCAGCTTCTGCAAGCTCTGAGTCTATTGACCCGCTTTAGGACTCTTTGGAAGAGATGAACTTTTTTTTTTTCTCCCTTTTTCCCTTTTTCCAGATCACTGACTCAGCAAATTAGAACAAGAATATAATTTAGCAATACAGCGGTTTTTGAAAGACACAGTCCCCCTCTCCTCATCCCCACCGCCCAAACAGATTTTATTTTTTTTCCCCTTCACTATTCATTCAGAGCTGATGCTAATTGAAAAATGTAGAATGTGGCTAAGAAAATGGTGGGTTGTCTCTTTGGGACAGAGGATGGCCAATGCCCTCATGCCAGGATGTGCGATCCAGCTGATGTCCGGGTGACTTCTTAGCCTTTACCAGCTCCGGGGATGCGCTCACTGGCAGGAAGCAGTGCACCAGCACAGCTGACGGTGGGATCAGCTCCTGCAAATATCAACCCTGGCCTAAGCGCGGCACGTGGGGGACCCAGCAGACAGGTCTTGGTCCAGAGCACTCACAGGGGTGTGGCAAGAGGCAGGCTCTGCCAGAGCAGTGTGCACACACACCACCTCTGATTGCATCCCAGCGCTGCCGGCACCGAGCCCTCACCCATGCCACACCACGCCACCAGCAGCTGCCCTCAGTCCTGTCTGGATTTTAGACCCGCGTGACATCGCAAGTCACTGGACTTCTCCTGCGCTCTCCATGTGAGTATCGTACCTCACTGGCAGACTTGACAAGGTGGCACCCCAAGCCAGCAGTGGTTTGCAGCAGCTCTCCTCAACACCCATGGGCAGACTGTGGTGGGCAGTGACAGCCCAAGTACCGCCCCAAAGGCTTGCATCAGGAGGATCTGGGCATCCTGCTCCTCCAGGTGCCAAAGCAGGTGCACTGCCTGTGGGGACCACAGCTCAGCCACCACTGGAAAACCCGGTTGGTACCTTGTGGACTCATCCTGACCACCCCAGACATGCTGGCCCAGGGATACCTGGCACGGCCACAGCATGGGAGACGCTGCCCAGCGCACACTGCAGGTGTTTATCACCCACAGACCACTGTGTTCCTGCTCAGAGAGAAGGGTGAGCTAAGGGTCTGGGCTCCAGGTGCAACATGGCCACCGGTTTCACCATCACCAATTACTCACAAACCAAAGAGCCGCCTCCTGCCTCCCCATCCTCTGACCTGACTGCCAGGTCAGAGCCGCTCCCTGGCTTTGGAAGCTGCAGCCCACCAGGGACAAGGGATGCCAACACTGAAAGTCAAGCAGAGACCACTGCTGCCCATGCCTGCAAAGGGGAGAGCTACTCTCCATGCGGCCAGGGACCCCAGGGAGAGGCCCCAGCACTCCTCCCTAAGCCAATCAACTCCAGTGCCTCAGGGAGGGCAGGGACTGGGGGCACTGGGCAGAGCACACATCTCATGGTGACAACTGTTAATGGAAAAGGGAAAAATAAGAAAGTAAGAAGTACCAGGTGTTTTATTATCTAGGGCAAGATCCGAACCCAGGAGTGCAGCCCGAGGAGGGGTTAGGGTGCCTGAGAGGGGCCGGTTACCTCCAGTGCTGCAGAAGGCTTCTTTTTGAGTTCTTCACATTTTCGGAATTTGCAAATCTGGTGGCCAGTTTTGCGATTCCTACAACTGCTGCACTGCTCGCAGTTTATCCGTCTTCGGCAGGGCGGGCACATGCCGCATCTTTTCCGTTTCTTTTTCCCCGAATTGATGGCAGATGCCAACTCATTCTGCATGGGATACTCTGCCAAGCCAGCCATATGGAGCGCGCTCTCTGCCAGAAACACGCCGGCAGGGGTCATAATGAAAAGGCCTGGGTTGATGGGAAAAGCCCCCAGGTAAGGAAAATCAGAGGGGCCGTTCATTGTCTCTGCAGCTGAGACTGCCTCCATGTCAGAGATACCAGTCCCGTGGTCGCTTGCTAGAGGAAGATGCTCCTGTACCACTCTTTTGAGCATTTCTGTCGACTGAGCAAACTGTTGTAGGGCGGTCTGTCCTTCTGAGGAGATCTCCGACACCCGGTCTAATTTGCTCAGCATACTAGAGATGTTTTTGTGCTTTGAGGTAGAATGACTTTTATCCACAGTTGCTTCATTGCCATTAGCTAAGGGGTTGCCTTTCTCTGAATGTTCGCTTACCGAGCTGCTGCTACCAAAGGTGGAATAGTGGGAGAGTGGACGGGACTTCTTAAGACTTTTGTTCAAAGGTTCACTTATTATTCCACTTTTGTTCCTCCTCTCGGAGTTGACGGGGGGTTGAGAGTCATCTTGGTTATTTTTTTCCGTCTCTGGCTTGTTCCCAGTGTCTTGATGGGAGCCCGAATTTGACATGGTGCCCAGAGCACAACAACAAAACCAAACCCAAAATTAAAAAAAAAAAAAAAAAACAACAAACACCAAAACCCCACCCCCAACGCCAAAGCGAAAGACCCCCAAAGCCCTTCTGGTAGCACCAGCCCGCCAGCCACCGGGGAAAGCTCAGACAGGAACACTCATCAATGGGGCGTCTCCTCTGGCGTCGGCTGCAGAGCACTTCAGGCCGATCTCAGTGCAAAGACATACTCTGCGGCTCTGGTACACAACATGCGGCTCTGGAAGTAGAAAAGAAAAGAGAGTCAGCACTGGCAAGAGCCAACGGGCTTTTCAAAGCAGCTCTTCCTTCCCCTGCCATGAAAGTCTCAGTGCCGCAAACAAAGAAACTCCAGGGAACGGACCTCGGTGGAGATCCGTTCCACTGCTCTTTAAAAGGGTCACCATCCAGACAGAAATGGGGGGGGTCACAGGGGAAGTCCTGGCCTGGTAGCAATGGCACTCCAGTGCTTAAAGGCTCTCTGTGCCCGGCTCTCCTCCCCCAAGGACTGCAGCCCCAGGGAAGTCACGGGGCTCATCTCCTGCTCTGCTCCAGCGACATGCAGCCCCTGCGCCGGATGGGACCACGGGTGTTCACAGGATGTCCCTGAGCTGGCAGCCAGAGATCATGCAAGGACCACCCAGTCCCCGCCCAGCAGTTGCCTGCGTCCCCCTGGCCAGGTGCCACAGAGGCAGCAGGTTGCAGGGCTGCGCCCCAGCTCCCCTGCCCCTCCACATGCTGCTGCTCACCCAGCTCAGACCATGCTGAGCCTCTCGCCCTCCTCCTCCTTCTCTTCCTCCCCTTGGACCCTGGTCCCCAGGCCAGCACTGCACACCAGGCAGGGAAAGGAAGCCACATGGGGAGCTGCCAGCTCCACTTCCAAACTCCACCGAAGAGCTGAAGTGTCCACTTCCAAGCCCCTGCAGTGCCACCTCCAAACCCCATAGGGAGCTGCAGCATCTCCCTCCAAACCCTTGCGGCATCTACCACCAAACCCCATGGGCAACCACGGTGTCCCTTTCGAACCCAACAGGGAGCCACAACAGCCACCTCCAAGCCCCAGTGCTGACCTTCAGCCATGGCCCAGCATGCCCCGTTCGCATGCCCACCAGAGCCACCTGGCCACTCCAGCAGAGGCAGGGGCTCGGTGGCAACAGCAAAAGCCCCCCCTCGGCACCATTCCCCGGCGTGGGGACAATGCCACCGTCCCTGGGGCGGCTCTGGGGCAGCTGGGCCCAATGTGCCTGCAAACACTTGTTGTTGTGAAATTCCTCCTCCTCCCCTCCCGAGCACACATGCACGCACGCACAGGCACCGCCAGAGTAATCAGGCTTTAGAGGAGAAAAGCTGCAGGGCTTAGCGGAGCAGGAACCCACATCCCCACCCCAGCAGCAGCTGGGGGAGGGCAGCACCGGGAGGAGGCCCCTCGCCTACCCCATCCCTCTACCACAGCTATCCCGTCAGCTGCCTCTCTGGAGCCTGGGCAGGGATGTGGCCATGTGCGGAAAGCCCTGCCGGGACCCTTGCTCCTGCCCAGGGGTGATGCAGCAGAGCGAGGGGCATTCCTGCACCCGCTGCACCCTGCTCCTGCTCATCCATCACCCTTCGTGTCCCCTTCATCACAGCCCAGCTGCAATGCAACCCCAGCAACCCTGCTACAGCCCAGGCCCTTCCCTATGGACACAGCTCTCCAGCTGAGCTGCAGGCATCGCCATTAAAACGCTGACAGGGGCAAGGTCGCCGCGCCAAGCACCACAGTACTGGCAGACGAAGACAGCCGTCTCACCCCAGTGCCAGAGCCGGCTCGCCTGCGGAGAAGCCCCCCCACCCTCGCACTAAAAACCGCTTGCTTCAGCTGCTGCGGGATTTAAGATGCAGCACGGATCGATGCAAGGCTTGGGTTCCAGCCTGGAGCTTGCCAGGCCACGTGGAGAGGGAGGGCTGTGGCAGCAGGACGGACTGCCCTTCCCCAGGCACTGCGCTGCACTCTGGGCAGGGGGACGCCAGGTGGCGGCGGGGCCAGGGTGCACCCGAGATGGGTGCTGGGTGCGTGGGTGAGCTGCTGCCATGCGGCTGAGGCTCCCGTCCCTGGCTGCCAGGGAGGTGGGGTCCCATCCCTGGAGGCGTTAGGATGGGTCACACCTTAACACCAAAAGTAACGGGTGCTGGGGCCGGAGCGCGGAGCAGAGCAGGAAAAGCACCGGACAGGAGGATATGAGATAAAGCCACCCGGCAGTGTTATCTCGCGCCTGCCCGCAGCTGCCTTTCCTGCGGCCCTGCGCCTCTTCCGCCCGCAGTGCGGCAGCCCGCTCAGCGCCGGAGC
The DNA here is from genome assembly GCA_035590275.1 of Ibycter americanus. NCBI lineage: Eukaryota > Metazoa > Chordata > Aves > Falconiformes > Falconidae > Ibycter > Ibycter americanus. The sequence goes on from JAVJGI010000064.1 coordinate 44,781,062, forward strand.
CCAGCACCGGGACGGATCCGCCCGGGATTTACCAGCCTGCCTGCTTGCCTGGTGGCACCGTAAGCACCGAGCTGTGGTGCTGCTGTGGAGTTTACCAGGGGTCTCCAGGGGCATGTCCCACATCACTGATAAAAATTCCGAGTCGTGCCCGCGTGGGTCTTTCTGCCACACCGAGGGGTCCCCTCACCCCATGGCATATGGCAGCAGGGTCCAGGTGCTCAAGTGGGGAGGACACGGGATAGAGGCATGCCATGGTCACCATCTCCATGACTTCACATTTTCCTCCGCAGCCAGCCTTACCAGCCAGCCTTTCCCAGTTGGCACTAGCAGGCAGCTGCCCGCCAGTCCCACCCTGCTGCTTAAACTGGGTGCCAGCAGCTCCAAGCCCCCACCAGTCGCAGCCTCCTTCGACCGGGGCTGACGGCTGCAGAACCTGGAGCACAGGCTCCCTGAGCACCCACTGCCGCAGCAGGTGGCCCTGCAGGACAAAGCCACCCCAGCCCACCAGATGCAGGTCCTCTGCTGCCTGTGGGGACTAGGGGCACACCACCATGTCCCCTCCCAGCCACAGTGACGCAAGGCGGTGCTCAGCTGCTGGCACAGGGTGCTGCATCGAGCTGTGCCGAGCCATGCTGAGCGGCGCCGCCACACAATCCCGCCATTGTCCTGGTTGCTGCTCTGCCTCCACCAGCTCCCGCCATCTGCAACTGCCCGGCGCTGCCCTCCAGCCCCCCAGGGCCACACTCCTCCACAGCAGCAGGCACCGGGCACCGCTGCCATGCCAGGTGGCATGGGTCAGTCCCTGCTCCAGGGACCCCAGGACCTTCTTGCTGTGGGGTGCCTGGCTAATTTGCACGAAGGTGATGTCTCCCCCACAGCCCAACACTGCGGGACCACCGAGCGCAGCAGACATCTCAGCTGCTCCTCACCAGCCTCTGCCCAGGCGGGTTGTTAACTGCAGTGGGGGGAGGAACTAATGATCTTAATCCCTTCTTTATGATTGACCCGAGCAAAGACCGCGAGGGCCCCCCCGTCCCGTTTCTGCCCCTTTTCTGGTCCCCATCCCCCGGGGAAGGCGCCGGGCAGCGTCATCTGGGTCCCTGTCAGAAGGTGCTTAGTCCCAGCCATGGCATTAAGGGGCACGTGATGGGCTCCCTCGCCTGGGTCTTTGCACCGGGCAGCTTAGCAACCTGGAGGGACGCCAGGGTTCAAGGGGACACCACCAAGGTCGGGAGGCCCCAACCCACACTCAGGAGCTTCCCAGCCCTTTGCAAGCCCCTGCTCCCCGCCCTCTGCAACCTCCCTGCCAAGTACAGGCTGAGCCCAGAGGGTCAGAGCATGTCCCAGCAGCTCAACTAACCAGTGCGCTACAGCACCCCGGCAAGGCAATCACTTGGGTGTCACCCGCTTCACCCTTCCCGTGCCCAGCACAGCCTATTTCCATGGGTCACCTCAAAAACTTGCCCCCGCCAGACCAGGATGCTCGACTGGGGCAAGGCAGCAGTGCTCCCCTCGTGGTCCAAGGGGGGAAGACGGGAGCTCTCCTCTCGCCAGGGCTTCCCCCCAGAGCTCAGCCCAGCACCACTCCACAGCCCCTCTTCACTTTGTCCCGGGGCTCCTTGCGTCCTGACACACAGGCCGACCTCATAGGACCGTGCTGCAATAGTCCTAGCAGCGCCAGGAAAAATAAAGGTTGCAAAAGGATCTCTGGTAGTTCAGCACCCGGAGAAACCATCACAGCTGATGGACTAAGAGTATCCCTGATTGCGGGCACCATTTACCGTCAGACGGGAGCAGGAGAGGAGCTTTGCTTCTCACAAAAAAATGACAAGCTGCGATTTCCAGCCCGCTCCCCTGTGTTATTTCACTGCATCGCTGGAAAGCCATCAGCTCCTGCGATGTAAAAAGTCTCGTCTTCGAGAAAGAACTTCTGCTTTCCTTTAATTTTAAATAAATCAACCTCCTCCTGGAAAAGCTGCCAGTTGGTCAGCCGTGCACAGACACGGCTGTAAAGAGAGAAGAAAGCAGCAAAGCCAGAGCTGAGCTGCTCCCGGGCTCCAGAGACAAAGGCAGAAAATAAAAATTCGGCTTTTTTCTAATCCCTGGGCGCTGGGTGGGCACTGGGGGCGGCAGCTTTGTCCACCCGGAGCAGACGGAGGATGAGGACGGAAGGGACCCCGGCATCTTTTCAGCCTTGAGAAAGGCAGTAATTGTCCCCTCCGCTGGGTTTTTGTCCATGCTTCCTTCCCCTCACCATGCGGCTGTCCGCCCAGAGCAGTGCCCACCTCCCTAGCAAAGCCCTGGTGATGGATGGACAAACAGACGGAGAGATGGACAGACTCAGCTGCACCACAGGCAGCCCTAAGTAGGGCATCCACCACCGTCACTTGCCCCTCTCCAGGGCATCCCAGGAAGGGTGTAGGTTGAGAGAGGCTGCAGCTGGAGGTACCATCCCAGCTGGAGCTACCACTCACACAGCTCCAGAGGTGAGCCCCATGCTCCCCAACCACCCTGGCCAGCAGCCACGGACAGGACTGAGGGATGGCCAGGATTGCGGAGCCATAGGTGGTGGGAGCGATTGATGCATGGGGCATCCTAAGACACCCTAGAGGCATCCTGGTGTCTGAAACACACCCTGGGATGAGAAAAGCCAGCAGGCAGAACAGGACCACCACCCTGTAGCACCATCGTGGGTCAGAGGGTCTAGCTGCAATCCAGGTCAAAGGTGCAGGAGAACAAGTACCACCAGAACAAGATTCAAAGCTGCTCCAATCCCAGCACCACAACACCTGACTCAACTCCCAGGCACCCAATTTCCACAGCAGTCAAACCTGCTGGTCCTTCCACCAGGTGACACAGGTCAACTGAAAGCCAGCAGTGACATCTCATCACAGCCTCATCGACCACAAGTCAGGCAGCAAGCACCAGACTGAAGGGCTACTGGACCTCTCCAACCACACTAGGAAGCATCATCAAGTCTTGAGCTTCCAGGGACTCAGCCAGGGAAAAACCGACCACTGGGACTGCTGGCAGGGCAGAGACCCATGGCACCATCACCTCTGGGCTGTTGCTTCTATGAAAGCCACGTGGGGAAACAAGGTGAACGAAGAGAGAAATCAAGCCGCAATCTCCCAAGGCTGAACATCCCTCTGGGACACCCATTCAGGGAGAACGCGGTGCCTGGTAACCAGGCACAGGCACCCTGAGGCAAAGGATGTCCTTCATCTATGTTGTTTGCAAGCCATCACCTCCATCAACCCAACAGCTCCCAAGCTCTGCTCTTCCAATTCATCCTCCCAAAAACTGGTCCAGCCAGAAGATCGACTCCCGGATGGACCATGGAAGTTACCATTACCTACTAAATCTTCTCCAGACATCAGGAGAGGACACCAAGGCCTGGTAGAGGTTTGAGTGATGTTATAAATGCTAAGCCTCGCCCTAGGCGTTTGCAGGTTAACGAGCCAGAGGTATGACGGATCACCAGATGGGCAACTTGCATGGATATAGTTCATCTCCCGTGCTCCAGAACATCCTTTGAAGGGCCAGTTGTGGCAGCCACTCTGCTCGTCTCTGCTGCTGAGGTGGCACTGAGGGATGTTAAGAAGCCAACTCCTGAATTAAAAAGGCTATGGAAGATTAAATCCTGCATCTGGAGTTAGCCCTGGAAGCAGATGGCAAATCATCATGGTGCACAGAGTGGCTTTCACCCGTCTCTTCCTTGCAGGCAACCACTCTGCTGTGGTGGTGCCTCCCAAGAGCAGCCCTGGATGCGCACACAGCCCGGCCACCAAGGGCCAGACAGATGCCCTGCCAAGCACGTCCTTCAGGCATGGTGAGGTGAGGCCATGACACCATCCTGCAGGTGCCCGGCTGAGCAGGCAGGAGGTGATGTCACCTCCCCAGGTGGGCTCCCTATGCCAGCGCTCCATCCAAGGCATATTTTTTCCCCACTGCTGGTGGGCTTCCCCACATAATCCCATGGCTGCTGTGGGTTGCCCGATGCGCTGGCACACCATGCTGGTACAGCACAGTCATGCAGGGATGCCCAACTTGCACCCAAGAAAGGCAGAGACTATCACCAACAAGCCCATGACTTCCAAGGAGGTTACCACTGCGGAGAGGACAAGGACGTCCCCAGGGCCACCACTGCCTCCATGCACATCCTTGAACCTCACCCTGCGGCCAGCCCCGAGCACACCGTGCCACCCTGGTGAGCTGCGGTGCTGGCACATCCGGAGCCAGCGCTGCAGGGACCGACCTGCGCCCAGGGCAGCCCCACGCCGCCCGGCCGGAAACGTGGCTGCGTCCTGCCTCCACAGGGTGGTGGTTACGGATTAAGGAGTCTTAAATGTCAGACGACCAGGCGCTCCCTGGAAATCCACTTATCTCCGCTGCCACTCGGAGCGGTCAGAGCCGGGCGGTTATGGAGATAACGCGATTTGAAGCGTCCACCCGAGCATTGCAGGGCTGCGGGTGCCCTGCGGACAACACCAAGTACCTCCTCCCCTCCTCCGCTCGCCCAGCTGCTGCCCAGAGAGCCGGGTGACGGCCACACTGCTCAGCCCAGGGGCTGCACCCACCTGCACGACCCCCCCTTCCCCAGTTTGGGGGGATGAGGGAGTCTTGGCAGCCTCACTTCCGCGGCGCTCATCCATTTCTCCCCCCAGTGCCAAAGCTGCACCAATTTGCTGCCCAAATCCTAAAATGACTGTAACTAAAACCTACCAGATTGAGCCTCGGGAAGGCCCCCACCACCACCACTTGTGTCCCCCCTCCAAATGGGATTGAACAGATCCAAGCTCACACGAGCCCAGCTCACAGCCAAGCAGCATCTGACATTCACGCGCTGTGGCACGGCTCTCTGCTGCTCGCCCACTCCCCCCAGCTTGGCATCACCTTGCCTAACGTTGTCACTCTGGAGATGTGGCATCACTCCCAGCCCAGCAGGACCCCCATGCCCTCTGCAAAGCCCTCCCAGACCCTCCTGGAGGGACCCCAGCTCTTTGGTCCAGCTCGTCCCTCAGTGTCCCCTCCATCAAGGGAGGTCTCCAAGGTGATGTCAGGGCTGTGAAGTTCAGAAGACCAGGCTGAATGACCCTGGGGTGTTGGGGCCAGGCGGATGGGGGGCAGGCACTGCCCAGGGGCAGATGCCAGCAACAACGGGCACCCTGGCAGAAGCCCCAAGAGCCACCACAAGGGGCTGCAGGATCCCTGACAACGCTTTGCCCCCCACAGGCCCGCACACAGCCTACCAAGGCCAAGCTAAGACGTGTGAATTGCTCCTGTTAACAGATGGAGCGATTACAGCGTAAATTACTTGGGGTCTAACCGATAACCAGGTCACAGAGAGACTGATCAGCAGGCACAGAGCTCCAAGAAGTTAATTAAAAATAAGAAAAAAAGTTGCAGGCACAGTCACATGGGAATATTTGATGGTGAAGAGCCCAAATCCATCAGTGCCACTTCCAGTGGTGCCCAAATCCATTAGTGCCATTTCTAAGAGCAGCCCCAGCCTGGAGAGGTCCCCTTGTGCTCCCTACTCTCTCAAAACATCACCCCTCCACATCCCACTAGGCAGCTCCGTGGTGGCACAGCACAAACCAAGGGTCTGCTCCAGATCCCAGGAGAGCCAGTGGTGGGAAAGGCCGATTCACCCATGCCAGTACCTGTGTCACTCTCACCACTGGTGAGCAGGAAGCATGCTGGCAGCAGAAGCACGCACTCGAGAGCACCAGGGCCAGCTCAATGCATTTGAGTTTAGTCATTAATGGGTGGTGGGAAATTTAGTGATAAGACCTCCACCTCCAGGGTGGCAGGGCAAGGCTAACACCTCGGTGCCTGCACCCCATGGACCAAGAGAGTGCAAGGAAGCGAGGCAGGAGCTGCACAAGCAAGGGTGCAGTGAGCACGCAGCCCAGCCGGTCACCGCTCTGCAGTCTCAAGAAGACATTGGCATCCAGAAGGCATCTCTGCTGCTCACACCAGAAACACCCTGAAAGGCTGCGTCCCTGCTGCCAGTGGAATTAAGGCATGCAATTCTGCCCAAGCCCCCGGCAAGCACCCGCTCCTCAGGGCGACTGCTTTGGAGGAATTGCTTTTACTGCCAGGAAGGTGGTGGCACTGTCAGAAAGCCGTCCGGGTCCGCCAACGACAGCTATTGACAGATGTCTAAGAGGACAGCAAATAATCCCATCTTCCTCTGGGAGGATTTGGGTCGCCCCTGCCCTCACTGGGGGTTTATCCATTGTCTGGATCTGCCGGTGGTTGTTATTTTTGGTCAGCACCGCATTTTCCTTGGCCTTGCTGGCAGGAGGGAAATAGGAGGAAGAAGAGAAAGGGGCTTGGCAGAGGGAAGAAGACCAGCTCAGCTTTGGGAGGGGGCAGTGGGGCACCCTGTAGACCTTGGGGAGTCCAGGTCAGTCTCCTTCCAGCCCCAGAGCCTTGCTGAGCACAGACAAAACTTGCTGCAGCAATGGGGCTGGCCAGCCCACACATCACAGCCTCCCCTGCTGCCCAGGGGAATCACTCCCAGTAAACCCCATAAGCCCAGTGGACCAGAGAGGCTTGAGAGGTTTAGGGGGCAGGTCTTGCTGCCCAGCTGCCAGCACCCTCCTGCACAGGCAGCAGTCAGGGTCACCTCCAGCAGCAAAAGAAAGCACAGGGGAGCTCCGACAGGGATGAGCAAACCCTGCCCGCTGCCAACACCATCCCAAGCCCTGTCTGCAGACCCTCACATGCCTCAGGTCCATCCCGATGGGCCATAAAAGGCTGGGGAGCCTCATGAAAGCAGGTCTCTGACCTGCCCTGACCCCCACCAGGCTGTGGAGCCCCTTCCCTCATGCTTCATCCCCAGCACTGCGGCTTCCCAGCAGGCAAGCCCTGCTGGCAGGTCCTGTCCTCCCCGATGGCTCGGGCTCGCCAGTGCTGCAGGATGCAGCTCAGCCAGCTGCCAGGATCCGCACCCGTCCCTCCAAGCCGGGTACAGCAGGAGATGCGGGCAGAGACAGTGTAAGAGGCATCCAAGAGCTCCTAGGGAGAAGATGCACAGCCATGCCCCAAGTCTTTGCGCTTCTCCTCGCCTCCCCGGCAGTGCCTCGGGGAGCATCCCCGCTCGCCAGCAAGGCAGGGCTCACCATCCTTCTGTGCATCGCCTTTCCACCACCACCCGGGCTGCCTGTGAAATGCGAAGACAATAAAAAGCTGCCTCCCTGCTCGGTGGGCTTTTTCTCCTGCAAGAGATGGAGGGCACACCACACAAACCGCCTCTCCCAAGCTTTCCCCGCGCTCAGCGCCACTTGTCATTCAAGCAAACCCCGTGGCCTTTAAGCTGCCAAGGTACCAGAGCTGCTCCGGAATCGGAGTTCGCTCGGCTCCTGCCCTGGAGCAAGGAATCTGAAACGCTGCCACTGGAAACGAAACAGAGCATCCGTCATTTTACTTGCCAGGAATATATCCAGCCCCCAAAAAAAGAAATACTGCCTGCTAAAGAGCCAGCAACAAAAGCCCTCGATTTCACTGGTGAAGCAGAGCCCAGCATCGGGCATTTCCACCCGGGTCCTGATTCTCTGCCGAATTCGAAATCACCAAAAATAAAACAAGTGGCAGAGTTGGGTCAGGGCCAGAGGGGCCAGAGCCACTCCAGGGCCAGGAGAAGGGCACCAGGTCAGGATGGCTGGTGGGGAACAGTGGACCCCACCCAGGATGCTACAAGGAAAATCCACGGGTTCAGAAAAAAAGGAGGCAGGTGGCAGAGGCAGGGCTGGAGGGGACGAAAGCTCCCTCCCACTGCTGCCAAACCAGCGCGTCCAAGCACAGCCAGCCCCGCTGCGGGGTTGTCCTTGGGAAGCCACCCTGCCCACAGCCGCTGCCAGCATCCTGCCCACAAGCGACCCCTGGCCAGGCGGGTCATCACCCCCCAGCCATTCCCCATCACATCCCCAGGAAAAGGAGCAGCACGTTCCCAGCCAGCCCAGCCCCCAGCCCCGGCACGCCAACCCAAATATCTGCAAGAGGCGCTCCCCTCCATGGGAACGGCGACTCGACACAGAGTTCACATGCCCCAGCAATGCCTGATTAAACTCCCAAACTCCAAGGGAATACCCCTGAGGCTGTCTGAAGATAAGCTAGGAGCTAGGCTGCTCTCAGGAAATGCAGGAACTGGGAAAGAGCAATCACTTTTTTTCCTTTTAGATCCAGAATAATAGAGAGCAAACCTTCACATGCTCTAGCTCAGACACAAGCACTCACCCAAGCTCACCCATGCACCCCAGGAGCTTCCCCATCCCCAGTGCAAGCAGGAGGTCACACGTGACCCCAGCACTGAGCTGGATCCTGTCAGAGGCAGTAGGGGTGGAACTGGAGAGCCCAGGACAACTCGAGGCAGCACAGGTGAGCTGAGCGGGACCTGCTGGGCTCTGCGTGGTGGGCTGGGAGATGTTGAGCAACAGGACGGTGCTGGAGAAAAGCCTGCTGCCACAAGGCCGGCGGGTACCAGTGGATGGGGCCACTTGTTGCTGACACCTTCAGTGACTGTGACGCTCTGTAGATGCTCTATCATTTTGGCTCACTCCAGGGAACACCTCAGACACTGGTTTCAGCAGTCCTTGGGTCTCCTGTGACCCTCACTGCCCTCCTCCTCCCCTTTGGCTTTTCCATGACAGGTAGTCATAGCACTAGATCCAGCGATGCTCCTCCCTTTCATACCTGCTGGAACCCAGGGAGCAACCAGCTTCTCACCCTCCAGGACAGCAAAGCTGCAGGGATGGTTTGCACCACGTCTTGGTGAGCCCTGGCACTGGGGCAACCCTGGGGTGCCCTGTCCTGGCTGCTATGGCGAGATGCTGCGACACCAGCTTCAGTGGTCACCATCCATGATGGCATAAGCTCTAAGTTCTACCATCCCCCAGCACCACAGCTGGGAAGGAGACCTGCACCCACACACACCACGCTCTCAGATGGGCAAATGTGTCTGAGGCCAGAGAAGCACAGGCGATGCACCTACCCAAGCCAAGGTCTCCTTTGGAGGAGATAACAGCTCTCTTGGGTCTTGATGCTCCTTCAACAATCAGCCCAAGAGAAAGGGTGCCTTCCTTCCCTGTAGCATGCCAGCAGAAGGCGGAAGAACAGCAGTCCTGGGCAACCTGATGGGAAAGGTCATTGGGAAAACAGTTCCCGGGAAACTGCTGGGACAAAAAGTCCTGCCGCAGGGATGCAGTGGCACAGCAGGAAGGGGTCGTACGAAGACCCAGCTCCTGTCTTTGATCAACTACCAGCCTGGCTGCAGAAAGCACTCAGACTGTGCTACACAACGCCTAGATTTTGACTGGGTGTCTCGCACACAGCCGCAAGCCCTTACTGTGGCCTTTCCATGTATGAAGGGGGTGTATAAGAAAGGTGGAGAGAGACTTTTCACCAAGACCTGTTGTGACCGGAAAAGGGGCAACGGTTTAAACTCGAAGACGGGTAGGGTTAGGTTGGACATAAGGAAGAAATGTTTAACAATGAGGGTGGTGAGGCACTGGCACAGGTTGCCCAGAGCAGCGTGCATGCCCCATCCCTGGGAGTGTTCAAGGCCAGGTTGGACAGAGCCACGCCCCCCATGGCAGGGGGGCTGGACTGGATGATCTTTGAAGATCTCTTCCAACCCAAACCATTCTCTGATTCTGCAGTAATTCAACTACCAGCACTGTGCCTTACCAAAAAAGCACAAGTGAGATGGTGAAGCTCGCAGATCTCAAAGAACCAGCCACAAGACAGCCAGAAAGCAGAGCTCAGGCCCTGGGAAGCAGGAATGCATCACCACCACCACCAGCCACGACATGGGTCAGGACAGGGGGACCCTCAGATGAAAGAGCTGCAGGACACACAGTAAGAAACAGACGGGTTCACTCTACACATGACCTCAAGAAGAGTAGCCATTGAAAAACCTGTCTAAAAGATGTCACAACACAGAAGAAGGTAGGGAACAGCCACAAGATCGAGCCTTGAGCACGAAGGAAACACTGCATGGTGGGAGCTGGAAAGGTCTCGATGTGATGAGCTAATCGCACTGGAGATGTGCTTTGTGGGGACTTGATTACAGGGTGCAAGCATCCTCCTGGACTCACTGGTCCTTCTTAGCCCCAAACTCTGAGGGTCTACAACTAAAACTAGAGTTAGGTATCAATGCTTCTGCCTTTCCTCACTTCCTCAAAAGCTGAGGAACCAGGTGCCAAGCTGGAAGGGCAAGGAACAAGCTGGATGTTGTTGTCACAGTTGGTGCCTGCACCATGGTGGTCCACTCCTTCTCCAGTCAGCCTAGAGTGGGATCAGACCCCCCAGCCTCCTCCAGGGACTTGCCTGCTCGATTGTGACCCCCCTGCAAAAGAAATGTCTTCCTTCACCCATGCAGAAGTGTTTGATCCCATGCCCTCCTGAAACCCAACACCCACATCCCCATCTCCAGACAGGTCCTCCTGCTGCAGCACTGGCAAGCCCCCAAGATGGGAGGAACAGGGTCACCAGTGCATGAGGCACCAACCCCAGGGGTTGATGTTTCCACCACCTGCTCTTAACTTCCACAATGGACATCCTCCTCCACCTGCTGCTTTCTCCAGCCTGCTTCATCTCCTCCTCCCTCTTCCCCATGCTGGTCCTGCCATGCCAGGGAGTCCTGCACCTTGCCCTCAGTGACATGCTCCATGGTGGACGAGCCCGAGCCAGCCTGGGGGATGAGCAGGGGCTGCGGGGACAAGCTGGGTAAGGAGCCCCTGCCACCTCCATCCCCCAGTGAGCAGGAGCACCGGGGAACTTGGCCTTGCAGGCGGTGGATCAGGCAGAAAGAAACCTGTCCCTGCAGCTAGGATGAGCTACCAGCATTTTAGGGACTGTCCACAATGCCTGCCTTGGTCTTCTGGCAAGTGGTCAACAAACCCAAGGTGTGACTGAGGGCAGGCTGTGGGCAATGCTGTGCTCACAAAACCGAGGAAGGCACATTTCCATCCCAAGGGCTTCACAAAGACCCATCCTTGGAGGTTTTTTCCTCTTTTGGTAGTTTTTGACACATTTAAGATAGGGCACATCCAGGTAAGGGTAGAAAAAATTCCCCAGCAGTTCCTGACCAGGTTCCCCTCGACCAGTGTGGCTTCCCCACCCTCGTGCACCCTGGATGGACCCACATGCCCTCCCTGCATCTTTTCCCTACACAACATGAAGCTGAACTGCAGCACCCAGAGAAGGAAGATCCTCCTTTAAGGATTTTGCAGAGAAAGAGGTACTTTTTTACCCCAACAGTGCATTTTAACAATGCATCAAAGCCAAAACCCCACAGCAGGGCAATCCCAGGGCTGCAGATTGCACCGTCCCTCGTGGCCAAGGGAAGCAGTCGGTACCCACAGGGGATTCGGGATGGGTGTCTCTGGAGGATGGCCATGGACGTCCTCATGTCCCCACAGCAGGCAGCCCCGCTTCAGCTCAAGGGGTTTAAGCTGAACTAGTGCAAGTCCCTCCTGCAGACCCCCGAGGTCTAAGGCTCCCTGAGCTCTTAATGGGCTTACAGAGCTGCTGGGACCAGAGCTGCTCCCCCAGCGCAGGGGCTGGGGGGACTTAAAAGGCACTGCCAGCCAGCAGCCCCCGTGGCACCGCCAACACCAGCCATCCCTGGCACGGTGGGGACTGCCCGCCAGCCCCGTCCTGATGAGCTATCGCCGACAGCACCGAGCGCTCAGCCTGCTCCATCCCAAATCCCACGTGCCCACCTCCAGGCAGGCGTCCCCTGCTCAGCCTCGAGGACAGAGGTGGACGTGTGTGTCCCCAGCCCCACAGCAGATCCAGTCTCCCCATCCCATGCCACCGGCTGCTGGCAACACCCAGGGAGAGCAGAGCCCACAGGTACTGGGGAAGAGGGGAATGGCCCGGGGAGAGAGCAGGGTGCAGGCAAGCTGGTGGCAGAGGGCAAACCAGCGCACCTGCTGCTGCCTGTGCCAGCACCCACAACCCCGTGCCTGCACCTGCGCCTGCACTGGCACCCCACACCTGCGCCGCATGCCTGCACCTGTAACTGGCACCCTATACTTCACACCATGCCTGTGCCCCACACCTGCATCCCAAACTTTACCCTACATCTGTGCCCCATGCCTGCACCAGCACCCCATGCCTGCACCTTGTATCTGCACCCCATGTCTGCACCCGTGCCCCACACCTGCACCCCACACTGGCACCCCGTGCCTGCCCTCCACTGCTCACCTCATGCTTCACCCCAGTTTTCACCCCACATCTCACCCCACTGCATCACCCAGGGCCGTGCTGAGCCCACATAGCGGGACCAGGGGTGCCTGGGCTTGGGGCAGGATCAGCTGCAGGTTCCCCCCTCTCCGGGGCACTCAGACCCCCCTCAAATTCAGGCTGCGGGTGACAGGAGCATGTGCCACACAGCACCCTGCCTGGTGAGGATGGAGGAGCCAGCACACCATCCCATGCCATCCCAGGGAAATCCTGTTTTTCCAGGCCTGGATCAAGCACAGAGGACCAAGAACGGATGGCTGGCAGGAGTGGGGCTGTCCAGGGAAAATCCTGCTGGAAAGCAGCAAAACCCCATCCCCAACAAGCCCAACCCGAGGCAGCCCCTCACCAGCCTGCTGCGCTCTTGCAGGGATAGATCTGCCTTCCTGCTTCATCATGTTTTGGGGGCTTGGACTCCAGCGTGTAAGTTTGTGCCTTTGGGTATTTTCAGAGGGGGAAATATATTTTAAAAAAAGCATAAAAAAACCCCAACCCCCAAAACCTGGGCACACAACTGAGCTCCTGTGATTTCCATATCAGCTGCTGTACATGCACACGGCATGGAAAAATCCTTAGCAAATTTCTACTAAAAAATTAAAAAAAAAAAAAAAAAAAAGAAAGGAAAACCCACAGAAGGCTGAGCTTGCTGGACACAGCATGCCAGGAGGGGCTGACAGAGCTGTTACGGTCTATTGGGCCAATAATCCACAAACTAAGACGGATTTATTGTACATGGCAGATCGTAACAGCTCCAAAGAAACCATCACTGTCTCCCAGTGCTTAAAATTCACTTTCTTGGGGGAAAAAAAAGGGCCAAAATATGGCTTTATGAGATAAGATGCGTGGTTGTACCATTCTGTGACAGACAGAAGCCTGTGCAAACACATATACGTTTTTTTTCTCTTGATATATAAATAAATAAAATATCTTCTCTTCCAAGGCGAGCGCAACTGCATTACCCGGCTTGGAGTGCTGTTGTTACCACCGGATTACCCGGCTTGGTTTCACCTCTGTTAGCAAGATGGATTTGCAGGGATGTTGTTTCCACCCCAATATTACTGCCCGAACGTGAAGGGAGATAAAAATTAAATTAATTAAAGCCAACCTGAGCCCCTGTACCCATCTGGCTTGCTGGGATGGGTGGGTTTGGGTCCCCTCTCCTTGGAAGGCGCAAGCCGCCCAGAAGCAAGCTGCCGGAGCACAGAGCAGGCTCTTCCCACCAGCACGACACTGTGATGGCAGCATATTTAAATAATAAGTATTTATTAGTATTAATATAAAAATACAAATAATAAAAATTAAATTGTTGTTGTTGCTGCTATTAAGGGCAGAGCTGGTGCTTTCCTTTGCAGCTTTGTTTCTGGGCAGAGAGGAGCCCCGGCCAGTGCGGAGGAGCAGGACCAGAAGTGGGACCAGCTCGACCCTAGCAGTAATTGCGGCGTCTGTTCGAATCGCTGCGACACTGGAAATCACGCTGGGCCCGGCTGAGAGCTTACTGGCCGGCTGATCATATCAGATGGGGATCAAAGAGGCTCAGCTAACGGGTTTAGTGCATGGCTCGTCCCAGCCAGCACTGCCGCCAAGGGGGAGGCCAGGCTCTGGCCCCCCCGGGGGGTGGAGGGGCTGCACGCCCAGGATGCTCGAAGGGAGCCCAGAGGGCGCGTGCAGGAGCGAACATCCCTCGGTAGGGTGATGCCTGGCAGGATGCCCTGTGAGGCAGCCAGCCCTGAAACCCCCCTAGCACTGCGCCTGGATGATGGGTCAGGCAACGCCATGTGTGTGCCCACCAGTCCCCCCAGCTGCATCCCAAAACCATCTGGGGGGGGTGCGAGCAGTGGGATGCCGGACCAGGCGACCAGGAGAGCAGCTTGCGGCTGCGCTCAGAGACTGGAGCAGCGATGTCAGTGGGCAGGGACGGGCGCGGGGAGGGGGTGTGCACGGGGTGCCCACGGGGTGCCCACGGGGTGCCCCAGCTCCAGCCCCCCCAGCAAGCAGCACAGCCGGGCAGTGAGACGCAATATGCAGGGACTGGCCGGGCGGCTCCAGGGAGGGGAGCCGAGTAATTAGAGCAGGAGGCTGTGAGTCAGCAAACGATGCGTAACCTCGCCGAGGTTGACAATGAGGCAAAAGATGGCAGTTTCGACTGAGAGCGCCCGCTGAAAGGGCACATTTAGATATGCAAGAAGCAGCAACTCCCAACAATTGCAGGGCTGGCGACCTGCTCTGCAAACCACGCTGCTCCACAGTGACCGTCTGCCTGCCAAATATTCGACGCCTTTCTCCAAAATCATTGCAAATAGAGACGCAGTCAGTTGCAGCCCAAACCGTACGGGAGCAAGGTAGCAGGGACCACCGCTGAAAAAAGCGGGGGGGGCGGGAGGGGAAGGCGCCGGGCTGCCTCTCCGCCAGCACCCCAGGCTGCCGGGGAGCGGGACGTGGCTGGGCTCAGCAGCTGACCTTGCTCCGGATGCCCTGGAGAGAAGCGCAGCCGCCGGCGGCGATCCTCCCGGCACGCCTGCCGTGCTCCGGGATGGATGGATAGCAAGGGCCGGGACGGATGGATAGCAAGGGCGAGGTTTAGCTTGGAAGCAAACCCCAGCTCCAGCCAGAGGCTCAGCCCCCCCTTTTGGGGGGGTGTCGGGGGGGTGGGGGGGTGTCTGTCTGTCAAAGCTGCAGGCAGGTAGGGCCCCACCGCACAGCAGCCCTCGGCGAGGAGAGTTTAATTAACCCCGGAAAGCAATCGTTAAACGGCCAAGCCGGGTAATCGATGCGGAAGGGGCAGCTTGCTGCCGAGGGACCATCTGCTCCAGGGAGGGATGGCGGCTCATCGCCCCCCCGCGCCCTTCACCCCGCGCTGCCGGGAAGCCGCCGCGGGGCAGCTGGTTTGGGGGCCCAATTCTGAGCTTAACACCGGCAAAGCTGCCCCCCAGGCGGGATGCGAGCTGCCCAGCGCGGGTCCCTCCGCCCCCTCGCCTCAACCCTCGCTTCCCATAAAGCCCCAGGTCCCCAAACCACGTGATTTCCTACATGTTGCAGCCCCCCCCCCGCCGGCACAAAGCCTGGCCGGGGGCCCCCGCTGCAGGGTCCCTCCAGAGCAAGACAGCCCCGTAGCCAGGATGCGGCTGAAGGCGAGCTGGGCAGGGATGTAGCCAAGCATCCTCCTCGCCTTGCAGCTATTTCCACCTGTGAGATGAGTTAGGGGCAGCCTCAGCCTGCAGGGCACAGGGGTGTTGTGTCTTTTGGAGCACCTGGCCCCCCTGCTCACATCTATGGTCAGATTTGCAGGGGAATACTCAGAGGGATGCTCTCAGCAACCCCACACCCCCACACCGCCCCGAGTACCCGCTGTCCTGCCACAGGGCACTGCGTTCCTGCCCGTCCCTGCCTGCCTGGGCAGGATGCCCCACGGCAGCCCAGCAGGAGGGCAACTGGAACTGAACCCCTACAGGCAGGAGGCAGCTGGGAGACTCCTGGGAGAGTTGTGCTGCTGGAGGGAAACTGAGGCAGGGAAGGGCTGGGATGTGCCCATGCTAAGCGACCCAGACTCGGTTTTTCATGCTAGTCTCCATCCCATGGCCACCCCAGTACGAGTGTGCACAGAGGGGGCCAGGAAGTAAAGAGGTTTTGCTGCATCCAGGAGAACAGTCGGCCGTGTTATGCAGTGCCTGTCCATGCTCCAGCAACAGCCTCTGACGCCCCAGCACCCACCCGTGCCTTCAGACTCTGCAGGCAGCCCTAGGCCCTTCTCTAACTTCCAGGTTTCTTCCCAATTGCTTTTATTTCCACCTGATAAAATAAATTATGTTGGGTGCTCAGGGGCAGTGGTGCCAAGCAGGGTGCGCCTGCTCCTGAGGGACCCAGAAGCAGTTCCCCTCCCCGGGACACTGACTCCAGCTCTGGGATGGGGTCCCTGTGCAAGTTTGGGAGGGGTGCAGGGAGACCCCTGGCGCCTCATGCCATGGTCACCCTCCCAGGAGAGCTTTGGGGTCAGCTGGGGATGCAGCCGGCAGCAGCGTCCCAGGGCAAAGCCAGCTGGTGGGGGGAAGAGAAGGATTTTGTCCTCCAGGATGGGACTCAGCCAGACCAGTGTCCCCAGCGGTGTCACTCCTCCCTATCCTTCAAGGGGACCTTCTACCCTCATCACACCCCGCCCAGCTGCCAGTGCCACCACATCCCAGGAAGCCCACAGTACATGGCATGGGCATGACCCCCATGGGAGGATGCAGAGAGAGCCCAGCCCCACAGCAGGGAGGCACTGCTGATGCAGATGCTGAGCATGCAGCTGCAGGCATCCTCCTCCTGGTCTGGATCTGTCCCCTACCCCTTGGGAGGAGAGGGGACATCCCCAAGGAGGAGGAGGGCTGCATCCCATAGAAGGAAAGGAAATGCCACGAGGAGCCCGACAGTGCTACCAGAGCAGGTGCTGTGGTAGAGATGGCATGAGGGACAAGCTCCAGGACACAGCATGGCCATGGTGTCAGGAAAAGCCTGGCCCGCGTACCCTGGCCTTCCCCGGGGCAGAGGGGAAGATGCAGCTGCTGCCACCCAGGCACAGGCAGGGTGACAGATGGGTTCCCGGGACCGGCAGGGTTCAAGATGACCTGTGAAGCACAAAAACTAAGTTTGCACCCTTCCTTGCCCCATGGCTGAGAGACACCTTGGGCTTCTCCTTACCACCTCCTCATGCTGCCCTGGACCTGCAGACTCCCAGGGAAAGGGACTGCGCAGTTCTCTCCCCCTCCAACAGCAGCAGCTCAGCTGGAAGGGGTCGATGCTCCCTGCACGCATGCACACACCGGCTCGCACACCAGCACCACGGCACAGGCATGGCTACCAGTCCAAGGGCCACCTCTGCTCCAGGAGAAGGTCCTGGTGGATTCAGTTCCTGGCTGGCAACAGCTGCCAGGACTGCTGGGAGAGCAGGCTCAGGCTCCGACACAGAGCTGGCTGGGTGAGGCTTGCCAGCACACCCCACCGCACCCCACCCCCCAGGGGAATACTCAGATGGATGCTTTTGGTACCCCAGCATTGCCCTGCGTACCAGCACCCTGCTGCAGGGCGTGGAGATGAGGCGTTCCTTCCCATCCCTGCCGCAGGGATGCCCCATGGCAGCCCAGTGGGAGAGCAGCCAGACAGGAGGCAGCAGGGGAGACCCCTGGAAAAAGTCCACTGCAGGAGGAAAACTGAAGCAGGGAAGGGCCAGGATGCGCCTATGCATTTGGTGTCAGCAAAGGGACCCAGAGTGAGCTTTTTCTGCTGCTCCCCGCCCCCATCCCACAGCTACCGCAGCATGAGGGCGCATGGAGGAGGACAGGGAGCAAAGAGGGAGCAGGTACAACTGCCACCCAGCATCACCAGCCCGTAGCCTCACAGCACTGGGTGCAAGGCAGGAGCACAAGCAGTATGCCCCCCCAGCACTCTCAGGAAGCACGCAGTCCTCGGCTGCCTGTTGGTCTATGCCACTGCTGGATCCAACCCCCTAGGCTGCGAAATGCCCAAGCAAGTGGTGGCCGGACCTGCCCATATCACCCCAGTGTAGTAGCTGCCTACCCAGCTGTGGGGCCAGCACTCAGCCCCTCGAGCCGCCACTTGACTCCCAAGCTCATGCTCAGCCCCTCAAACCAGGCCTCAACGCCAGAACCAGTGCTTAGCCTCCCCCAAACACTGCTCAACCCCTGAGCCAGTTCTCAGGCCCCTGCAATGGTGCTTATCCCCCCAAACCAGTGCTCAATGTCCAAACTGGTGCTCAGCTCCCCAAAATGGTGCTCAACCCCCAAACCAGTGCTAAGCCCCCACAAGCTGGCACTGAACCCCTGAGCGGGTGCTTAGCACCCAGGACCCATGCTTGACCCCTAGGACAGTGTTCAGCCCCCCAAAACAATGCCTGACTCCCCAAACCAGTGCTCAGCCCCCAAAATAGTGTTTGACCACCAAGCAAGTACTCAGCCCCCCGAAAAGGCTCAGCCCCAGTGGAGGGGTCAACCCTGCCAGGACGTGCCTGAAGAAAGGATTGCTCCGCTTCACCCCCACAAAGCACTGCTTCACCCCCACAAAGCACGCAGGGACCCAGGGGAGAGGTCCGGGCTCCTGGGAGAGGAATTCCCCCGGGGCCAGCCCTGCCCTGGGTGGGCAGGGAGGAGAAGGGACAAGGACACGGCTGTGCCGGGGTCACCGCTGTCCATCCTCCCCAGAGATGGCCACTCGAGTTTCCTCCCAGTACACATACTGGTCACATCATCCTTCAGAAAGGCTGGACAGCCCAGAGGGGGTCTCCCCAGGTCTCAGCAGTTCCCCCCTCCATCACCAAAGTGATGTGGGAGCACCATGGCTGGGAAGTTGGTCCCTTCCCAGCCCTCTCTCTTCGCTGCAGGAGGGGACACATCCCCAGCGCAGTGCGGACCCTCTGTGCGCTGGAGTGGACCCCCTTGTCTCCTCCTCCCGGTGCTTCCCAGAGGAGCATTGCCACTGGGAAAGCCGAGATTGTGGAGGCTCTGCCGGAAGCCTCCTCAGCCCTACGGCCCTAAAGCCACCAAGGGAGCAGGGCCCAGCCAAAGGCAAGGAGATTTATTGCCCGAATTTTCAGCACCAGGTCCCCAGCTATCCTTGGAAGCGGCTGCATGGCAGGATGGTTTGTGGGATGTGGGCCAGGGAGCTTGGGTGGGAGGACAGCATGTCCCACCTATAACGCAGGCAGCTGCAGGTGGTGGGGGGACTTATTCCCTGTTGCCAGTCATGTTTCCCAGCCCTAGCTGTCAAGCTATCGGCCTCTGGGACAAGCTGCTGAAGCCATCACGCCGCAGCCCAGTGCCAGTTATTTCCAGGATTAGGCTGGTAGTGGTTATCAATACATCCCCCCAACAAACCCCCTCCCCATCACCCACTGCCAGTTGTGGCTGCCTGCAGCCAGCAGCAGCCATCAGCAGCCTGGCCCCTAGGCACCACTGGGGACCTGCTGCTGGCCCCCCAGGGTCTCCATCCCTCCCTGGCTCTGGTATCTCTAGACCCACAGAGACAGCCCCCATCACTGTCCCATCCCCCCATCCATCCCTGCCACCCTCCACCCCTAAATGAACTGCCAGCCGTGGCATGAATGCATCCCATTTTAATCTTCACAGTGCATCAGCATGGGAGGAAAAAACCAACACCTTTTTTCCTTTTTTCTGGGGGTCTTAATCTTTACCTGGGGTCATATTTACTAATCCTCTTGCTAATCCCCCAATGCCTTCGCAAAGAAAAAAGCCCCATCCTCCACCAGCCTGAGATGTGGCAACCATCAGCAGCACCCGGCAGAAGTGGCGCCAGGGAGCGTGCGCTGAGGCCCCTGGGTGCTGTGAGTTTATCACTCGAGGTGACTCCGGTTTTTCCCAGCGAGGTGGCCAATATATGTTTTTCAATGCCTTTTTATTTAAGGAGCTCGAATGTGAGGATAGGGAGAAGGGAGGCGACATGGTGGCGGCAAGATGTGGGCATGTTAGGCGACAGAGGCGCAGCCTGCGGGTCTTGGCTCGACTGACAGGCTCCAACATTTAAGAAATATTTAGGGAAAGGATGAGAAACGGCATCTTAGAAAGGATTCAGTGAAAAACCATCCACTGCCAGTTTGCGCCTCCCACGGCTGAGGTGCATGGGGACCCCCAGGAGCATCCCCCAGTGCTGGCCCCAGCCTGCCAGAAACATGGGGCCCCAGACCATGGCAATGCCGGGGGTGTGGGCAGCAGCGCTGCTGGCCCCTGACTCAGTTTCCCCACGTGGAGAGATGACAGGTCACCCCCCACTCCCTGGGGATTCAGATGGCACAGGCTGCCCTTGAACCACCTCCAGCTCATCACTGGTGCTGGGAGAGGGGGATGCCTGGGAATCATCCCTCGGCTCTGCAGACAGGACAACAGGGGGCTGCATATAGGGGAGAAGGGATCCTGCGGATGGGGGGGACAGGGACCCCTGTACTTGTGGGGGAACAGGGCTCTGCAGAAGGCAGGGGGAGCAGGGGACTTTGCACATGGGAGGCTTTGCAGATAGGGGAGACAGGGGCATCTGCAGATGGCAGAACGGGGGTCCCTGCAGATGGGGAGGACAAGGGTCCTGGCAGATCCGTCCTTCCCAGGCCTCACCTCCTGCTGTGCCACCACCGAGCCGCGGCCGGCCCCCACCCCTGCTGCAGCCGGGGGCTGCGCAGAGCCCTCCCCGGCATGGCAGGAGGCAG
>JAVJGI010000064.1:44811005-44826930 GCA_035590275.1 Ibycter americanus
CCTCACTGTGTCCCCCCCTGGGCCATCCATCCCCCACAGGTGTGGCTGTGGCATGCGCCCCCTCCAGTCCTGGTCACCCCCACAAGTGTCATCGCAGTGTGCCCCCCTCACCCCCACGGGTGTCACCCACCTGTGCACCATATGTCCCACCCCCCCATAGGATGCCATTGTGGTGTGCCTGTCGTGTCCCATCTGCCCTCACGGGTGTCACCCTACCGTGCCCCCCCAGTCTGCACCCATCCCCAATGGAATGTCACCCCAGCGTCCCTCCCCATCCCTCCCGTGGGGTGTCACCCTGCTGTGCCTTCCCCCACCCCTCACCCCCGCCCCAAGGGGTGACATCCCCGTGTGCGTCCCCATGACCCCTTCATCCCACCTGCCACGTGGCCTGTCCCCTGTCCAGCCCCACGGGTGTCACCGTGTGCCCCACCCTCAGTGTGTGCTGGGGGGTGTCACCCCAGGGTGCTCCTCCAGCCCCATCCACCCCATGAAGCCTCACCTTGGTAGGTAGGTAGACACCCCATCCCTCCATGTCCCCCACCGTGGGGTGACCCCAGAGTGTTTTCCACTCCCCTGTCCCCTCTCTGAGGTGTCACCCCACGAGTACCCCATCCCTCTGTGTGTCCCCTTTGGTGTGCCCATCCCTCTGTGTCTCCGCCATGGGGTGTCCTCCAGCAGGTACCCCACCACTCTGTCCCCTCCGTGGGGTGCTGCGCCACGTGTACCCCACCCCTCTGTGCCCCCCCCCCCGCCTCCCGCAGGGTTCGGCTGGCAGAAGGGCACAGAAGTGAGTGTCACCGCCGTGTGCCCAGGGTGCAGAGGGGGGGACCCCGGGGTGCAGAGCCCCCCCATCCCACCGCCATGCCCGGGTTTGCAGGGAGCATCACGCTGGTGTGGGGGTGCGGAACCTCAGCCGCGGAGCCCCCCGAGCCCCGAGCCTGCTGCCGGGAGGGGCCTCCCGAGCCCTCAGGGCGGTGTGGGACCAAATCCCCCGGGATACACAGCAAATAACGATGGCGGCCAATTAGTCACCGGGAGGGAGGGGACAAATCCCCACCGCGGTTTGGCCCCCGTGGGGGGACACACTTGGCCCAGAAGTTTCCTGCTCAACTTTTTGGCAGATTTTTTTGCTGCTAAGGGGGAAATTTTTTTTCCCCCCGTTGAAGGGTGGGCACTGAAAAATAGGAAGTTTAAAAAATTCATTAAATCCCCACTCCTCAGCCGAGAGCAGCTTTCCAGAGACAAACAGCCCAAAAAAACCCCACCACCCCCAATTCCTGCAGCCTTTTCAGTTGCCAGCAAAATACCCAAAACCTCCCAAAAGCAGAAACCCTGACAAAAATGAAACTGGGTTTGTGTTGCCGTTGATTTTTTTTTTTTTTCGCAGGAATGCGAAATCACTTCCCACCCTGCTCCCGCCTCAAAATGAAACAAAAAATCTGAGATGGGGGGGGGGTAGCAGCGTGGATGCGCCGTTTGTATTTGATCCATGTCTCGTTAATTCTGCGCCTTTTGCATATTTAGCAACTGGGATTTTCAAACGCAGGCGCTGTGACGATGCTCTGGCTTCCCAAAACCCCCTCTCTCAGGTGGCAGTGAAGGGGGGGCAGTGCCCCGTCCTCCTGGGCACCCCTTGTGCCCGGTACCCGGGTGGCATTGCAGCGGGCGCTGGCTTGCCACTCTCAGCTCCTCTGCTTGCCCGCCCCGGCACGCTCCTCGCCTGCCTGCCTCGGCTGTTCAGCCTCTGCCCCCCCAAAAAGGTGGCAGTGAACAGCCTCGTGCCAGGCGTGTGGGATGCGGGTGGCACCAGTGACACGGGAGGAGGGACAGCATCCCACCAGCGCCACACCCCAGCTGCCACAGCCCTGCCACAGTGATGCCGGCAATGGCGCCCAGCATTCAATACCTTCTCACCCGGGTGGGCTTCACCAAGGGCTTTTCCTTTGCCCTGTTTTTGCTATTTTTAAGGACCTGACCCAGCCCCCTGATGCCACCAGGAGCTGCAGGGCGCTGATGCCCCCCTTGCAAAAGGCAGGGCCCACAGTGACTGAACCTGGAGTTTGCCACCCACCAAAGGTCCTCTCCCACCCGCAGCTGGATTTTACTGCTCAGCATATTTGGAAAACTCAAGTGAAAAAAAATTGCCTTTATTGAAGGCTGAAGTAGTCTAAGAGAGGGAAAACTGAGTCACAGAGCCAAATGGGCTCCAGCCCAGCACTCCCCAGAAACCCTCCAGGCTCCCCAGCATTCCCCTGTTGGTACCCACTGCCCAGCACCCAGCGCTCCAGCCCCGGAGGAGATGAGGTTCCCCAGTGTCCTCAGATTGGCTCATCCGCACGGCATGAGGACAAGGACGTCCTCCTGGGGGTGCAGCCCATAAGCCTCCATCCTGCTACTGGACCTTTCTCCCACTGTGTGCTGGGGGCCATGGGGAACAGGAGGATGGGAACGGATGGCAAAGAGGACAGGGATGGAGGGGATGGAGAATGAGGGGGACAGGGATGGAAGATGACAGCGACAGTGATGGAGAGGGAGAGGGCCAGGGATGGAGGATGATGGGGATGAGGGTGGAGGGCAAATGGGACAAGGATGGAGAGTGAGGGGACAGGGGCGGAGGATGATGAGTTTGGGGATGGAAGGTCAGGGGGATGGGGATGGAGGGCAAAGAGGACAGGGATGAAGGTCGAGGGGGTCAGAGGTGGAGGGTGAGGGGGATGGGAGTGAAGATGACAGGGCTGGGGATGGCGTCCATAGGGCACAGGGATGGAAGGCACAGGGGACGGGGACAGATGGCAAGGGGACAGGGCGGAAAGCCTGCCTGCAAACAGCGGTGCTGCCTCCAGCCTCTGCCTGCCAGAACTGGTGCCAAAACCTCTCCTGCCATGCTGGACACTGAGCTCCCGTGGGAGGCATGGGGCCGGGAATAACTTGGAGAGGCACGCTGGATGTGGAGGTGATGCTGGGCAGCCCGACCCTGCAGCAGTGAGTGGGGGGTCACGCAGATCCACGGCGCCCCCAGGGTGGCAGTGGGGCACTATGGGATAGCAGCTGGAGGGCTGCCAAGGCTGCATGAGCAGGAGACACATCCCAACAGCCTCAGGAGCACAAACACGCTCCAAAATACCCAAACCCAACTCGAAACCCCCGCAGCCTGGCCGCTGACATCCAAGTGGGTTACAGAGCTGGCACTCGCTTGTCACCTCCTCTGCACCGGGTGCAGGGTGGCTTCTGGCGGAGGGGACCCAAATCCATCCAGACTCTGCGCCGGGAGCCCCAGACCTTGGTGACATCCCTGGTTTTGGAGGGGACTGGATGTCTTCAGCTGCCATGATGGGGGCACCTGGTGGGACCCAGCACTGGGAAGCTGGACAAGCTCCTCCAGATGCTGTGCTGGGACAGCCCCCACCCGGCAAGCTGGGGTCAAGCTGGCACAAACCCCTTATATTTTTTTATAAACCAATTTGCTCTCCTTGGCCCTGATGGTGTCAGAAAGTGGAGCTGGAGCAGCTGGCATATTCTGGGTACCAACCGCCACATGTCCACCACACCTGGGGTCAGAGTGACCCACCATTGTGCTGGGCTGGCTGCCTGGGGGCACGGGGCTCTGCCTGTGCCCAGCCAAGCCTGGGGGACACCGAACCCCCTTGTCCCCTGGCTGAGGGGCCATGGGAGCCCCCACCTTCCTGGCTGCAAAAGCCTTCAGTGCCAGGAAAATGGGGTGCCCGGAGCAGCACGTAGCCCTCCGCTGGCCCCAGCTGCCCGTTAATTGAAGCTCTGTCTGTGTTAATTTTTAACCCCAGCTGTCTCCCACATGGCGGGCACTGGCCGCAGCGGCTCGTGCTGGCCCTGCTTCCCAGGGACATGCTGCAGCCGCTCCGCTGCACAGGGACTGGCCATCCCTTCCTGGAAAGGGCTGGGGGCGGGGGGGGCATGAGACCCTGCTGCCCACGGGGTTGCTGAATAGTTCGTGTCCCTCATGGGAGCCCAGCCTGTGTCCCGAGGGGGGTCGGGGAGGGGGACATGGGTGCGTGTGGCACTGGCCTTTGCAAATGGGGGGGGCCGCAGTCTGGGCTGTCCCCCTGGCTCCTCTGCAAACGGCAGCAGCCACTGCCCGGGAATGTCCTGGCAGGAGGGACCCGGGCCTCAAAGCAAACAGACGCTGCGCCGGTGGTTGGGAGAAGGGAGGAAGCCGGTTTCCCTCTGCCTTCTCCCGCCCGATGCGGGGAGTGAGGGGGGGAGCGCGGCAAGCAGAGCCGCAGGGCCTGGTGAGCATCCCCCAGCCCTCAGCAAGGAGGCAAGGCAAGACCCCCACTCAAATCAGCCTTTTCCGGGGTCTGAGGAGCCGCTCACGTGGTGCCAAGGGACACCACGGCCGTCCCGGTGGCCTGGGCATGCAGCCTTTGCCAGGAGAAGGGTGAGCAGGCACAGCGGGTCCCCACCACGGGCCGGGGGCTGGGTGGGCTACTGGGCAAGCAGGCGTAGCTGCAGGCACGCCTACGTGCCAGGCAGCAGGAGAGCCACGAGGACACTCAAGATGCAGCGTTTCCACCTCCGGGGACCCTGGCAGGCATTGGGGGTTTTTTTGTTGGTTTTTTTGTTGGTTTTTTTTTGAGCTGGGGATTCGCCTGGAATTCAGACGCCCACGTGGTCCAAAATATCCTCGCTCCAACATCCGGAGCGCCCTGCAAAAGCCATCTGCCTGCGCAGGCAGGGCAGGCAGCCGCGGGGCTGGGGCACGCCGGCACGGCTCGGATTCCTTCCTGGTGGCTCCTGCTGCCTGCCTCTGCTGCGGGGGGCTGACAGAAGCAGTGCTCTAGCCCTGCCAACAAGAGAGGGACAGGCAAGCGCCGTGATGCACGGCCAGGCAGCGGACACTGGTCCCGGGTCACATTAACA
This sequence comes from Ibycter americanus, assembly GCA_035590275.1. NCBI lineage: Eukaryota > Metazoa > Chordata > Aves > Falconiformes > Falconidae > Ibycter > Ibycter americanus. The sequence goes on from JAVJGI010000064.1 coordinate 44,815,902, forward strand.
CGGGAGCTTTCCCAATGCCTGCAGATTTTTTGGCTTGCCCCAAGCTGCTGCTTAGCTGCCAGGTCTGGAAAGACACTAGTGGCATGAGAACGCCCATTCTCAGACCAGGGTGGTTGCCCTTCAGGTGGGAGCTGAAACACAGAGCAAGCCAGACTCAGGGCAGGAATTATTCCTGCTCGGCTCATGTCCTCCCTTGTTTTGTCTCCTGGCCAGCCCTGTGTTACCGTGTCAAATTCGGCATTAGTCCCGTGGTAGGACAGGATCCTTCAGCCCCATCACATGGGATGAGAGGACACCTTCCCAGCATGGTCCCTCCTCGCAAGCCCCCACCGTCGGGGCTGTGGGACCAGACAGGGCTTTCCAAACCGCTTCTGCCTGCTGCAGCCATCCACCCAAACAAGCAAACAGCGAAGGGTCAAGGCAACTGTGATTTTAAATACAGACATGCAAGTTAAATGATTTTCCCAGGAAATATCAAAGTTACAAATGGCAAGAGCTAATTTGGGCACCCTTAAGTCAGGAGCCGTGGAGAAAACACCGTGAAAACCGTGCTGGCCTCCTCCTCACCCGTACAGCAGCCAGGACATCACCTTCTGCCCAGCACACCAACCTCCACGCTGACTGCATCCCAGGTCTTGCCCACGCACCTTGCCAGCAGGCAGCCTCAGCAGGCAGCGGGGATCTGCATTCCTGAGGATGATGGTGAGTCTCATCTGAGCATGCCTGTGTCTTACTGAAGACCACAGGGAAGCAATGACCTGGAGCTTGTAGTGTAAGACCTGGTTCACGGCAGCATGTTGGCGTACATGAGCCAGCAGCCAGCAGTGTCCATGGGCACAGGAAAAGATGATCCTTGGGTTGCCTAAGCAGGGGACCAGTCCCATTTTACAGGGAACACATTGCTCCATGGCAGGGCCCAGTTTGGGTGAGCTGGCCCACCAGGAGCCCTGGGAGCAGAGGCCCTTGCCAGCGAGGACACCAATCTGGGGGACGTTCTGAAGAAGGTAATCTCTCCGAAGCCCCGGAAGCACGGTAACCTCAGAGCAGAGTTTAACCCTGCGGGTTCTGAGGCTCCCCATGAAAACCCCCACTGCCTGCCACATCCCTGCAGAGGCAGGTCGGGTCACCCTGCTGAGTGCCCAGGCTGCGTCTTGTTCGGCAGCGAGAAAGCCTGAGTGAGGCTGAGACAGTCTGGCAGACAAAGGATACTCTGTCACCTCCCACAGCCACAAGGCCTCTAAGAAAGGGCACACAGTGGGTCCCTCCACTGTGAGATCCTGCCTGGACACATTTTCCCCTCATTTCACACCCCCTCTTCCCAACAATGCCGCTGCAGCTGAGCCTTGACTGAGACCCTGTTGCCAGAGGGGCTGTGGCTGTAAGCCAAGCACACCCATCCTTTCAGAAAGGGCTCTCAAACCCTACCTTCTCTAGTCTCCTTTGCCTGGCTCCACAGTCTCAGACCTGAGGAGCCCAAACTCCTACATGCTGGAGCAGTGTGCTGAAGCCACCCCACTCCTCTCTGCTCCCATTTACTGCCCGTAAAAGACGTCAGCAGCAACACGTGATCGATGCTATTGAAAGAAGCTGACAAATATGATTCTATGGGTATAGGACGTTGTCCCCCCTTGATCACCTAAACACTATCCATCATCCAGGCTGATGCCACCTCTGCGCTGATCTGCAGCCTGTAATAGATTGAAAGATGTCAAAAGGACCTGTTATATCCAAATGACTCTTCCTCCAGAAGGGAAGCTTAGGGGCTGAGCAATAACTGCATGTCTCTCACATCACATACTTAACCACCTGAGAAACTCCAAGATACATCTTCTTGCTTCATCTTCAATGGGCCCTTCAACACCAGTTCAACTGCAAGGGCAGCACCAACTTCCTGGGCACACTGAGATGCACTAAGGTCCCATCAAGGTCTTCTGGGAGACCCCTTGTGCAGCCACCTGAACAGCAGGAGCATTAGGGTGCACTCACCCACTGCTCCTGCTGTCGGAGAAGCTGCCTCCTCACCACGAAGCCCTCTGTGACCTGGCTGGGAACATGGGTCCTTACTGGGGACTGGCCAGCAGCTCCTCCCCACCACCCCATCCCACCTTACTGTTCTCCTTTGCTGAACGCTTCCCTGCACTCAGCTGCTCCCTGCACTCAGGGGGAGACCTCTACAGCTCCCAGGGCCGTCTGGTATCGAAAGCCCCAGCGGCCAGAGAAGACCTGGGCCTGAAGCTCCGACTTGTAGCTCCATTTCTTCCAGGGCAGACACAACCCAAGAAATCACGGCAAAGAGCCAGCCTAGAGTTGGATGGGAACAGACCACCATCTCCTTACCTAGGAAGACCAACTGGACTTGTCAAGAGGAAAGAAATTCATCTACATCTCACACATATGGTCTCATCCTAATGGATATGTATGAGCATAAGGGAAGAAGAATAACCTTCTGGTTAGGCTAAGGGCTTGGCAGTTGAGATTTCGCGATGCTATTCTCAGCGCTGTCCACACCTTGCTCCAAAGCCTTGGAAAACTCTTTATCCATCCTCAGGCCTCACGTTCCCATCTGGAAATGTGGCCGATACCTATTTTGTGCTCTACCACAAAAGAGAGAAAAGGGACATTTCAGATGTGTCTCCCTCCTTGGGCAGCTCTTGTTGTGAGTTAAAGAGAGTGGGCAGGAAAAATGGGAAGAATGAAGAGCCCCAAGGCTCCATGGGGAAAGCTCCAGCACTGCTTCAGGCTGCCTGGAAAACTCAGATCTTAGTGGGAAGAGGGAAAAACGTCCTTTCCCAGCAGTCTGGGGCAGCACAGCTTAGCACCTCTGATAGCCCAGAGCCAGCTGGAGCTATCAGAGTGTTTTCATCCTTGTGACCCAGCCCCAGATGCTCCCTGGGCTTGATGTCTTCCAGGAGGGATGCACTGGCCCAGCTGGGGAGAGTGCCCAGGACCACCCACCAGGTTGCCAGCCAGGGAGAAGGCAATGGGCTGATGATGGAAACCCATCATTTGTCAGCAAACATGTGCCTAGAAGCATGCTGTTGCCTGCTCGAGGGGGACAGTGCTCACCACTGGGACCAGCAGCAGCCAGTGGCCTTGCCTGAGGGGTTCCAGGGGGTGAGGTGTTCTGGGTGCCCTGAGATGCTTCAGAGACCTGTGGCACCTGGCCAGGCTGGAGCTGGGAGATGTCACTGGCTTGCTGGATCTGGACGAGGTGTCTCCCCACCACCTCCCCATTGCTGGGAGACTTGGTGCCTAGCTGTGCCCATGTTGGATAGTATCATCCACCCCCAGCCCAGCATGGGGGTCCCATCCCTTCTCTGGTGCTCCCAGTCCCATAGTTGCTGCAGACCTGCGGGCAGACCAAGGATGTCCCTCCATCCTACCCCCTCCAGCTCCCATGCTCCCCTGATCTGGCAGGGACCTCATTCCCTGGATGGATGCCAGCGCAGGCTCCCTCCTCCTTCTCCTCCTCCTCCTCCTCCTCCTCCTCCTCCTTCTCCTCCCCCAGGGCATTTCTGCTGGAGCCCCAGCCCTGCAAGGAGAACACAGAGCAGCCAGAGCAGCCATAAATCCTTCCCTGCAGCCCAGGGCTCTGCCAAACTCTCCCTTCCACCCAAATTTATGGAAAAGCAGGTCCCTGCCAGCGAAGTACAGTACAATCGCGAGGTAGAACAGGCAGTGCTTGCCGGCTGCAGAAAGGGCTCCTGCAGCCTCCTCCACTGACAGCCTTTCTCTTTCTCTTCCTCAGGCTCTCACCCTCAGTGGCCTGGGGACAGACACATCCCTGCACAGACAAAGCACCTGCAGCACAGCTTGCCTCCCCCTATCCTGCTTCCTCAGGAACCCCAGACCCCCAGGAGTGCCCCAAGCCACAGGTAGGAGCACAGGGTCCCAAAGCCAGGGAGACCCTCCACAGACAGGCACAGATGAGCCCAAACACGACCTTGTGCCACCACCTTCCCCCTTGTGCCCCTCAGTGCTGGTGGGGGGGAGGTGACCCCAGACGTGGGTGGGGAAAGATGAAGGGTTTGGGGAGGGAGGTGAGAACCAGAAGCTGAGCATCACCAGGGATTTCATCACGGTAGCAAAGGTCAGCCACGTACCAGCCCCTTCCTCCACTATCACAGCAGAAGTAGAGCTGACAGTAGACCCAAGTATTTGCATTTCCTGATGGCTGCGTGCTGAAATTTGCAGTCTTAATGGTGCATTAATGCTGGCTCCTGCATTTCATTACTTCTGAGAGTGAGAAAAGGCACAGAGCGAAAATTAAAATTCTTCTCAACTCGGCCAGGCCAGCCTGGCCACTGAGTCCTTTCTCCTGCCGGCTGCCCGCGCACATGGTTGCAAGCCAGCCCCCAGCCATGAGCCACATGTCTGCAGAAATCCCATTAAAAGACGTCATGTCTTTTCTTCATTTATCCTTAAGCCCAGGATGCCCCTTCCCAGGTACAGCGGTGCCCAGAGCCTGCACTCTGCTACCCAGCCACCATCCCAGCTGGGCTGCGCCAGGTCCCCCCTGCAAAGGCAGGGATGCTTTGGAGAGGCAACTCCTCAGCTGCCTTCTGGTTTCATGTCCCGTGCTGCACAGGTCAGGGAATTCAATATACTTTTTGCCCAAATCAGACTTGGCTGCTGCTTCTTTGCCGCAGCCTGGACACAAATTTCTGGGCCTGAGCTTAAGTGTAAAGCACTTGGAAACCTCTCTGGCCTGAAAGCCCAGGGAAGAGGGGCAGCCAAGGCTTGCGCAGGAGAGCAGGGGGAAGCAAGTGCAGCACAGGCACCAGCGCTGGGGGTGGCTGAAAGGAGGAATCAGGCAGGAGGGAACCTCCTCGGTGCTCAGCGTGGGTCACAGCAAAGCTTGCCTGCTGGCCATGTTCTCGGCCACTTTTTGGGGTGAGTTTTAGGGTGTCCAGCATGCCAATGGCCAGCACTCTCTGTGTCCCTCAGGGCTTTGCACTCCCACACTTGTTCAAGCCCACCCCAAGGGCACACCGACGAAGTCAATCAGCCCCGAGCACATAGAGGAGAGCACCCAGGCAGCATCACGGCATCTCCTGTGGCCTTCAGATCTGCACACCTCTGTGCCCCTACCCACTTCGACTTTGAGATCCACCATTAGCAGGATGTGGTACCTCTCCACCTTCTCTTTTGTTTGAGACTCATGAAGGTCTCTCAGCCATCAGCACCGGGCAAGGGTGGGAGAATTAGGCTGACTGTGACTCCACAATCCCTCAAAAACCAACCCCATCCACAGGCTCCCCGGACCCTCTATAACCCTTCTTTAAAGCAACTGTCCAGAGCTGACCCCAACACATCTGTCTCCACAGCCCTGCACTGTCCCTCAAGCCAGGGAGGACCATTAGTCACCACCATTAGGCACCTGGGGTGCATCAGTAGTGGGGGTCTCTTCCCACATCCACCCCAACCACTGGGTGACTTTCCCAATGCCCAGCCTGAAATTCCCATTTGCTCTCCTGAAGCTGGTTTCCATCTGCATGGCCAGCCAGCAGCACCCTCCTGCCCTGCCTTTCCTGGCCATAAAAACAAGTGGGTGGTGGAAATATTTCGGAAACACCTTTTACAGTTCTCCTGACAGGGCTGCAGTTAACCCCTAAAGGCGCTGGCTGCCATCAGGAAAAACAATTTAATTCCAGCCAAATTATTTCACAGGAAAAGGCTGATTTTGGTGCCATTTGTGATGCAGATGACTTCAGCATCGTTCCCTTGGACTCTGCCATCTTTTCCTGTTCTCACATTGTGCAACGATCCAGTGCTCTAGCATTATCTGGATCAAATGTTTTCCCTTGCTCCGCATTCAGCAATTTCAGTTCAGGGTTTCCCCATTGAATTGCCCTGTTTTGCTGGACTGTGGTGCTGTGCCATGGCAGCTCAGGTTCAGGAGCGCTGATGAAACCCAGCCCCGGCGACCGTCCTCCGGCTATTTTCAAAGGCACCTATGGAGCATTAGGTCACAGCGACGAAAATAGCAGATTCTGGTCCAAATCAGGGTGATGAGCACATTTTGTCCAGCCCTTGCCCTGGTCCTCAAACATCCAAGCTCCTCCTGGCCAGAAGGACTGGCATGGCTCAGGGCAGGGACACTGGCCACACCACGGGTGCCCATGCCACCCAACCATGGGGTAGCTTATGAAACCTCTTGCTTTCAAGAGCACTTCTTCCCCACCTCAGACCTGCTTGAAAAGTCCAGCACCTGGTCAGGATGAGACCCTTCACAGCCAGCTGGAGACCTCCACGGGGGTCCAGGTACAGGAGGACAGGAGGGACACAACCTTCCACAGTGGGGCAAATGGGAGGGTTTGGGGTTCTGACACCCCTGGGGAGGTCCTGAGCCACTTTTGCTCTGCATGAACAGCACAGATGATGTCTGAGAGGGGTGAAGCCAGTGAACTCAGCCCATTGCAGCTCCTCGTGCTGCTTGGGTACCAGCAGCACTGACCTCCACCAGCGTGTCCCAGCCCCCTTGGCCACTCCTGGAGATGGCAGCACCAGGACGTGTCATTCCCTTTGTTTTATCTTCACACATGGGCAGTTCTCAACAAGTGCTTCGCTCTGCCTGCAGCAAAGGCCAAACTTCCACAACCTGGCACGTAAGCTGGGATGAGGGCAAAGCCAGGCTGAAAGCATACGTGTTTCACAATCAGCCGGGAAAAGGGACACCCAGTGCCCAGCACCTGGCTCAAGCCCACCAGCAAGGTCCCCAGGAAGGGATGAACGCTGCCTGGAGCTGGAAAACAGGTTCCTTCAAGCAATGCTGTGGCTGTGGGGTCAGATTTATTGGTCCCATAGCAGCTGAGTCCTCATCCCAGGAGTGGTGCTTTGGTGCTGCTTTGGCCACTGCACACTCCTGGGCCAGCCTGGGGATGGGCACAGAGACTGTCACACAAGGACCCTATCCACACATGGCACTGGCAGGTTGTACAAGCTGCCCTGAGCTCTCCAGGCATGAATGACCTCCTGGAAGGGGACCGTCGTGTGCCCTACCAGATGTTCCATGGAGATCTGACTGCTGACACTCGCTCCAGTTCACAGATGATCCCAAATACCCCTCTCCAACATGATCCTGAGGTGGACATCATCTCTGTACCCTGCTCCCCCCTGGCTGGAACATCTCCCCATGTTTGGGTGGGTGCCCTGGGAAACTTTTCACTAACCACTCCCTCCTTCCTGAGAGCTCAGCATCCTCACTGGATGCTTCAGAGGCAATCAAAAATTGCTATTTTTTGCCTCTGGAAATATTCAGCAGCGATTCAGAAAAGAGCCTGGGATTCGGGCCATCTGCATTTGACATCAGTTACCACCCATGTCACGCATCTGAGTCCCTAAATCATCCTGTGCCTCAGCCTCCCACCTTTATAAAAGAGAGAGGCCACTTCTTTAGCCTCTCCTTGCAGACCCTCTGGGGCAGAGGCTGCCTCTTGTTGTGGGGACTGGCAACATCCCAGCTGCAGGAATGAAACCTTCGGGCATCCTGCTATAGTGTGGCAATCTGTCTGCACTTGAGAAATGGTCCTACCCTCATCCAGAGCGAGGGCTGGGCTTCCCCCATGTGATTACTTGGCACTGCATGGACTGTGGATTTCCAAAAGCTGAGGGTTTGCCTAAATGTCCTGATTTGGGAAAGGGGCTCAGCAAGGAGGCAAGGGATGGAGAGGGTGTCTGCCGGGACTTGCCTACCCCAGGAAGGAGGGGAAAATGCACTGCCAGCCAGGCTGGGGCTGCAGGGGTGGCAGGTGCCCAGAGGGATTGGTGGCCTTTGGAGAAGTGTGGTTATCCTGCAGCATCCCAGTTGCTCCTGGAACCAGGAGAACATTTGCAAGGCACTGAGTCACTCCAGCCGTTCAAAAAAAACCCCAAAAAACAATGCAGTATTTCCCTCAGTGCATCTGCGCCTTTATAAATGGCAGGGCCAGATGATGCGAGGACAGTCCTAATAGCCTCACGAACGCTGCTTCCAGTTTCATTTCCTTCCCTTTCCTCTCCAGTCTTGGCTGAATCCCATGTCCTGTCATGTCCTCCACGGCCCCTTCCAGTGCCCACAGCTCATGGAGTCCAGACCCATGGTCCTTTGGAGAGCCCCTGCAGCAAAGGCAGAGCAAGATGACGGGTGCTCAGGGTTCGTGGGAGCTGGCTGAGGGTGCTCACACTGCTCATCTTCCCAAGGGACACCAGACATGCAAAGACCTACATGCCCAAGAGAGCATCTCACATCTCTTCCCCTGCACCTATACAAGGCCAGGGGGAGATGCTGGGGCTCCGCATGATGGTCAGCAACTCCCATCAGGAGTCCCAGGGAAGGGTGCCCAGATGAGCAGTGTGGACTTTGCACCCTGTAGCCAGGCTACAGGGGCTCAGGAGCCCTGGCCTCGTTAGACCTCATGTCATCTCCCCAGAATTCCACCCTCACCCCCACCCTCACTTTGGAAAGGACAAAGGTCTCAACTCCAGCTGAGGCACAGGGAGGTTCAATGTGTCCTGATGGGATGTGTCAGGGAAGATGGGAACCCATCTGCCCTCCCTGAAACTGGAAACAAAGTGGGGAACCTCCTGCTAAATTTGGAGCCATCACAGGGAGGGATCAGCAGGCTTCGACAGCAAGGGGCTGCTCTGTGGCAAAGCCTTCCTTTCCCAGAAGCTGATCTCCCAGGGCACCAGGGGCCGGTCCCCACCATGGGGACATCCCAGCTGCCTGGGGGGAGTCAGAGGCAGAGGCCCCTGTCCCCCGTGGAACAGGGATGGAGGAACCGGCAGAGTTGCCATGGAGATTTTCTCCCTAGCAGATGCTCTGGGCAGGTGCAAGAAGAGGCTCTGCCCCCCTCGCTGTGCGGCACAATGCCAGCCGGATCCTGCAGAAACAGGAAGCCACTGCAACCGACCGTCTGCCAGCCCAACGGCCACCACCACTGCCACCACTGCCACCAGCCTCCCGGCTAGTAGGCAGGGGCAGCTGGGCCCCCTGCCAGCATCAGTGCAGGGAAACTGAGTCACCTCCCCAAGCTACTCTGAGGTCCTGGCTTCACCTCCACTGGCACCAGCCACATGTGACGATGGCACATCTGGGGCGCTTCGACCCACCCTTGGGACGTGGCAGCCCCCCTCGCCGCCTGCTTTGCCTGTCACCCATTGCCTTCTTGCTGAGAAGACTGGTTGCACACAGCACTTACCCAACAGACTATATGATCTACAGGCCCCCCCCACGCTGCCAGGGTGCTGGCATGATCCCACATGGGCAACCAACCTAAGCCAGCCTGTTCAGCCTGCCCCCAGGACTGGACACTGCTGGCCTCAGGGAGTGGTGGCACGGGACATCCCAGCAGGAGATGGGTGATGCCAGCCCAGGGTCGAGGTCCATCAGTGGGGACAGGTGCTCCATGGCTCTGAACCTATCCTGGGAGCCTCCAGCTTCCCACTTTTCCTGCTGCTCTCAACACTTGTCCCTCTCCTGGTCCCTCCAGCTACTCACTGCTTCCTAAAACCGTCTTCTGAAGTTCTTATTGCAGGGGCATTACATACCTAAAAATCCCCCTTTTCACAAAGGATGTCTCAAAAAACACCTCACCAATGCTCTCATCTTAACGTATGGTCTGAAGCACAGTTTCTCTGGTGGGACCTTTATTAGGAGCTTATTTCAAATCACGCTCTGGCCAGCCTTGTTTTTCAACTGTTTGCGTTGCCAGTTGTAAAGCGGTTGAGGCGAGCAGCGGGAGGGTTTCGAAAGCATTACCCACACAATCAAAAGCTGCTCTATTAAGTCAGCGGTGAGCGTTTCCGTGGTAAGCAAAAGTCGCCGGTTTGTGTACCTAGCGCAAAGGCTGCGTTTCAAAACATGCTCGGGTCGCTTTCCCGCTTGCGCCGAGAACCAAGAAGGAGATAATGGAGGCAGTGTTTGGACATATTTCGGCGCTATCACGGAAATAAAGCAAGCCGGCAATCCTCCTGCAGCTGCACAATGGCCGTGGCACCCTCCTAGTGCTGCAGGCTCTTGGGGGGACCACAGGACTGGTTGTGCTGTGGGGGCCGCTGGGGTAAAGCTGGGCAAAGACCCCAGCTCTGAGGGTCAATCTCCCCCCTGAAATCCTGAAAGCATTAAGGGCAGTGGGGTACTGCTTCACCCACTCTGGCAGCCCAGGGGCAGCAGACCTGTTGCAGCTGTGCCCAGTTAACCATGGGTGGTGGGCGGCACTTGCACCCTTGGGACAGGCTCTCAGGGCAGCAGTGCTGGGTGGGTGGAGGCGCAGTCCCTCACAGGTGCTAAGGGGACAGAGCTGTGGTGTCAGTGTCCAGGGGTCACACATGCACCTTCCCAGGGGTCTGCTGGCAGAGGGAGCAAGTATGACAGGCAGCAGCGTGCAGGGTGGGGACCCGGCACAGTGTCACACTGGGTGGCAGGGTGGTGTGCTGGAGTGGGACTGGAGGAGGGGTGCAGTGTCAAGTAGGGATGTAGAGTGTTGGTGTAGGGTGATGCTGCAGGACAGTGGTGCGGTGTAGGGCAGCGGTGCAGCACCTGCTGCAGTGATGCTCACTGCGGTGCCCACTGCAGCGTGGCACCCAGTAACCAATGTGGCGGCTACACCTGGTGTGGTTATGCCTGGTGCAGCGCAGTGGCCACAGTGACGCCCAGTTTGGTGCCCAGTCCAGTACCCGGTGCTGCAGCACACGGTTTGATACCTGGTTCACTGCTGACTGCAGTGGTGCCTGGCACAGTGCTGGGTTCTGCGCAATGCCTGGTCTGTTGCCTGGTTCCGTGCCCGGTTCTGCGCCTGCTCCAGTGCCCAGCTGTTTGCCCAGACTGGTCCCCAGTTCCGTGCATAGTTTGGTGCCTGGTTCTGTGCCGATTCCGTGCCCGGTTCTGTGCCTGCTCCAGTGCCCAATCGTTTGCCCGGTCCGGTCCTGAGTTCAGTGCCTAGCTCGGTGCTCGGCCCGCTGCCCGGTCCCGGGCCCGATTCAGTGCCTAGCTCCCTGCGCGGCCCGGTGCCCGGTCCGATACCCGGCGCGGCGCCCGGTCCGGCTG
>JAVJGI010000064.1:44849701-44880333 GCA_035590275.1 Ibycter americanus
GGGGGGGAATAAATGGACAGGGACCGAAAAAATTCATGACCTGACAAAAGCTCAGAGTTCCTAGAAAGGCAACAACCAGAGCCCCTGGCTTCTTGTGCTGTTTTACATTAGAGCATGCACAATGCACGGTTTCAAAAGAACAAGTTTCTAGTCCCCAAAAAAGGCTAAGCTGGATCAGGTTTTAAGTTAAATCCTAAGAAAAAAGGTTCCTTCATCTAGTTCACAGTACAACCCTCAACAACAAATAGTCAACTCACAAGGGACAGCATATGTACTCCCTATTTAAGGATCACTAGACTTGCTTTCATTATGCCACAACTTTTTGTCACATCATCAGCAAGGAAGTCTGAACTGTTTACAAACACTTCACTGCAAGCATGAGACAACCATCCCAACACAAGCAGATGTGTTAATATCTCATCCAAACTGAAGTTGTTGTAACATTCAGGATTCTACCGTTTCAATTCGCCTAGGGCTGTATTACTCTCCTGTCACCTAGTGCACATGACTTCTGCCCCACCAGAAAGGGCAATCACCATCCACCCTCAACCTCCACATGTGTCACTGCTCCCTTCTCTCTCTACTGTACAGGCCTTCAATCTCTTCCAGTAACTACCAATGCCAAAACCAAGCCAAATGTGTCGCGAAAATAATTCTTGGGTGGCTCACTTGTAAAGCAATTAAGGGGAATCCCTCCCCCACCCCACCCCCCAAAAAAAAGCATGCTGCAAGGTTTGCAATCATTACAACTCACCCTCCCTGTTCTCAAAGTGACTACCTGGTGACCCCACTGCAAAACACGGGAGGACAAGTCCACCATCACTGATGCACGTTCTCTCCCTTGGTCACGGAGGGTCTAGCAGGAGTGTCAGCCTGCGTGTTAGAACAGCTTAGCAAAAGGTAAGGCCAGATGTGGTTAAAGGTTAACACAAAACCAAGATACACTAGCAGTCACTAGCTTACACTCTAGTTTGAACAACGCAACAAGCTTTTATCCAGGGCTACACACTGCTTTCTAAACCAGTAAGAATGCCAACACCTTGTGGAATAAGAGAGTGCCAAGAGCTCAGGATGACCCAATACCCAGGTCCACGCTCCTGCACACCACGTCTCTCCCCCTCCCCTGTACCTGTCATCCCTGCATTGTCACTCAGCCGGGAAACACTGCCACATGCTCCATTTCAAGTGAAGCTCTGCTCCACTGCTTTAGAGCTGTTTGTTCCCCAACCAGTAGTGTCACCCTGCTAGAGCAGCAGTCTTCGTGCCTGCTGGAGATGCACACATACCCAGCTTTCGCCTACAGCCTGCTGCAAGAGGACTCCAAGAAACACTGCTAACATTTACAGCCAGCGGTGCATACACAAGGACATTGAGAGATGAGACAAGTGGAACGATTTAGACCAAAAGCAGTGGACATTTATTCCTCATTTGTGCAAGAGTGTAAAGATGCATTTGAAAATGGATGGGACAGACCCCTGTGGCTGGAAAGCTGGAGGCTACAGCCTCTCCTTCAGTCGATGGCTTTGTTTACGATTCTGCTAAGAGGAGATAAACTTGTAGACTCACCTATTATCACACCAAGGATGCTGGCAAATACACTTGTATACAAAGAAAAGTTTCAAACTACATTTTTTCACTAGATTCAAGTGAAAATTTTGTTCAAAAAAAAGACACATACAAGTACAATTTAAAACTGTATGAACATTTGCAAATGTTTAGTGCAAAGTAATTATGTAAAAGCTACATTTTATGAAAGTTTGTGCTGATGTTTGGTAGGTTGTTTGCTTTTTTTTACCCTTTTACATCCATTGTTTTAGTTACATAAGGTTTCACTTACCTACAGTACATATGCATTGTGTTAGGTCCCATGCAAGTGGGAGTAATACCATTAGGCTTTGTAAAATGTCACTCAATATTCTCATTTAGTAAACTGCTTATTTGGTTTAACAGTCAAGTTCCTGGCACACTACACATCCTGATTTCATGTAAGTGCTTAAGCTTATGTTTGTCCTGTTCAGGTGCATAGCCTTGTGTGATGCAAACCAAACTGCTTCATGACTTCCAAATGCAACCATTCATGAATGCAAAAGTTCTAGAGAAATCCACCATTAGTTTTAGCCTGTAACAAATTGCTCTTAAAATTAAAAGCCTATTCACACAAAGTTATATGTAATGACTGTAGTAATCAGTTTATTACACAGATTAATCATTCTTGAACGTACAAGCTCCAGGGGAGCAGCTGGGTCTTTAAATACACACAAGTTTTCTGTCAAATGGATTTTTACCCTTACATCCAGAAAGACCTAAGCAGTTAAAAAAACTTAAGAAAAGTAAGAGCTATTAGCTATGTATTAACTGAGAAACCACATACAAACCAAAAGTATGAAGGAAGGGAGAGAGTTGAAACAAATCAACATCACTTGATGCACTAATAGCTCCAATCCATTTATATGTTGACCAGTTCAACTTAGACCTTAAACACAGGATGTGGGTACAGTTTCTCTCATTGGTCATAACATTTACCTAAGGTGTAGGTCCTTCAGAATAAAATGAATACAGAAACAGCTTCAAGTTCTTCACCTTGCTTTTCATAACTGTTATGAGTTTAAAAGGATTCCACTTAAAATCCTTCACGGATCAGCAACACTGTCCCTAGAACTATGAAATCCACTGTAACTCTTCCATTCACATTTTATTACCCAATTTAAATCAACAAGGAATGCTTTTAGGCTCACAAAGTTATGACTGAAGAACCAGCTTTTCACACACACACTTCTCTGCTAGGAGTCAATGTTGGTACGGGGAAATACAGTATTTCTATTTTGTTGTTCCAAGTATGTACAACACGCAGCACTGCTGTATCAGGTAAACATGTGCACAGGGGAAGATGAGGCGTGGGCTCATAGAAAGCAGTCAAATGGAAATCAAAAGGACTTTCTCTTTCAGAGTTCCCCTATCTTTATTTGTAGAGGTTATCCAATAATTTCTTTAATTACATCGCATACTTCTGAGTCCATTCCCGAGCTATTCTGTTGTACCTGTATGTATAAAAAAAGGATTTACTTAACATAGCATCTGAACAGTATTTCATCTCCAACAGTCTAGTCTACACATGGCATGAACTTACTCTCTCTCCAGTAGTATCATGAGTACGTAAAATTTAAGAGCAAACTGAAATTTTAGGCAATCAGAGGAAACTAGAAAGCCCACAGTAATTCATGGAAAAGAAATAACTAGTCGTATTTACAACAGTAATAGATCTTTGTGATTTAAACCACAAAACAAAGCTAGAACAGGTCTGAGGGGAAAGTATTTTCAGGAAGTCTTTACCTGCACCTCCCCCAGCCCCCAACTGCTGCATCCCTGGGGAAACTATTACTGCAGGGTTTCATTTTGGTATTCTTGAAAAGAAAACAGATTAATGTGTCCCTCCCACCTCATTATTCTTCTTCCCTTAGAAAGTTAAGCATAGTACCTGGTATCTACCAGGCTGCCAAACCCTGACACAGGCTTGTTTCTTGCTACACATTGCATTTAGCTATTTCTATGACTATCAGGACACAAATATTTGTCCACCACGATTTTTTTTATTCTGAAGGCACAATATGCTCTGTTTCCCAAGCCACCTGCAGCTTCTGCACCCAAATACCCTTTATAGCCAGAGCCACTGCTAGAAGAAGCTCAGGATACTTATCTAAAACAACGCAGTCGTGACTAGCAGTAATGCTAAAAGCTTATTTCTGACAACAGAAGGCAAGTTGTTCTTATTCTATAGAACTTGTAGAAAAAAGCATAAGACACTTATAGCAAGAAGTTCCCTAGTTATATATACCAACTAGATACTTGTGCTGGGATTTAGTCTGTAGATAGTGTTCTTCAGCTTGAAGAAGCTGACAATCCACTTGCAACAAATGGTCTTGCCTTCACACCACTGTTCAGAGTCTACTCAAGAAGCAAATCTGGTTATGTTTAAGCACAAAATTTATTTCCCTATTTGTAGGACAGCCAATGTTAGCTGCGCTTTAAAATACGTACTGCTACTCTTGCAGCAGTCATTAAAAGCAGGATGCATGAACTTCTCTAACACTGCTTCTCAAGTATGCAAGAGTATGTAGAGTAAGCAAGTTTGTGGATCATTTTCCCTTCCTATCTTGTTCTCATCAGATGACCATGTAGCTTCAGAAATTAACACTACTGATCAGATCTGGAAGGGAACAGCAAAGTAGAAGTTTTTACAATGGTCATTAAGCTGTTGCTTTTAAAGTGCTCATTAGCACTACAGTTCTCTCTGTTCTTGCTGTTTGCTTCACAGAAGCTTAGAGTTCTCCCACCCCACCTCTAAACTACTTGTTCTTCCCTCAAATGAAGGGGGTATTTTTATTATTTCTTTCCTTGTATGATTCCATCACCAATAGCTAGCATGGCAATGTTCTCCCAACTAGAGTAACTTGTTCTCCCTCTGCTGGTTATGTCGAATTAAAGCAGGCAGTGAAGGCTCCGAAGAGCTGGTCACATTCAACTTAAAGATTTGCTTTGTTCACTTCACGTTTTCATTAAATCAAGCAAACATGTAATTAACAGCTACAACACTAATGAAAGACCATTGTGTGGAATGAAAACGCAGTAATAAAATAACAGAAGTACAAGGCCCCTACATCCTTCACTTCTACTGGCATCTATACCTTTTTCCTACAACAATGCAGTGCTGTTAAGATAGTGATACTACAGAACCCAGGAAAAGAAATCTGTAAAAAGACCAGAGCGAAAAAGGCAAATCAAACTCCACGCTTCAAGAAGCAGGTCCTTTCACTTCCCCTTTACCATTTAAGTGTGAATTCTGCTCTGTCAGGAATGTTCAATGTTTTTTGGCTTCCATACTCACTTTTCTCTATCTGTTTTGTAGATCCGTGCAATCTCAGGCACTAAAGGATCATCTGGATTGGGATCACACAACAGAGAACAGATGGACAAAAGTACTAGGGAGAGAAAAAAAATTACTGAATTAGAGTTTAAGTGCAGCTGAAGACACCCATAGAAGTCAGCCCGCACACTTGCTTCCCCTCTAGCCATTAGTATTAGCATCATTTTTTTAAGAAATGCCAACGAGCAGCAATCCCACATACTTCAGCCAAGTGATTTTGAACAGAAATCCTTACCATTTAATAACACAACTTTGCATGACCACAAGTTTTTAAATATCACAACAGGTAATCTCTTGGATAGCTGTATCTGACTACTGCCTTAAATCATAAGGCAGAAGTGTTGTCTGTAATAGTACCCAAAAGCCTTCTCAGAAAACATCCTTGATTTTGCACTTGAAAATTCAGCTTTTCCCTGAACTGGACAACTCATTGTTAATGACTTGCAGAAGCACTCATCAGAAGTCAAACAGCAGACAGGTCCAGCTGAGATGAAGGAGGCACGAGCTGCTCACAGCTACTTAAGAAGTGTTTAAAAAATGCTAGTCTTGCAGAGAATTAAGAAGTTTTATCCAATTATTTTCTGAGTATAAGGAAGGTTGAGATGGATTAATTGTAGAGTAGTACTTAAAATGAATCAAGAAAGCGTAGCTTACTGCACTCATACCAACCACAAGGCCCCAAGCTTTAAAGTTTCACTATAAATATATACTGTATATATCCCAGAAGCCACATCCCGCTCATATGATGCCACTCGGCATAGCATCAACCTTCATCCATATAAGGAGTCAGGAGGCTGCCTGCAAAGCTACAAATAGCACATGCACATTCCTACGTTCACACCAAAGTAGAAGAGATGAGAAGGCAGTAAGTTATAAGCAAAGCACATTGGGACAACACTACATGAGGCATGTCAGGGACATCTTGCCCCCCCTAAGAAATGCCAAACGTTCCTTTCTATTGCTTTCTCTCAGCCTGTTTTAATCAAACAGTGCCACTCCATATGTCTCTTCACCAATAGCAGCAACAGCAGAGTTGTCACAGTGCATCCTCCAAGCAAGTTGGAGATGACAGCAGTTGTAAGTCTGAAAGCACTAAACACAAATCTGTTCAAACTTCCATCGGTTGCTACTGTGCTGTGGAGCAGGAGACAGAGCTACCATGCTGAAAAGACATCAGCTGAAAAACAAAAGAGAACAGCATGCCTTCCATAACCCTCTTTCGATGTTTTTAAGATAGGTTAAAACAGAGGCCACAAAACAAAGAACAGCTAGATGAAGCCAAAGAGAAGCGGGGGAACAGATCTGATAATACACTGGAATTGGAGAAGACTTTTAGAGTGGGACAAAAGTGAAAGCTTCACTAGGTGTTAACTGAGCTAGTGGCTCCATGATGAGAGCAGCAAGCAGCCAGAAACCCAGTTAGCTCAGTTTTCCTACATATTTCTGTAGACCTTTCACTAATGAATTATCAATTTCAAGTTAAAAGCTCCTAGAACAAGTTTAGTAATAAACTGTTCTTGATTTAAGTAAACATATTTCTTGTTCCAGAATAAAGAACAACCTCTTTCTCCTTCTCCTGATTTTCTACTTAGACTTGTGAAGGAGTTAAGAGCTTAATTATTCTCTACTATCAACTGACACTCAGACCATTTATTTGCCTACCTCTCAGAATACAGCTTCAGAGCATGAAGACTTGGATTTTCTGCTGGAGGCACATAGAAGCCACTAGTCCTGATCTGCTGTCCCTTCGCAAGGGACACAGCATGTTTGTTTAGTACCTATAGTGCTTTTCAACAGCTTCAGCACTTTTTTTTCCCACCCACCATACACCAAGTAAAACTCACATTACTGTTCAGTAATGGGAATCTCTCTGCCACCTCACACCCAGCTACTGCCAGTCAGTTTAGCTTTAAAACACTGTCATTTCTCCAGCTATTTTCCTGTAGTTTGTTTCTTTATATTCTGACTCTGCTGCTCTGATCACTGATGTCTCTTCAGCTGGTAGGGATGAGTAGAACAGATAACATCTGTCCCCCTCCTTTAACAGAAGCCACAGGAAATTCAATCAGTTTTCTGGTCAGCTATCATAACTACTCGAAGCTTCAAGTTTTATCTTACCACAGTCCTTTAACAACCAAGGACTTACCTGAACAAGATAGCTCACTCTTCGTCAACAGAACCAAGTTGCTGGTTTGTCCAGTCCTCTCTGCCTACCTTCTCCAACCACCATAATGACCCACCACTCATGGTCCTGGGTGCAAGTTCCTTCTTGCACACATCACATCAACCTTGCAAAACTATCGCCATCTGCTCTAAGCATGAGACCAGACAAAGGTGTTGTTCAGCTGCTGGTCAGCATGGGCACCCGGATAACCAGGGTGTTGCAGAGCAACACCAGCCTGACGTTGCCCTCAAATCAGTTTTGTCTGGCAAGATGCAAGTCTGCTTTGAACAGGACCTCCTTTGCTGAAAGGGAGAGTTAACCCCTGTCCCAGTCCAGGAGTTTTAGTTCTTGGTTTACAGGCTATCAACACAAGTGTATCATTGCTACTTGCTGGCCATTAAAAAAAAAAAAAAAAAAAAAAATCACATGCCACATGCTCTTTATTAAAACGGGCTGTGGTTTGTTTTAACTCAATCTTCGCATGATGAATTATGTCAAACTAGTCACTTCAAAAAACATTTCTAGATTTCATTCCTCAGCAGTTCACTTCTTTTGTAAGCATCACTCCAAAAACATTGAACAAAAATGGACACAATTACTCTGCTTCAAGCTGTACTGCCACATTCAGCTGCTTTGTTTTATTTTTGTAAGTCTTCATTAATCAAAACTATTCTCCATTATGCTTGCTCTTGCTGGTAACTTCACATCTTTCCCTTTTTAGCTATATAGCCTCAGCAGGAAAAACATTAACTCAGTTACCTAAACTGGTTTAATTTTAATAGCCTGCTGAACCCAGCTATTCGTCCAAAATAAATTCAGGAAGTTTGTCTCTTGAGGTTTTCCACCAGAACATTGCATATACACACACATGTTTTAGAGCAACCAACATAACCGGCCTCCAGACCACTACAACACACCCCTTGGAAAAAGGTATCTTCTCATGAAGTTTAAAGAGCCAGGCGCAAGAGGGAAGAGGAGGTAATCCTTTGAAAGGTCAGTTGTGTATAGTCCTTCGATGCATCAGAGTAACTAATTAAATCAACACTGTGGAACAGAGAATCACCAGACCACCTTCTTCTGCAATCAAGTATTATTGCAATGAATTTCATAGCAAAGCCTTGACATTTACTAGTCAAATGACAACACTGGAAGATGACAATTAGAAAATAGTTCACAAAAATCAAGTTCTGTAGTCACAGAATCAGGTTGAGTAACTACACAAGACAGGTAAGTGACATTGCTTTGCAACTTGTTCTCATCCTGCATGACAAAAGGTGAAGCTGCTCTAGTGGTATCAGTGTGACAGCACCCTTTCTTGATTCTTTCACTAAAAGAGATATAGTAGTACAAGTGTGCACTCTTCAGAATTTAAGTTTGGATTTTTGTCAGTAATAGCAAAATAGATGACTTTTACTTCCCATTGATTCAAGGGGTTCAAGTACAGTTATTTCTCATCTCTTCAGTTAAAGCGGTCTAGTCTGCAACAAAACATTAAGCAACTTAAAACACTGTCAGTTTCAAACCCCCTTTCATTCAAAAATTAGGTTTTCTTTCTTTTATTTCAGCAGCTATGCAGTCTACTTAACTCCAATACTTCAACTGTGATCCCCATCTATCTCCTGCAGACGACAAAATCAAGTTATCCTGTAGTAGGCTTCCTACTGCTGTGGACCAGCATGGACCAAGTACTTCACAATGACCAAGGAACTGGGTGAACCAAGCTAATCAAGCAGAAAGACTGCTATCAAAGTGTTTCTACAAGTTTAGCTTCCCCATAGAGCAGTGATACAAATGCACTCTCACCAAGCAGAATCATCACTCAAAATTAAGAATACTCCAGCAACATGCTCTTTGAGGCAAATGAAGTCTACCAGTGTAACAGAGCACAACTCTGCTGCCACTGCAAGACTTCCCTTTGCAGAGCTCATACGACCTCAAAATACAAGGATAATCTTACGAGGCAGCTCCTCCATACAGAGCATCATACCATTTACAGCTTGTCAACAAGTTTAGCTACAGTTTACCACTGCACCATCAAACTCATCTTCTCAGTAGGCTTCTGTACTGTGTTCTTACACCACTAAGAGTAATCTGCTGTTTCTGATGAGCAATTTAATCTTCCTGGTTTTGCCACACCTCAGACTGAATGTGCAGGTAAATGCAAATTCAATATGTAAACTCTATGCCTGTGTTTCTTTCGCTATGAAGCAGCTCGATCATTAGTCAGGACAACTCATGAAGTCAGCTCTCCACAGATCCTTCCACCTCTAGCCAAATGGGCAATACGGAAAACAATTTAAACTCCCACCTGCCTACTGGAACATCTAGTGGCTTGCACCAATCTAAGATGCACATCAAAGCTCCTGGAACTGAGAAGTGAAGAGACTCATTTAAAAGCCACAGGACTCAAGCTCCATGTGGGGAGAATAAGCTCCACAGCCAGAAGACAAGACATCTTCCCTACACTGTCAACAGGGGAAGGAAGTCAAAGGCGTCTAGCAATTTATACAAGGCAATTAGCTTCTCCTGATGTTAGGGATGACTTCATAACCAAGTGCATCATGCAACTATGACACACCTGGTATGTCCAGAGCACACAGTTGCAGCTCAAAGTGGCCTTTAGAAGCCAGAAGCAGCTGTGTATGAGCCGCAGTGTTTCACACATCTTTGCACACTTCATGTTGATGTTCAAGTCATTTGGGTTGATTCCTACAGAAGCTCAACAGTCCAGGTCATCACTGAAAAAACTATTTAAGCCTTGTTAGGGCATGACCTAAGACCCAAAAGCTACACTGTCTGGTTTCTTTTGATATCAGCACTATAAAGGCAAGTGATTAGTTCTGCCCTTTCACCCTGTACCAAGACAGTGACCCCAGTTAACCAAGAAGCTTTTCATGTAGAAGCCTGAGACATGACTGGTAAAGCACAGACTTCCAAAAGATTGGCAAAAGCAGGGGCTTATCACCTCCACCTTCTCAACACAGAAGTCATCTTCCAAACGCAAAACTCAAATTATTCCCTTTGTTTGCAAAGCCTGAACAGCTCTAATATCCATCACTTTCAGCTGTCCCCTTAACATAGGGTACTAGCCACTACAGACACTACTATTTAAGTCTAGCAGGAATTGCAAACAAAACTTGCCCCAGTAAAGCACTCATGTACGTGACACTTCAGGATAAGAAAAAGCAACTGAGGAGCAATGGAATCTCCAGCTGAATTACAGCAGGGAGATAAAAAGCAAGCATCAATTCTTCCAAGGTAATGAGCTACCCAGAAGAAACATCTTAACTGGTATCTTCTGATTCGAACAGTTGTTTGGTGCAGTTATTGCTCTCTAAAGAAGAGGAGCCAATTCAGAATTCATTTAGGAGTAAAGGGTTTTCTTGGGCACCAAGCAGCTTAGGTCAAAAGCAAATGAGTGAAAGCCTTAGCTCTCTCCTTGAAGGTCCCTGCTACCCAACTTTTTATTAACGGCAAAGAGCACATCACTCTGAATCAGTAGGATGAGAGGAAGAGACAAGTGGCTTTTTAGAAAAATAATGTTATTCCTGTAGGCAAAACTCCTGCATGGGGCAAAAGGCTTCAGCAGACCCTAAGCTAGTCTTCTCCCACCAAAGGAAGGCCCATTGCTAAGAAAGCATGGAGACTGCACCAACAGACTGTTTGTTGGAAGTACTGAGAAGGTGATGAGTTACTTTGTACGCCAGATTGTCAGGACAGCAGGACAATACTTACTCAGCTATCAGTCCTGGCAAAAAGCTCATGCACTGACAGGAAGCAGTCAGGTAAACCAGGGAAGTCTAAATTCTTGGATGCCATGCCAGTATCATGAGTTCACAGTAAAGGAAGCAGCCCATCCTGCCTGTTCTGTTCCAGGTGAATGACAAATACTATGCCAGTCAGTTCTTTCTAAGGAACACAATTTGTCACCCTCCCAGAGACCAGGTCACAGACTCTGACAGACAGTGCTAGTGCTGTGCTTTTTGATCCAGCTCATCCAGCCAACTTTCTGAATATGAAAGTAACAAAGTTTGTCAGTTCAGGCTTAATTGAGCCTGGTACTCAGGAGATTATGAAACATCTCTACTAGCATAAATTTGAGCTTTGGACACATAATACTGCTGAGGAATTCTTAATTCCATTTCAGAGGCTTTATCCAGCTGTCCTACTTCTCACACCAGCTAGGGTTCCTTCTTTGCTAATCATCAGCCTGACAGCCTAAAGCCTACACATCAAAGTCCACTACTTAGAACTCTGTTCCTCAAAAATAGGAAGAAATCTGACTCCTGGAAGGAGTATTTGCTTATACAATCACTACTTTTGAGTATGAGGCCCCAGACCCTTGAAACCTTTGAGGCATACAGTTGTCAAAGTTTTATCTGTGCTGACAAATGTTAAGCTTCTAACATTAACACACAACTTAAACACTACTGTCTGACAAGTTCAAGCACTAAATACCAGATGACTGGCTTCTGACTGAATAGGCAAGATGCATCTGAGTAAGCTAAAGGAACTCCAGACTCTGCTCAAGTTACATCCTGTTTCTTAACCATAGTCCCATTTCAAACTCTTCCAGCAATCTACTAGAGTCTTACAGGAAGTGTACCTTTAAATCTGAGCAGTTTAAACTTCTTGCTTCAAAGCAACTTGAATTCCTGCTAAGTCAGTTCAACAATTTCTGGTGACAAGAGAAGAAAAGTTAAGTTTTGCTGAGTGTTATCACAGACTGGTTGATGTTCAAAGGGATCACTGCACATCATCTTGTCCAACCCCTCTGCTCAAACAGGGCCACCTAGAATACGTTGCCCATGGCCACATCCAGACGGCTTTTGAAATCTCCACTGTGGGAGACCCCACAACCTCCCAAGGGAACCTGTGCCAGTGCTCAACTCATCACAGGAAGGGGACGGGGGACGGGGGCGGGGGGGGGGGAAGAGAGGAGTGTTTCCTGATGTTCAGAGGGACCCTCCTGTGTTTCAGTTTGTATCCACTGCCTCTTGTCCTGTCACTGGGCGCCACTGAGAAAAGTCTGGCTCCATCATCCCTGCACTCTCCCTTCAAGTGTTTGTATACACTGGTAAGATTCCCCGAGCCTCCTCTTCTCCAGGCTGAAGAGTCCCAGCTATCTTGGCCAATCTTCATAATAGGAGATGCTCCAGTTCCTTCACCATGTTCACGACCCTTCACTGGACTCTCTCCTGCACCTAAATGCCTGTCTTGTTCTGGGGAGCCCAGCACTGGACACATGCTCCAGGTGTGGCCTCCCCAGTACCAAGTAGAAGGGCAGGACCACCTCCCTTGACCTGCGGGCAACACTCACTCCTAGTGCAGCCGCCTTTGCGGCAAGGGAAAAGCTACACAGAGAGCTGCATTAAAGTTGCAATGCAAGAATGAAAGTTTCCCTTAGAACCTTAACTCAGCACATATGGAGAGACTGATCCATGCTGGGTGACAAAGTCATGCCCCTGCCCCAGTTATCTCAGCAAGCATTACAAGAGGGAAATTAAAAGCCAGAAGAATGATCAGAAACAACTTCCCTATTTTGAAAACTGCACTGTGAAGATCAAGTTTATTTAGGTTGCTGGGTACTTGGGAATTCCCACCCACTAAGTCTCAGTAAAGCAACTCCTGAGCATCTGTAAGATCAGCACCATAGCAAATCCACACTGTACCGGGCACATAAGGGTTTGAACAGTGTGAGCTAAACTCTTGAATGAATGAGACTCAAGTTACTCACTGCCACTCACCAGGCAGGGTCTTCCAACACACTTAAGCTCCATGGTTCATTAGTCATAAAACACAGCAAGAAGTGGGACAGAACTGTGCAAGTTAGCCTGTTAGTGAAGTAGTACTTCAGTTTAGTATTAACTCTTGCATATCCACTTGCTAAATTCAAGAGAAAGCAGGATTTCCCCAAAAATGGCTGAGAACAGTTATAATCATGTTAGAACACTTTATTCTAAGGCAACAGGGATTCTTATTTATGCAAACTGAGATTACATTTTCAATTTAATCCTACACATTCTGCTTAAGCTTTGGAGTTTAAGTTAACCACCAAGATGTGTTTAAGATTGTATTTTGAGATGGTTTATTCAACAACATGCATTCTTTAAGGAACACTTACTTCAGAATTACTAATACCAGCAAGTTAGCTATTCTACTGAGACAGTGCTGTTCTCCCAATTCTTCAGAACCTGTTTTAACAAGTCTAGGAGGGACAAACATTTAGAAAGACACAGCAAAGCCCAAGATGCTAGTCACCCCTATTATTATAGCTAAGATCACTTTATCAAGTTGCTTACAGAGGGAGACACTTCCTTATTTATTCAGCAGTCTGAAATAAAACTACTCCAATAGTTGCCACACTATTTTACCCAGCAAACAGGGTAGGGACAAGCTCCCAAGCCAGATACTCCAAGTGCCCTCCGGAGCAGCCACCTACCATCTTCCAGAGCATGAGGAGCCAAGACCCCTACCTTTACCACTTAACTGGGATGATTAAGTAGCAATTACATGAGTTTTCATAGCCTTTCCACCAAGAAGTAGCACTACGGATTAAAAGGAAGTCACTGTATACCCCTTCACCTTTCTCCTTGCAGGTCAGGGTGAAAAACATGTTCACATACTGCACATTAATTGCAACATAAACATCTAGCCCATGCAAGCTGCTGACAAGGGTGCCTACCAGATGCCTCCGGAGGAGGAAGCTGTGAAGGATAAGCTGTTTCCTAGAAGGACCATTTCTACTCTTCCCTGATTATCAGCAGAAAGTACACTTTTTAATAGCTGTGTTCTAGTTACCTGCTTACAGATTTTAAATTCAAACAGCTTGCTCCCAATAGCATCCCCTTTTAAAAGGTGGCATAATTTAGGAAATACTCTTAAGAAATCACATAACAAATATTAAATTCCTGCTTTGGAAGTGATGCAAGCTTCATGCTGAATAACTTATGTCTTAAGTCTTGTTATTCACTTTAAGTTACCTACTCCAGCATCTTTTCCTACTAGCAACACATTTATTCTTTGATGAGGCTAATCAAAGAGTTAACTATAGACTTTGAGGCTATTTCAGCTCTCTAACGACACAGTTTTAACCTGACTAAAACCAAGATTTCCACCCTAAAAGATTCAGGTTGCCTTCATGGAATTTATTTACACTCAATCAAGATGGGAATGTTTCTTGTAAGTATCAGCTCTCACTTCTTAAGTTGAGGTCTGCTTTCTGACAAGACATCCCCGTTATTTCTGAGGAAAGTATTCTGAATTTCTATGGAGTCACCTGTAAGAATTTCTTCTGCTGTCTTTGATTCCCTTAATGAAATGAACACCAAGGGAACTCAGACAAGGCAAGATTGTTTTCTCACTGGTTAGATCTGTATGTTTTCTGCTATATGCAGCAGTTTGTGCATTCACACAAGCTCTTCTGCAATGAGTGAAAAAATGATCAGCAGTATAAAAGACACCTCATCTCAGGGAGCATAATCTGGGAGGGAGATTGGGCAATAGAACGGGCTAAGTAGCACAGAATGGCCTCAAGAATGGCCACACTGATCCCATGGCTTACCCTAGCTAAGCCACAAGGATGCAGTTTGGAGAAGGTAAGAAAAAGGAGTTCAAGGCAGAAAACAGGAGATAAGAGATGTTAAAAGCATACTGCAACAGTATTTAGGTTGCAAAGTTAATGAAGATATAGGAGTGATCAAAGCTGACAGCTATTAATAGACAAGTTTACTGATGCCCTTAACTAACCTCTTAAGATTCTTGCCCAATCTTCTTCCAAATTGTCCTAATTGCAGGCTACCACCCCACTGCCTATACGGTAATTTTAGGCTCTCTAAAACAAATGAAAGATACACATTCTCCAATATAGCATTCTAACCAGTTATACAGCAATTTAATCAAAACATAGCAGGTGTCAGTACTTGCACTAACTTAGTGCTTCTAACAGTAGCCAGTACTTGACTGTAAGAATTTGTAATGAAAGCTGCATCAACCTGACAGTCATTTTCCCTTTACTGACACCATTTCTTCAGATCTTTCAACTCACAGTGAAGACTTCCAGCTTCCTGCACTGGCAGGTTCACTTCTGTCAAGAGAAGAGTCAACACATTGTTTTGCCTTTCCAACTGTTTCTACAAATGCAGAAACCTTTAGCTGGACAGAGAAGGCAGGAACTTTGTGAGTTCAGTAAAAGAGAGACAGTTATGACGTCCAAGGGAAGGGTACCAAGAGTCAGCTGCTGAACCGAAAAGTATCCAGGAACATCACAGGTAGTTGAAGAGAAGAATTACAGGCAACAGGATAGCCTCATAGAGGAGGGACACGATGTAAAAGATACTGTAGTTAAATATGTGATAACTGCAGCATTTAATTACAAAGACTGTGTGAAGCTACAACATAGGATGGTCAAGACATGGTCCATGCATAGAAGAGACCCAAAATATTCCTCATAGCCATGGCTAGATCTACAAACTGCAGATCTACAGTTTCAATAGCCAGAAAAATCAAAATTTAAACCTGGGTCTTCTTTCAAGGTGTTTAAAGTCTCCCATTTATATTAAATATGAATATTGCTTTACCAGGCAAAGAATATATTCCAGTGCCCCACAACCTAACATGGTTCACATAAAGATGTTTTTAGCTAACCAAAAAAACCCCAAACTTAAGATAGCGCAAGCTAGTTGAGTTTTAGAACATATTTTAGTCCATGTCATAAAATCCTAGAGCAGTCTGGGTTAGAAGGGGCCTTAAAGATCGTCTAGTCCCAACCCACCTGCCATGGGCAGAGACACTTTCCATTAGACCAGGCTGCTCAAAGGCCCATCCAATCTGGCCTTGAGCACTGCCAGGAACGGGGCATGCACAGCTTCTCCAGGCAAGCTGTGGCAGTGCCTCACCAACCTCACAGGAAAGGATTTCTTCCTAACATCTAATCTAAATCTACCCTCTTCAAGCTTAAAGCCATTACCCCTTGTCCTATTACTGCATGCCCCTGTATAAAGCCCCTCTCCAGCTTTGTTGTCAGCCCCTTTAGGTACTAGAAGCTGCTATAAGGTCTCCCTAGAGCCTTCTCTTCTCCAGGCTGAACAACCCCAACCCTCTCAGACTGTCTTCACAGGAGAGGTGCTCCAGCCCTCTGATCATCTTCATGGCCTCCTCTGG
This sequence comes from Ibycter americanus, assembly GCA_035590275.1. Classification (NCBI taxonomy): domain Eukaryota; kingdom Metazoa; phylum Chordata; class Aves; order Falconiformes; family Falconidae; genus Ibycter; species Ibycter americanus. The sequence continues at coordinate 44,865,949 of JAVJGI010000064.1, forward strand.
ACTCACTCCAACAGGTTCATGTCCTTCTTAAGTTGTCATTCAAAGATTTTGTTAAAAATGACCAACATGGAGTTCTGATGTTCCCTTGAGAGAGGGACTTTTTTTTTTTAAAACTACAGAGAATCAAAGCAGCTTGACCATTTAAAAAGCTGCAACTGCTCCCCTATGTATTTTACTTGGTGTGCATTTTGAACATTGAAGTCTTCCATCTTCACACACTACGTTCCTTTTTATTTTTCAGTGTTCAGAGTCTGAGGTGAGGTGACACAACTGTGTACTTAGTGTAGTAAGACTTATCTGATCCACTGGAAGAGTTGAACAGTGTCCCTATGGTTGCAGGGACACTGGATGTCCAAAGCATCCTGCGTTCGTGAATTGGCTGCAAGCTAGATGTAGAGTCACAAGACTGAAGCAGTGACCACAGAAATAGTTGACAGCAGGAACACAGTAGTTTTCACATTCTAAATCCAAGTATCAGTAATTCATTTCAGCAGAGTAAAAATTAAATGAGCACTGGAGGTACCTTTTGAAATAGTTAGTGCTGGGGACCACTGTGATCGTAGAATATCAAGACAAATGCTGCCATTACTGTTAATATTTGGATGATAGATTCTTGTTGTAAATGCAACCTGCAGAAGAAGGAAAATTTCAGTATAGGCCCACAAATACACACTACACCACATGGTAATGAATAGATTCATGATATCAGCCACTCACCTTAGGTGGTTTGAAGGGATAATCTGTTGGGAAGTGAATTGTCAAGAAAAATACTCCACCTTGATAGGGACTGTCATTCTGTTAATGAGAAAGAATCATTGCAGTTTGAGAAGTTACTACAAGAAGACTAGTCATAAAAAGGTATGAACATCAATTCCCTCATACTTACTGGTCCCATTATTGTAGCTTGCCAGTGGAACACTGAAAGAGAGAAAAATTTACTTCAGTTTGTAGAAGCTCAAGTAATGAACTACTTTCTTCCAGACAAGCAGCACAGAGGAGTATTTTAAAAACAAAGCCTTCTCAAAGGCTGCAGGGAAGCCAGCCAAAGAATTAAACAGAGACAGAGCAAAGTACTCAACACTCCGCAATCAGTTGGTCCACACTTTGGGACTGCTGTAGGACCCCACGTGTGCCCTGCAAAAAAATCCCATTACAATGAAATCCAGACAGTTATAGTCAGCTTTTCAGACCCAACAAATTTGTGACTTCAGCTTTGTTGTTTCCAATGAAGCACCTGAATTCAAGTCTAGTCTCCAAGGACTGCCCTCTTGGAACAAGCTACAACAAAAGGTACAGTATGAACTCATACCTTCCCTAGCTAGGATCTCTCCTACACAGATCCTTAGTCAAATGGAGAGTAAGCCTAAAGTTTGCATACACCATATGTAAAGAGGCAACTTAAGCCAGTGGTATCCTGACTGAATGTTTAATCCTAATCTCCACAGAGGCCTCAAGATTTCATTAAAGCAGCAGAAAGCAATACAAGTCTTATGAGAATGCAAGAATGACAAGAGTCTGCTCAATACTTGGAACCAGGATGTGCTAGTACACACTTTAGGTTAAATGGAGTCTCACTCATATGCATCTGTCCAAGAGAACATCTTAACCTGGTAATACAGAAGATTCATGAAGAATGTCTTTATGCTGCAGAACATAAGGAAATCAAAGCTGTTACTCTGTATAAGGCACATTAGGAAGTTCTTGGGGTTTGTGTTCTCTAAAGGCTCTAACACTAGTCCCTGCAAAGAGCACTAGCTTAACAAATTATCTGTGAAACAGTATCATGGGAAGTTTCCCTCTGTATGCACATCAGCTACATCACATCTTCCGAAGTGGGGAACTGTATAGAAGACTCCTGTTGTTGTTTCAAGACACAGAAGCTGAAGCCACCTGCAGCTGCACACTTCACTTGCAACTGGTATCTACAGCTTGCAGGACTACCTGGGTCAAAAGCAGCCTTGGCCTACAGTGGCACTACCTGTTCTAATCTAGCATGAGCAGTTTTTAACTACATGTGGTACAGGCATTACAGCTAGGAACAGCCCTGCCAAGGCAAGGGGAGAAGAGCATTTGGTTAGAGCAGCATGTTTGTTACAAAGGGTACTGCAGCTGGTAAAACTCTACATTCAATCCAGAATCAGGGAATAGAGAGTGGTTCGTGTGCTCATATGTAGCACTCACTCATTTTAAAAGGGTTCAGCCAGCCTCACAGGAAGTCTATCACCCACAGCAAGACACTGAGAAACCTAGAACAGAGGGCAAAGGGGCAGCAGAAACCCTGCAGCAGAGATTGTAGGTCATCACAGAAAAGCCACCACAAATTCCCCAGGCATCAGGATGCTGATAAGGTTCACTGTGACTGCACTGGACCTTAACCTGCATACCTGTGCACACTGAAAAGAGAACCTGATACAACCAGATATAGTCTTAAACCCAAGAAGAACCCAGAAAAGAAGAACACTTTCATAGTGGACCTTACCATTTTACAAGCTAGAAGGGCCATTTGGTTGTCTGGATCCATCCCCTGCCCTCTACTCCCACTCAGACTCTCGGAAAGTGCTTGTTTAACCTAGGTTTTAGATTCTCACAACATCCAGGACAAGTCTGATGAACTAAGAGATGGACTTGTCATGGAGGGCTTTTTTAAATTGATTCTTCACTTTGAAATCTGCCATTCAGGAAGTTATTTACAAAGTAAGAGGATTGCTAACTTTCAGTAGCTAAGCACAGGTGTATGTTTGGAACCGAACTAAGCTACCGCATAGCATTCTGGAAGTATACTAGTGCTATCTAGTCCCAAGCATATTTCCAAAACAAAGGCCAGAGGTGGGTGGAAGAGGGCTAAAACTACATTATCAATAGAAAGAAAATCCTGTCCCCACAGTTAGCAAGGCAGGAACAGCTCTTCACTTTCCAAAGTTTATGAACTACAGGGATGAGAAGCTTATAACTGGGGACAGTTTACATCAGCTGGACTAACCACAAGATGCCACTCTGCAAGCACAGTATGTCCTGAGGTCTCAGAAATGTCTTTCTGTCAAGGCAGCTGAGGCAGACCTAGAACACAGGTATCTCAGAGAAGGCACATTTCTGTTGATGCCACTGCTATCCACCTACATACACCCAAGGGGCTGGTCTCAACAGTGAGTGTCTTTCAGAAAGGCGGCACGAGGAGAAGAATTGAGTATTACTTTAAAGCTTTCTGTATTCAGTAGTAACTTTCCATTATAAGCACTCACCAACTTACATTACCAGCTTCTCCACCAGACGATCTCCACCTTTGATAGTCTTTGGAAACTACAAAGTAGTTTATCCTGGCACAAATCACACTCGCTAATTTAAGGGGAGAAAAGCCTCAGCTGGCTCTATGCCTTAGTAATTTCTCTTCCATGAAACTACAAGCTTCTCCAAAATACTATTTCCAAAGCAGAAATAAGTTGTGGAATAGCTAGAAGCTTAATGCTACTGCTGAAAACCCTCAAAACCAAACACAGCTTTCACTTGTTGGAAAACACTGCTGAACAGTAAGATCTCCACTAATTTCAGTATTTTCATTCTCAGGTTTCAAGTGCTTTTTTTAATCTAGTCCTAGATTTCTATAGGAACATGTATGTTTCTGTACACTCAGCACTTCCGCATAGTTCACAAATGATTCAGGAAGACCTTGGCAGCTGATTTTTTTTCCTTCTAGAAAGGATACCTAAGCTTAGAGCTCTTAGCACATAGATTGAGGGTTTCCCTACTTAAATATCCCCTACTCTCACAAGTTTGGGTGCTTCGCTGAACAGTACACTTGTCAGAGACCACACCACACAGCAAGTTCAATGTGTGCTATTTAATGGGCATCCCAGTCAAGGCCTCCAAGTGTTCTTATGTAGCCTTCTCCACACAGCAGAACTGCTACAAAGAGCGTAAACACATCCCCTCATCACAAGCATTTTATGCATTAAATGCACTAGCATTTAATGCATAATGCAAGTACCTGAATTTACCCCAGGGCCTGTGGTAAAGTTAAAAAGCAGAAGGTGAATTTGCAAGTGTTCTCATCTCATTGCAAAAATCCTACTGATCTTGCTCACCTAACCAAGAGTTTAACGCTGCTTTAAAAAAAGCAGTTCACCAGAAAGTGTAAAATCCTAGTCAATATGGGTAAGACCATATAGCTTGCAAAACCATTGCAGTTTAAAGGCCTCTCACAGAAAATCACTGTAACATACAGGGCAGCAATTAAGTTGCTTCATTCACAGCTAATCAAAGCAGACTGGGGAACATTACCTATAACCAAGACAAAGAAGCATCCATATGAACACCATTAAGTCACACAATGTATCTTGCCCTCCTCCCCAGGCAAAAACGCATGCACAAGGTGACAGTACATCTTCTTACTATAAAATTATGTTATATAAAAAAATTCAGGGTAGGACTAACTTTTTTTCTGCTTTAACACAGCTCCTTGAGCTTCAAAAGGACAAAATAAGAACTCCAAATCACACACCAGGTGAGCAATTTTGCACAGGAAACATGACCAGCTGATGTGTCGGCCAACAAGACTGTCCAAGGCTGCCTTACATGGAACCTGGCAGGGCCAACTGATGTGAGTACAGTTTTCAAACACAGCAGTACTGTGTGATTTAAGGATGCCCCACCTGCACTTCCTATCTCATACCTAAGCAGCTATGTTCAAATCAAACCAGAAGCAGGATTTAAACATCTTGATTTTGCTTACTGAGAAAGCCACAAGCAGTATTCCAAACTGTGTGAAATCCTGCCTAAAAATTAAGAAAACTAACATTACTTTAAGATTTAAGCTTTAGTTTACCAGTTTTCCCTCTGTTCACTTTTTAACCTCTTATCCCCAAGGACTGCATGTAACCCTCTTAAAAAAAACCACCAGTGTTAACTAACTCCTGTGCAAAATATAGTTAGCCCTGACTTTGCTGTACTAGCATCTAGTATTAGGAGTAGACGGTTTTACCTCTATAGGACCATGTGACCACATCATATACAGTTCAGATATCAAAGAAGTTCAGAAAGCTGTATGCAGCTGCTGGCTGGTTTGGCCACAGACCTACAGAAGTTTGTAACTTCACACCTTATGAGAACAGTTAATTCAAAAGGTCTAACTCAGTACGTCCTCAGTGTAGAGCTGCTTGATCAATAAAATGGGAGTAACACAAATCTTCAGTGATACATAAGGTAGGTATTAAGATATACAAAAGGGCAACAAATTTATGATTAGTATGTGGAGTAGCATCTAGTACTCTAGAAAGAAACAGAAGGGTTCTCCTCGCTAAGGAACTGGACATCCAGTTTTAGAAGAAAAGAAAAAAGTTAAGAGACTGCAGGTGTCTGCTGATAGCAGCATACTTACTGTCATCACCAACAGGCCCTGCTGAACACTGTGCTGGAGGATCACGTGCCAGATCATTCAACTCCTGAAAAACATGAATAGTTTATACAGTTTCAAAACCAATCATGCTATTGCTAAAAAAAACCTGTTGGTGGCACTTTGGCCATCATTCTTGCTCATGAACATAATGCTCCTACCAGCTTCTTGAAACTACAAGAATGGCAACAACACAAGACTAATAGCCAGGATCCCAGAAAGCAAAGTCACATCTTAAATTCAGGAAACACATTTGGCATATGCACCAGTTACCCCTCTAGGTTTCCACACAGCATTAAGTAACAGCAATCCCCAAATTTATCAGGTTTAGATTTGTTGATAATAGAACTTAAGAAATCCCAAGCATTACCAAGGTGAATATATATTCCACTATCTCCAGGTCAGAGAGCTAAGATGGCCTCAATCCAGCAACTGTCAGTATCAGCCTTATTTTATCCCCTGTATTGTAAGGGCTCCCAGGCTGCTCCAACTATAGTAATCTAGTTTACCATCTCAAGCCTGCAGTAGCCTTTTATGCAGTATGCAAAACTTCAACAGCCTGTGGTTGTTCTGTTTCCAGATGTGTACATCTGTGGATACAGGTGGTTAAGTCAAGTGTCAAGTCAAGTTCTCCTCTGAAGAAATCTTATTATGAGTCTCAATTGCTCTGACTGAACAGGTTGAGTAATTCAGAATATTTCTGAACTATACTAAGTTTCAATTCAAAGCAAAATCTCAGCCCAGATCAGAGAGGCCACACGTTGCCACCAGTAACTCACATGGGCAATTTGCTCAGGAAGTGGACGTTTAGTGGGAAGTGCAAATAGAGTATAACTTTAAAGTCAAACTTTGTCTGCTCTATTTCTGGCTTAGCCACTGACCTGCTTTCCATGATGGGCCCAAACATACTAACTTTTTTCTGTGCTAGCTCAGTCTAGAAAGCTAAACAAACACCAGATAACCATTACAAGGACAACTAAATCTAGCATTCAGGAAGCACTCCCGTGCTGTCCCTGGCCCACTGCACGTTCAGCTTTTCACCTCACAGATTGCAAGGGTTGCCAGCCACAGTCCACAGTAGCCTCTCAGATACCAGACTTATCTGAAGCTTTTGATAGACAAAACACTTAAGGACAGTGATCAAGACAAGCTGATCACAGGAATGGAAAAAGCTTGCCACTTAACAGCCCTTTGTTACTTACAGGCAGTATTTAAGTTCTTGAATAGATGATCTGTAGGAGTTCCAGCTTCTACTTCCCATGGACTGGGAGGTCACCACTAACCAAACCCTCTTATACAATACAAGAACGCTGCCTTATACCAAACAGGTAAATCTCAGGATTTTCCAATCAGTATGCAGTCCCCCAGAAGCCTGGCAGTGGAAATAAAGCTTCACATACCCCAAGTACTGTAAAGCATATGCAAGTTTGTTTTCGCTAACAGTAGCTCCCAACTTCGAAAGAACCCAGCTGAAAGTCTCCTGACAGTTTGCTAGTGCTCCTACCAAGCTTCTTTACTGACCCAAGCAAACCTTGCTCCCATACTTTGTGGTTCAGCATGGACTTGGGCAGGAGTAGATATTGAGCATGCAGCACTTGCTCAAGAGCCTACTCCCTCCTGAAGATAGGGAGTACCTCCCAGATACCCTCTGAAGGCGGAAAGCCCTTCAGAGTTGTCAGTTACACATGTCAACTCAGACTAGCCAACCTCAACCACCTGAGGACTCCCTCCTTACTTCCTGGTTGCAACTATCAGCTAGCACAGATATCTGTATCACAGATATCTGTATTACAGTGTATTACAGATATCTGTAATGCACTCATTCCTCACCAGCACACTTCACACCACCTGCTGTACACCTCTCTGTTTTAACTCCAGAACATTAAACGTTTTGACAAGCAACCTGAGCAACAAAGAATACTGCTCTAACCTAGAGAAGTGCCTGTACTACAAAGTTCTCAGATAGTAAGTCTGAAAAATACAGAGTAGCAGACAGCACTGTGTTCTACTTCAGCCTCACCAAGTCAAGAGACACCCTGTGCCATCAGTGCAGTGAAGGAACATGCAGCCACTTACACACAACTTCACAGGCACCTGAAGGCCACATACCTTCATAGTCAGTCTAGTCACAGCTAAAAATAATGAAGTGAGTCTCCACATGCACAAATCCAGAAGCACAGGCATGAAAACTTAACAGGAATACACCTACTCTTTCTAAAGGAGTATAGAGTATGGTTGACTTCTAAATGCTATTGAACTCCTCTGAAAAAAAAACAATTTAATGCTACAGTACTCAAAACCCCAAACACATCTATAAAAACCCAGCATATATTGAAACCTCTCTTCCTTACCATTTCTCATCCCCTTCACTCCTGTTTTACACATAAATACGATGCAACAACACTAGATCCTGAAGAAGCATAACTGTAAGAACCCATGTTTTCCATGTAAGACCACAATCTACTATGGACTGTATTTAAGAACCTAGCACACACCTTCCCTTCTACAAAGGGGAAATAGTTAAAAACGGGCTGCAGCATGAGCATATACTCTACCATCTAGTAGATACACAGCTCCAAAGCTGCCCTGACATTCACCTTATGTCTCACTGCTCAAAAGCGCCACTTCACCAAACTGGATGAAACCCACACCTTCAGTGATAGTACAGGGTAAGTCTCACAAAAGATGCAAAGGCAACTATGAAGTTCAGTTAGTAGCAACCCTGTTTCTCATCAAAATACTATTTCTTTCTTTTCAATCTTCAGCTCCAGCTAGAAGGAATACTTCAGTTTTCTGAAGCCATGTGTAGTATCTCCCTGGGAAGAGACTACTTACAGCAAACACTCATACCACTTGTCTCAGTGATGCAGCTCTTACCCAAGGCAGCATTTCAGGTTCTGCTCTATAAATTCAGATTGAAACATCACAGATTAAAAGGTCCATGTAAAAAGCAACACGTATGCTCCTCACGCTTGGAAAAGTTTAGCAACTATTCTCAACTCAAGCCCATGCAGAATAACAGCTCAGATAACAATGAGGGAGCATAACCTTCACAAGACATCTCTGGAGCACAGCCACAGCAGTAGACTGGCAGTTGCCTCTGCCCACCAGAGAGGCTAACACATTACCAGATTTCCTGGAGGGCACAGATGATCGCTTTAACAATCCATTCTCTCCAAGCTGCTGACACACTAGCAATACTTCCACTATGCACTTGTCAGACCTGCAGAGCCACATAAAAAACAGGAATGGTAGCTACATATAGCTGCGTTTATCCAGGTACAAATGCAGGGGAGCATCCACTGCTACAGCACAGTGCCAAGCCTTTGCATCTATCCGAGAGGTTACTTTGCCTTTTGAAAACTTCTGTGTGGTTTTCCAAGGTACTGCTAGCCCAACACCAGACCTAGTGAGGTCTTTGCTTCCAGCTGCTGCTGAAGGAGACTGAGAACCAGCTGGCTGTAACTCAGAACAAATTACTCTGGAGTTCACATAAAACTGGAACTCGCAATACATGGAAGATTCAGTTACAGCTTAGTATCACCTACAAACCAGCCATAACTGCATGTATCAGATCCTAAGCTGCAAGGCCTGCTGTATTTCCCTGCAATCTGGGAAGTCTTGCTCGTCAGTGATCTGGTCTGATCTTGACAGCACTGATTTCAAACCAAAACCTTAAGAAAGCCATGGCTGGTTAACATTTGAGACAGTTTCTGATACTTAAGCACATGCAGATTTTGCCTTAGGAACTTAAAAGTGAGGATTCAAGCAGCCTTTGGATGAAGTTTCAGTTTGAGTTACTCAGCTCCCAGCAGGCCACCTCACCACAAGTTGCCTTCAGCTGGAAAGCCAAGTTACAGAACTTAAGAAGTTTCTGCCATCTCCCCTACAGCAAAATACCCTTGGGGTTGGGCCCACTGCTGCAGATCATACCATTAACTTGACCCAGCTCACAGCTAAAAGCACTAATTAGTTCCTCAGCAAAAAATGAAGTGGAAGCATGGCACAAAGATTCCAGGTGTCCTGCTCAAGGCCAAGTTGAATGAAACTACCGTTGCATGCATGAACTAGATATCCCAAAAGCTACCAAACTCGCACAAGGAACTGACATTTAAGCTCCAGAAGTAGATTTAATTGTGCTCCTAAGTTCCCAACACCACAAATGCCTACTCAGGGCTTCCAGGAAAGCATTTTAAGGAAGATGGGAGTGTGCTTATGCCACTGAACCCCAAGCTGCACTTCCCAAACCATGAAAGGCATCAGCTGCCAGTGAGGCCTTGGGGCACACAGGGAAGTCAGTGCCACAAGTCTCACTCAGGCCCACACCACCCTTGTCCCAACAGTCTATTTCCCAGCAGCCAGTACATTACATCTAAAACATGTCTTGATCAAGCAGTTCACAAATTGCACAGGAAGCTTTTAAAGCACTACCAAACACAAATGTTTTAAGTCTTACCTTGAAGTTTAACCCTGCACATGTTTCAAGTTTAATTAGTTGTAACTGTAAACTCTAAAGACATTTGTTAGAGAAGTTCAAATTACTCCTCTGGACAACAATTCCCTCCCCAGTCTAACATAGTCCTGGTAAAAGCTGGTCTGGCCAGAATATAAGGCTGGTTTTAAGGATTAAGTTAATGCCAATACAGCCTTTAGTAAGAACTACCAACATAACTGACAACATCAAGAAGCCAATCAAGTGAGTAAAAAGCCAGTCATTTCCAGCAATTTTAATGCCTTGGTACACAGCACAGTTCCCCAGATACACTCCAACACACTTTGTATATGCCTACGGTCAGCGAAAGACTACCCAAAGTCCTTTTAGTTTGGACTCCATGGTCTTTCCTCCCTAGTACAGTTTGAGCTGTTTTCAAAACCTAATTTACTCAGGGACCACATCATTAGCTTGATCATAAGCCTAATTTTTGCTTCAGGTTGCTGCTATAAGCAAAACAAACTTTTAATTAAACTTTAGCAAGTTTGTTTGCCTGAACCCTTCTGTGACAGGCAGTCTAGGGCTACGTTACAAAATCGTGATTTATCTACCAAAAAAGTTTCAGCCACTTAGCCATGAATTGCTAGCAGCTTTCACCAGAGCACTGCCAAGCAGTACAGATTCGTGGCCAAAGCCAAATCAATAGCACTCTGCCTTACCTCAGCAGCAGGGCCACGCTGCAGAGAAGCAGCTGCCAGCTACCTGTGCAGGTCTGATGCAGACGTTAGGTTGGGCCAGAACCTGCTGCACACTCCCTGGGCCAGCAGCTTCTACCTTTATCTGTTGCTGAAGGTACTGTGTCAGGTGAGGTGCAAGAGCATACATCCACCATGCATTTCACCAACTCCGCTCCCTACTTGCTGAGCAGTACCTCCGTACAAGGTAGCACTCGCACATGCGCACCATGGTCAGATCACCAATTCCCTACAGCATCTGTCGGTGCTCTCCTGGTCTACAGGACTTTTGTGATTCCAGAGCATCTGCCATTCTAAGGCTGCTACCCCTATTAACAGAAGCATTTTAATCTTCAGAAAGATTTTAATCCTTTCCCTTTGACAGAATCTGCTTTCTCAATGCCTGAAGTGGCTCAGATCCACTGACTGACTTCTTACAAGGCTCTGCAAAAGTCAGAAGGCAAGCAGTTAAGTAAGTAGCATGAGAAGAGTCAAGCTGCATGAAATACAGGAATAACCAAGGTACAAGTTACAAACAAGCTGTGATGTAACTCACTTTTTTTTTTAAAGCCTGAACAGCGAGACTATCACCAGAGTCATGTATAACTTCCTCCTGGTGTGGAATCCAAGCATCAAAAAGCCAAGCTAGCTAACAGAAGCTTAACCAGTAGTCTCTGTACTAGCAACACACAATATATTTAACACAGATGGGCTGCACTGGCAGCTCCACAAACGCAGCAAGAGGCCGTAATGGAAGAACCAAGTTGTTCCCACTGGCTGCTCTATAAGCAGAACTGGTAGCACAGAAATAACACAAAGTTTGCTCCTGCACAGGTGGCATGCATACAATTCGTGAACATTAATATTGTTCAACTAGCCAATCTACCTAACATATCCCATCCACCACTAGTATTCATTTTGGCAGAAGTGATACTTAAGCACCTTAGGAGGTCAAGCAGCTCTGGACTACTGGCAAGCCCATTGTCTTCTGCACCTTAACAGGGAAATAGTTGTGGAATACGTAGTTTAGTTCTGCAAAGCATTACCTGTTTTTTGGGCCTCCACATTATAAGCAGTGATAAGCCACCATTCCTCTGCTGTAAGAAAATGTTTTACTGCAGTAGGGCTGAAGCATAGCATTCTACTTCCCCCCACTGCAGGGTCCATCAAGCAGTTCACATGGGGGAACCCATAAAGGACAACAAACTAACTTTTTACTTGCTCTCCCACTCAAAATGCTCCAAACAGTGTCCTAGTTATTCACTTACAGGTAATGCATTTCCTAAAGATAAGCAACAGATGAGGATGCAGCTGAATCCAAAGTGCTTTGGCTTAAACATTAAAATGGAAACTATTCATTATGGGCCTCCAGTATCACTCCCATCCTACCTCTGGATATCTTCACATTGCATTTCTTCTAAAATATGTCCATGATAAAATAGATCATTGTTTTATACATATATAAAAAAGTAACAATGAAATTGTTATACTTCATTGTTATCCCCACACTTCATGGGGACTCTGGCTGGCATGATTGCTTACACATGAAACATTTCTCCCAAGGGGGGAAAAAAGTTCCAAGTTTTAGATTTGCAAGCCAGCAAGCACCTAAGCAAGAATCAAGTCCACCACTGCCTCAAAGAACATAGTGAATAATACAAGCAGCAATCTGATAGTGGGTCTTAAGTCTGAGCTCTTGCAGAGCATCTGCTTAAAGAACAGCTGCCGCTTCAAGCACACTATCCCAGCTCAAGCCGCTGCATAACCCCAAGAGCAAACGCATCACCAGAGACACACTTGGATGAACCATACAGGTTCTGGCACTACCTGACACATCAGTGACAACACTACTTACCCAGCTGCAAAAAACTTCTTGTTCCCCTCTTCCAGCCCAAAAGAGTTCAACATGCAAGAGGCCAATTCAGTAACACTATATCTAAGGTTTACTCTTGGGATTTTCTGCTTGCTTCAGAGTTCCCATCCCTGTATTATCCAAGGACACAAAAATTTTGGAGAAAACCTCACAGTCTGTGGTCAAGAACAAAACCCAAACCACCAAGCACAAGAGCCAGTGGCAAGACTGAGACCTGAACCCAGATATATCAAGACTGATAATACCCTCTAAAAATGCCTAAGCAGCAGCTTTCCTTCCCATCCTTTGTGCTCAATATCTATTGGGATTATTTCTACTTGATCCACATTCTGCAGGCTTTTGTTCTTGCCACAAGGTGCAACAGCAGAGGTCAGAAACTTGTTCTTCCCTCATTATCTTGACAGGGATGGTCACTACACTTAAGATACCACTGCTTTTCCCAAAAATGAGAATAAAACCAAGATGATGATACGAACACTCTCCACAGGGTTTAATAGCTGGAGTGTAAACAAGCAGTGATTACTACTTAAGTAGTTAAGTGAGACAGCCACAGTAACTCAAATTAAAGAGTGCTCCTTCCCAGTCTGTAGTTTAACTCCCATATAACTTTTAAAGCATCTGGACTGCTAGAACAAGCTGTTTTATTTCCCTTCACATACTTTGTAACTTTACGCAGTCCCCATTATCCCTCAGGATTCTTTATCTTTGAAAAGCAGCATGAAGAGTCGGTCCGCAAGCACCTAGCATTAACAAAGGCCCAACACATTCTGCTCCTCTCATCAAAAACCACCGACTAGCAAAAGAAGTGCTCTGAGAGTGCTGAATCCTGAACCTCAGCACGCACTAAACTATAACAAAGCAGCATTCCCTGCTTCGCAAGTTACCCAATAGAAGATATACCCTCCCCACAAAAGCCCTGCATGATCTGCGCACGTCCCCCACCCCCAGCAGTCACATTTACCCTGTGCAGCATTCGCTGCCGTACCTCCTAGGTCTATTCCGATGCCAAGCACAAGTCCCACTCCCGAGGAGGACGCGCTCTTTCGAAACACCTGCAAGGCCACACACACGCCATAGAACAGTCCTCGCAGTGTACTGAGTATCACTAAAGTGACAGAATGTTGCAGACGAGCAATACTCAGCTGCAGCGCAACTTCCTTATGTAACCCACTACCATGCACTTATCTGGAAATTTCAATACACTAAAATTAAAATCCTTTCCTTTCAAGCTCTAGTTATTCAACAAGCATACATAAACCTTGAAGCTCTCCAATTTTCTTCTCCACCTTAGCTTTAATTTGATCAGTATGACACACGAAGCTTCACAAAAACTTCAAGATAACCTACAATCAAAGCAGAGATGTTAACACATAAGCCAAATCTGACATACCACAAGTAACAAAGTAGAGCTAGCAAACCAATCGAATATTAGGTAGCTGGTTCACATCCGGTTCTGGACAAAAGCTACATTTACATAGTAATCGAGACCAGAAACCCTACAGGAGGGACTGGCTTCTGCACCTGAACCTTGCACGGGGACTCCAAACTGACAACTACATGTTTTGCAGGGAAAAGGACAGAAATTCCCTGCCTGACTCGATTCACCAAGGTAGAAAAGTATACTTCGATAATCCTTTTTTTTTCCCTGCCTCTCGGGAAAAGATACTGTGACGATCCAGAAAAGCACAGTTTTAAGACTACAGGGGGTTCGGCGGCAGCGTTCTTCTGAAAGGCTGGCACACCAGGTGCGGGCTCCTGCTCCGGGAGAAGGCACCTCGCGCGGCTTCCCCGACAAGGCTACTAGGTGCCTCGGGATGTTCCAACAGCACCAGCTCCCCTGAAACCACAGATCGCACTGTTCTGACTAGTCCAACGTGACAAGTTTACGAGGCTTAGCTCGCGCCTCAGCGGTCGGCCCCGAGCCCGAGGGCGCGGAGGGGCCTCCCGCCGCACGCCGCTG
>JAVJGI010000064.1:44881570-44906404 GCA_035590275.1 Ibycter americanus
GGGCCGGGCGGGACCCCGCGGGTGAGGGGGGAGCTGCTGCTGCCGCCCCTGCGGCGCTCCCCGGCCCGGGGGTCGGTCTCCGGCCCCAGGTGTCTGGGCTGAGGCTGTAGGGAGCCCGAGGCCCCATCGGGGAGGAGGGCCGGTCGGCGGCGTACCCCTCCCGGCAGGCCGGGAGAGCACGGGACAGGCGGAGGCCCTGCGGGGACGCGTTAAGTGGCACTAAGGGCGATGCTGGTGACACCTCGTGCCTGGCGTGGTGGCGTGTGGCTCAGCTCCCTTCGCCCGCGGGTAGTGGCACGGGGCTGGGACACCGTAATTCATTTTTAGGCCTGGGAGGACGCACGGACAAAGTACACCAAGTAGATCACGGCGTGGCTGCATAATAAAGGTTTGAACCATCACACAGCCTTCAATTTGTATAGCAGAGTATCTCAAATACCAGGCTTACCGAGTGTACCAAAACCATCAGTGAGTGTACCACAGCCTTCAGTGAAGAACACAAGGCAAGCGACCGAGGGCTCGGCACACAGCAGGCCGGCAGCATGGAGGGAGGCAAAGACTTTCCAGCAGCAACAGCATCCACAGCCCCAGTGGCCAGAGATGGAAGAAAAACTCATTTCCATCCAGCATCCCCATGGAGAACACCGATATGGGTGAAAATAATGATTGTTCTCAGATGACTGAGCAGCTTGTATCAATAAAAGTTCATCAAATAATCCTTCTGATGGCTACCAACAAGCTGAAGGGTTCTGCACAGCGTCAGCGAACCGAGCCCTGTAACCACGTCCTGTTTGTGCAATTGCACGATGAAAGCACGAATGGGTAATCGCCATAAACAGCCAGCTCAAACAAAAGGGCAACTTCCCTTCAGGTCTGAATCATCAGAAACTGAGTGAACGAAGCTGGGAACAGGACGCTGCTCAGGACAAGGACTTTGTGCGCATGTTCAAACAAGGTACCTCTGGAGGGGAGTTCAGCCTGACAACAAAACTGCCTGCCCATACATAAACCCATGGGACGTCTTGTAATACTAAGACATTTTAACATCTACGTCAAATTGGAGTCTTTTCTGTTGGTCCTGCTTCTCTTCCCATTGCCTGCCTGGCATCATGAATTGGGACTGGATGCTTGCCCGTCCGTCTTGGTCTTGTGGTGCCCGGTGCCTTGTGCTGTCTGGGCTCTTCCAAGCTGGCAGTCCTGCTACAGAGTCAAGTAAGAAAAATGCCAAGAGCATTTTTTTAATCGGGTTGGAAGTCATAAGACTTTCCAAGAAGGTGTCAGTTTCTGTTCCTTTACAGGAAAGCCTGGTTTCATATGGATTTCTCTCTTGTGTAACTAACATTTTTAGTGAATTACGATTTTCTGTTGTTGCCTCTCTGTCTTCTCCTCACCTAGTACTGCATCAGGGTTGTTTTCCACAGTTCTCAGCACTCCCACACCTGTGCATCTCTTGGCAGAGAGCAATGAAAGGGTTAAACAAGAGACTTTAGAGGTAAGTAAAATACTCAACTCCAAGCAGTGACAAGCAGCTCTGGGCTTGGAGCTCAGCTCCAAAACTTCCCCTGGGGTCAGACTGTCCCTTTGGTAAAGCACCCTTCTGCCAGCTGGTCCCTGTAGCCAGCAGAGCTACCTGCGGGATTAATTTGCTTGCTGCTTTTGAATGGGCAAGGTTTGGAAACCCCACACTACTTCTGATGTGTTGGTGATGACGCACTCATACCTGTTCCTCCCAAAGCACCTGCTCTTCCCTCCTGCCTGCATGTCTGCTGCTGAGGGCGGAGGTGAGGATCTCTGGTAGTGCCCGCCCTGGCCTCACAGGAGCCTGGGGACTGTTGTCTCCCAGACAATAGCTGTGGTCTGTTCTCATGCTGACTTTGCTGCCAGCCTTTCTGCAACAATTCAAGATTTCTTTTCTGGTGGCTTTAGCATAGGGTGTGTTTTGAATTAATTTCTCTGTCCTCCTCTGCATTTGGTATGGAGAAAATAAATCACAGATTCATAAAAGTGGTTTTCTGAGGTTGGGCTTTTTTCAACTACTTTGGTTCATTTTGTGGCTTTTTGCCCTTTTCCCTCTTTTCTGGTGCCTTTTGGGTTGCTGGACACCCTTCAGTTGCAGAAGAGCAGACAGCAACCTTGCACCAGCTCATTGCTCTGCCACCCCTGGCACAAGGGAGCCTGCAGCCCTTCCTTGCCACACCAGTCTCCACCAGCACGGGGAGCCAGAAATGCTCAAATACTACTCCCAAGTAGTCCTGGCCTTTAAAGCTCCCCCCAGTCCTGGGGCAGAGGTAAAAGTCCTTTTCTTCCAGCATTTTCTGCTTTCCTCTCTTATTGCCCAGCCAATGTCGGATCAATCAGGGGGGTCAGGCTGTCTGACCGGGGTCAGGCAGTCTAAATTCCTGCTTACTAGAAGTGACATCACAAATTCCTCTTTACTAGGAGATGCTCCTTTGGTCCCTGCGAGCAGTACAGCCACGATAGCTTTGGCCCATCTCTTGACAGGGCTGGAGCTGCAGTCCTTCTGGTGACTGCCAGGGACACAAAGGGCTTCCTTCTGCTCCGGCATCTCTCCGGACGCAACCTTCTCATGTTTATGGGGCAGTTTCCCAAAAACCTTCAAGTCACAGCCTCTAAGGACTTCACTTCTCAGAGGTCTGCACATCACCCAAGATTAATCTTTTTCCAGTATTCTCAGGAAAAATATTGGATTTTGTCCCCAAATTGGAAAATTATTTTTGGCTCACAGTAGCAACAGAAACAGTCTGGATTCTGCTTTTTCCTTGTAAAGCTTTGAAAAGTTCTCTCTGAGTAGTAAAGCATTGTAAAACTCAATCCAGAGAACAAACAATTTTGAACATAAAATGATACGAAAATAGTTTTGTTGTGGTTTTAGTACCAGTGATAACTATGATCTGCTGTTTCTTACCAGATGGACGTGAATTTCTTTAAAAGATAAGAGTGGAAGTAGAAAGTGAGTTTCATTGTTGTTAATCACAAGGTCAGTCCTCTTAGAATTGCTGAAAGGCAAATCTCAGTTGCAGCTTCTGAGATTTGGCCTGTAGCTGTAAATGGATAGATGTCAACTTGGCGTAGGCTGCAGGGAATTGAAGGCTGGGACGTATCTTATCCAGAAGGTATTTTCCTCAAGATTCACAGTTAGGTCTTTGTTTGATGTGGTAGTAGATTAAGTAGCTTTCCACTGAGGCTCAGACGTCTAAAAATGCCATGAGGTGCAAGAAAGATCAGGCACAAATAAACATTAACCTAAGATCACAGGGAGCAGAGCCAGGGAATACCTGGCCCTGTTGAGCTCGAGCTCATGATTTTGCCTCCTGGCATTTCACTCCATCGCACTATGGTTTTCGTGTCCTTTGCATTCCCTTTTTCTTCACTTTCTCTCTTTGCTAAGTTTTTTTGTTTAGATTTCTCCCTCATGGTCCTGCCTGGAGCACTTTCTCACCGCCCATCTCCCTGCTGTTTCTTGATTTCTACTTTCTCTAGTTAGGACTTCCTTATCCCACCTGCTGCATTTTCTATCACTTCTCTGCCACATCACCTGCAACTTCTGCAGCTGTCCTGCAGGTTTCAGTCTCTTCCCACCCCTGCCCAAACATGAAGACAGTGGGATTGACCCATATGCACTTTTCTGTACGCCGCATGAGATCATATCCTGGCCCTGTTCTCCAAAAGGATGAGTGCTGCTCACCAGCACCAGAGAAGATGCTTTGGGCTGCATCTGCTGTGAAAATTCACGGCTGGTCCCCATCCATGACAGCCCTGCTGCAGAGGAAGCATTCCTCGTTAGGCAGGTGCTGTCTCGCCATGACAGTTGCTGCCTGGCCTCTCATGCAGTGCCCCACCACAGCATTTTAGGAGGTGTCCCACCTGCAGCTGTCTGCCTTCTCTCTCTCAAGGAAATAGCTGGTCCTGCAGACCCGGGGCACCATGGGATACTGTGGTCTCTCATCCCAGGGGCACCGCTGTGCTCTTTGCTGTTGTTCCAGAGACGCACTGAGAGATCTGCTGTCAGTGCCTGACAACATCATCCCGTGCCAACATCACCCGCTACAAAATAGCAGAGCATCACTGGAGGAGTTAGCTGAGTCCTGCCTTATCCTCGCGTGACTCCTGCCTCCGTGTGCCTTTCCTTCACCATCTTCCTCTGATCAGCTGCGCTCAACAGGGTCAGGTTGCAGTGCTGTATTAGGGGAAAAAAGCTAGATGTGCTTAGGCAAAGGCACAAAAATGTAAAGGAGTGCAAACTTCCCAGCCTAGCTGGCTAAATCTGATTTTTCTAGGCTTTGGTAACCAGTGAGCCCTTTGTTAGAAGGTGAAAAAAGATAACTCTAAAGGAGGACAGCTCTAAAGACGCAACTGGAAAAGAGAAAACTCCACACTTTTAACAGTGTTTGGCACACACTAGCGGGCAAGCTTCAAAGTAAAAAAGCACCCAGAAAAACAGACCTGGAGCAGTGGAGAAAGTGAAGTGAAGGGTTAGGGAGAAGAAAGCTCTGCCTCTGCCCCTTGGCAAACAGCAAAGGACGTGCAGCTATGAACTGAGGAGAACTGCGTGCCTCCATGTCTGCTAAATCCTTTGTGTCTAAAAAACAGACACAGAGGCCACTATTTCCCCTTGCGTGTTGGTGTTTTCAGGAGCAGCTGAAGCCCTGACTGCTGACCTGCAGGCAGACGGGTTAGTGTAGCAAAGGCTGCTCTCAGCTGTAGGCAGCACAGCTCCTGTCCCACAGGTACTCTGCCCAGCAGTACCACTCAAATGTACAATTTCACATGAATTCTTCCCTGCGTTACACCCTGCAGAGTCATTTACCAATAAGAAAGCAAGCTGAGGTCCAATCTGGTTCATAGTTATCCATAGAAGCAGGAACTATGGCAATTCCAGTGCAGAAGCTTGCAGATTCTGGGGTGTTGGCCAGGCTAGCAGCTGAAAAAACAGCCTTTCAGTCTCAGACAGGATCCTTCGGCACCTCGATTCAAAGTGTTTCTAAAAAAAACACCTTCTGGACTGAACTTATATACATAAATTGTCATTTATGTCACATAGAAACACACCTTTTCCATCTGCTGCTGCAAATTCTAGGCTTCTCTGTACTCAGATGCCAGGGCAACCTGTAAGTCAGCCATAGTATTGTTCCTCTGTTGTCCTTTCCATTAAGAGACCAGCTAGATCAGTATCCACAGCAACAGTTATCAAGGAGCTAATTTGCAGGTTTTCAGCCTAGGTGAAGAGCTCTAGAAATGCTCTTTTTAGTCTTGGCCCAATCCTGCAGAGTATGTGTCCATGACTGTGTGTCAGTGGAACATGGGAGATCACAACCAGGAAGAAAATACGTGGAATTATTCCCATATTAGTTTTGAAATCGCAGATGAGTCTTACTCCTCTCAAAATTGTTCTCCAAGTCAAAACTGAAAATAGAACCTTGGGAAGAGTGAGGGAGCCCCGAGTTTCTGATGGTATGCAGCAGGAAAGTGAAACTGGCCACCCGAGCCCAACAGATGTGCCCTCTCCATCACTCACTGAGGCAACATAGTGGCAAGGTCATCTGTCCTGTGGCACCAGTTATCCCAGGCTTGAACATGACCAAGTGATTGCCAAGTGTAGGAATACAGAAGATAGGATTTCTCATAACACATCAATATAAACTTCTAGTCTAGCATCCTGCCGCAGAACAACCTGAAGTCTTAAACTTCAGCGAAAGGCAAACAAACAGAAACAACTACAAAGAAAATCTACAAGCTATCACCACCACCTTGTCCACGAGAAAATTTCCAGCAGGCAATGCGTTGCTGTGGGCTGAAGGTATCATAACTGTAAATCTCAGTGGTACTTCCACTGGTGTCACAGAAGAGGCACGGTGCCCATCTCTAGCTCTCTCAGGACTCTGGATATCCCGGACCTGTTGTAACAAGCTTCTCCTAGCAGGACAGAACCCCTCTCCTTGAGTACTATTATGCACTGTAGCTTCTGGCATTGGAGGCAGAAGATAACAAATTCACAAATGGCTTTAAATGATCTAACTACAAACCGTTGCCAAAAGCAGCAGTCCTGCCCTACCCCCACAAGCAAATGACTAGCTGTTCTCTGACATGCAGTCATGCTTAAGTTGGATCACCTGATCCAAAAGTAATTTCTACCTTCACCCAGCATTACTTGGCATCTAGGGCTGTGATTTGATCTGCTTCTCT
The DNA here is from genome assembly GCA_035590275.1 of Ibycter americanus. NCBI lineage: Eukaryota > Metazoa > Chordata > Aves > Falconiformes > Falconidae > Ibycter > Ibycter americanus. The sequence continues at coordinate 44,887,775 of JAVJGI010000064.1, forward strand.
TTGAAATCACTCATGCCAACATAAGGAAATGGGCTGGAGTGAGCCCTGCAGCAGAGGACAAAACCATCTCTTTCACTGGCAGCATTGCCTGAAAATTCGCACAATGCAAAGAGGAGCACTGAGGAACCTCCTAAGTTGCATTTCAGGCTGCTTGGAGGCGTCTCAGAGAATGTTCCCAAACCTGCCATTCACCAGCAAAGTCTGCTTTGTGAAGGCAGAGCGAGCAGCCAGGCCCCAGAGTCCCCTGGTGCTGAGCCCACCTCCTCTGCCTGCAGCACATGCTCATACACCCAGGAGTGTTCCCAGAGCTGAGCAATGTTCCTTCTCACCAGCTCTGCCAGGTCTGATATCTCCTTGAGGTACACTTCCTTCCTTCCTCTCTCATTGCCTCCCATGAGCTTTTACTGTGCCTTTTCCCATACTCTCAGTCTCTGTTTGGGCCTCTTTAGCCCCTCACCACATCGTCATCTGCCCTTCTGAAGCTGCCCAGCAGCAGTAGGTAGGCTCTGCTGGGGCTTGTGGAGCAATCTCCTCCCCACCTTCTCGTCCCTCTTTGACTGTCTGGGTAGCAGATGCCCAAAGTAGCTGCTAGAGCTCCTCACACAGATCCAGCATTTTTCTCTGCCACAGAGGTGTGCAGAGGGGCTGGATTTGCAGAGGGATCCTAGCAGCAGAAGTCCAGCAGTGGCCAAACAAGTTGGAGGGTCTCTAGCAAACCCCACGGTGTCATGTGCCCCCACTCCAAAGAGATCTTCCATTTCTGGAGTCCTTTGCCCTGTGCTGAATGAATCAAGTCCAGGATTGTCACAATTTTAAAACCTCACAGAAGTAACTTTTAAAGTGACTTGCTCTTGTTCTCAGTTAGATGTGTTTAAAACCAACTTAGTCTGAGAAACTGTGAAAACTGTTATTCTTTAAATAAAGCAGGGAGGTGGGGGTTGGATCTTTTACTTTAAACTTAATGGATTTTTCTATAGGAAATAAAGGTATTAATGGACATTTCAGTGTAAAAAGATCCAAACCTGAAAAAAGTATTGGCAGGTTTTACAGATTCACAAAGGTCATCTTGCTGTTTTGCTGATGTGGCTTTCTTTTTTGGTATTTACTACCCCATCTTCTCTCAAACTCCGATTTTTCTTTTGAAGGTTTTTGCTGGTTCTGGTGCAAATGTGGATGTAGCTGACAGGACCGCCCCGCACACAGCTGTGAGCATGGAGGGCACAGTGGGGACCTCAGCCTGCCACCGCCACCATGTGGAATGCAGGAGACAAACTTGAATACCAAGACTTCACTTGACCAAGATGGTCAAAAGCTCCTCCATCACTCAAGATCAGACTCATCTTCCCCAACTCCCCTCCTTGAGACACGTGTTTCTGGAGTGAACGATCTCAGCGTCTTGCCTCGCTTCAGGCTCATTGGCCATGCTGATCTCAGCAGGAGGCTGGGGAATTCACGTCAGAGGCAGAAAATAAAAGAGGAGGGGTAGACCCAGACCTTCAAGCTCAGTCCTAGGCTGGGAAGCTGCTGAGCTCCACCAGCATTGCAGGGCTGTCTATGGGATATTGAGGGCAATGACTGGCTAGTTGTGGAATTGTTAAACAGAGTCAAAGAGAAACAACAAGAGTTTTTTGGGCAGAAATCCAGGCAGTGCTGACAGCCATAGGCAGGCCCCGAAATGTTCATTTCCATGTTCCCAGCTTGCTAAAAACCTTCCTGGGCAGTTTTGGCTTCCATGAGTATTTGAGTGAGCACCCTAGCTGTGCTAGTCAGCCTGCTCATATCTCCATCATTTGCCATAGTAAATCCGAGACTTCCATGTTATGCCCTGGGTTTACCTGTCAGTGCTGCGAGGATGGGCTCCTATGAATCTCTCCTCTGGCCTTGAGAGCACCAATAAATCTCCCTTGGATGCATGTCCTGACCAAGAAGGCAACATAAATTTCCTGTAAGTGGCTGAGAGAGGAGGAACAAGGAAAGAAATAGGATATTCACGCATCATTACACCTGCTTGCATGGGAAGAGAAATCCTGACACCAGGATCTGGCTCCATTTTCCACCCAGCCATTGCTCCTTGCTCCAACCCCATGGGCTGCCCTGCTCAGTCCTGCTGCATGCCTGCTGCCCTCCCAGTGCTGCCCAGGCACTGCTGTGCTGGGGGTCCCTGCTCACCCCTGCACCTCCTCACCTGTGTGCAGCACCTCTCTGCCATGGCTGCCTCCTTCTGCGTGGGAGCTCACAGAGGAGGTCCCTGGGAGCTGCCAGTACAGTTTTCATTCTGCTCCCTGCCACTCTTAATTCCCCAAGTACTTTTTTCAGAGAGACAACCTCCCTCCATACCACACGCTCACCTTCTCCTCTCTTCATCCTCCAGCTGTTTTATCCCCCTTTCATCCTCCTCAGCTGTATGAATGGCAGTCTTCTAGGGTCAGCTTCCAGGTCTTCTGTGCCTTTATAGCACTGCCCCAGGGGGATCTGGCCTCGCTTGGGGTTTCTGTGCTGCCCTGTTGCACAGGACAATCCCAGTAAAGCTGCAAGCCCACTGCTGCAGAGGAAGGAGGAACACCATCACTGAAAAGCAGGTTCAGGCGAGGAGCACTGTTTTCCTCAAGGTCTCACACCAACTTCAGAAGATGCGCTGCTGGCTCCCATGGCTCCCGTTCATGGGATCCTGTCCTTGCAAAGACTGTCCCCTTCCTTGCTGCAGAGCTGGAAGTCAGGCTGCATTAGGGCGCGAGCAGCTTACCAGAGGTCCCTGGGACTGCAGCACTGACCAGCCACCTGCTGTCAGCAAGCTTTTGGTAGTTTCATCCCCAAAGCCAGCTTTGCCAGTCCTGCAGGCTGGAAGATACCTGTAAAAAAACCCAAAAGCGACCAAAACATGTACGCATGCACAGCCATTTATTCTGTTGTAGTTTCACTTGTTCTCAGCTCAGCCTGGTCATGTCCCTAGGGGACATGAGGTGGGAGGCCAGAGGTGACACAGCCACTTCCCTTTCCTCAGTCTCAGTGCCAGGGTGACAAAGGGCAGGAGAGTACATGACTGTTAGAGGACAGAGGGCAAGAGGTACACATGTGCGTGAGGGGAGGGGTCCCACCAGGAATCCCCCAGGGATTTGTGCTGAGACCTGGGCAGCTTAACACATGTGACCTGAAAGAGTCAGACCTGGAAGGGACCTAGAGGAGCTATTCAAAGCATTTTGACCAGCACAATCAAGTAGAAAACAGCTCTTTTTTTGAAGAACAGAGTATCTGAGATGCTCCAGCCTGGGAAAGAGGTGGCTGAGGTCTGAAGCCATCAGTGATCTGGGGAGGAGGAAATGGCTGGTTGTTCTTGTCTCTCCCAGCACACGAACAGCAGCACCCCAAACAACGCTAGCCTGTGACAGCTTCAAAACTAGCAAAAATGACTTCTCCAGCCAATGTGTAATTGGGGACTCAGTGCCACAGGATACTGCAGGTGCTGACAGTTTACAGGGGATGAATTGAAGACTGCGTAAATCACAAATTGATCCACTGACGTTTATTAAATGGATAAAACCCCTCTCTCTTAGGCAGGAAGTTCCGGTGCCACAAAGGAAGGAAGAACCTTAATGGATAAGGGACATGCAGCACTCAGAGCAGCCTCACAGTCAGGGATGGAGGGGTGGTCCATGCTGCCATCAGGATTTGAAACTCATCATTTCTGAGGGGTCACAGCCTGGGGTCAAGGCAAGGCAAAGAATCTCGCAAGGTGGGCACATCCCTGGAAAGGCATCTCATCTGCACGTGGACTTTGTGAGTGAAGATCAGGGCCTTGCATAATCTGGAGACAGAGGGGGCAATTACCAAATCCTTTGGACAGGATACCTCCCTGGCTCCCCTGACTCACCTCTTTTGTCCCACAATGGAACTGCTTTGCTGAACGAGTGAGAGACAACGTGTGCTTGAGAGCTGGAAGAAGCAGGTGGCCTGCTTCCACAAGGTCTTACCCAGCACACAGATGGCTCCTCACTACACCAGAGAGACTGATCCAGTTCACACAGCCCAGTGCAACACAGAATATTGCAAAGCACTTTATTTTTGCTGGGGTGGGCAATAAAGCAAGCCCTGTCAGTGCACCTGAGTGGTGCAACTGCAGCACTAAAACCACCAACTGCAGCACTTTTTAGCCAAGGGACCAAAGCCACTTTTAACACCAGCCTGGCATCCAAACCCTGTCCCCGCAGGCATCCCTGGTGTAAAGCTGTCACTGGGCAGCCTGCCTTCTGGCTGAAGCCAGCAGCTCTACTGCCTTTTGCAGGGCAATGGCACATGATACAAAAATCAGGGGAGTAAGCAAGCACTGCTGCAGTGCCCATCCTGCAGCAGGAGCAGGCTCTGTTACATCTGCTGCCTGCCTGCTCCCCAGGAGCAGTCCTTACCCAGGAGATACCAGGGAAAGCACCATTCTCCTGGGCTGGCTTTTGGTTGGGGACACGCCACACATATCCAGCACCTGCTCCTAAGCACCTCCAGCCTTGCACAGGGCCAGTGGCCAGGTCCAGCTCCGGGGTTAATCCACCTAAGGCACCTCATACAGAGCAGCCAGTGGGTCTCCAGAGGTCAGGGGAGACTTCAATAAAATTCACAGCATCTGGCTACCTGCAAAGAATCTTACCTCCTATCACTGTGGGATTTTTACATTCTTTTTCCGGGTTACTACAAATTCTCAGGCATTTCACTAAGACCCTTCCCTGTCTAAACCAAGTCCTGGCTACAGCTGTCCACTCCACCCATGGCCATCGGGGTCTCAGGAGAAATCCCTTCCCCAGCCCCAACCAGTACACCAAGGCCCGTCTACAAACCAGCCTGTGTTGTGTTATGGGCCAGCTCAGCTCTTTTGGATGCTCCCAAGAGTGGAAGCTGTCATTCCTTGCCTTTGCAAGCATCTTTGCCAGCTCAGCAGGCAGCGTTGTTCTTGCTGTGTTTGGACAGTGACTAAACCATGGATGGCTTGGACAGTGAGCTTGGACCACAAGCTCTTACATCTCTGCCCAGGTGTATGCAAAGAGAGCAGCTGCTCAGAGGGATGCCATAGGATCCTCCGGGTGCCCAGAAAGGTGAGGCAGAGCAGGCTGTGGAGGCCAAGAACAGGCACTAGGTAACACCCAGCCATGGAGCTGCCCTGGCCCTGGCCTGTCTCCACTCAGAGCAGCACAGCAGCAGTGTGGAAACCAGCAAGGCCAGGCTGGGCTGGGAGGTTAGTGGTAAATAGTTTGATGCTGATAAGTCAGTTATCCAGCAAGTGACCAGGAACATCTCAAATAACACAATGAGATGGTTTTGCTGTGATTGGCCTGCATCAGGAGCATCCCAAGGGTGTGTTGCTGGGACACTGCCCTAGGACAATGCATGGCCTGAGACATGGAGTGTGGGGAAGGTGAAGATGCCCTGTGCATCCAGTAAGCACATGCTGCTCTGTGGTTAGTAAAAGGCCATGCCACATGGTGCATGGGGGGTTTACACTGCCTGCCACACTGGTGTTTTAAAAATCTCTGCAGTGAGAAACTACTAATCTCAGTGAGGTCTGTGGTGTAGGCGTGTTTTTTGAAGGTGCGTGATTTCTTTGCCCAAATGAATCACAGACAGGTGTGTCAGCACTAGCTTGGTTGGAAGTGCCATGGCACTGGTCTGGGAAGGTCACTTGCCAGGTGTATTTTATGCATCCAAAATCTTTTGGTGTCATCCATGACTTCTTGTTCCCTCCACAAGCAGGGAAAGAGGGGACTTCAATCAAGTATCTGGAAATGCAAATTGTCGGCTAGAGCAGGCGGCCAGGGAGGACAACGCAGGCAGTTTCAGTGCTGCTGCTTCCTACTGGCTGTGCAGAGGCGCCAGGCAGAACTGCACTCTCCGATCCCACATGAGTTCAGGTGTTGCAGATGCCCAGCCTCTACTGGAGACATTCAAATCTCATTCCTGGAGTTTAGGTTCAGCTCCCGGACAAGGCACCACAGCTCTGCTCTGAGCTGCGCACCACAAGCACAGTCCCATCTGCAGCATGGCTGGGAGCCTGCAAAGGCTAGGGGGTGGCTGGGAGGGTTGTTCAAGAGCAAAGTGGTGTGAAAGTGATGCGACATGGATGAGGGCATGAGAACTCTCATTTTGTCCCCATCTACAGCTGGCCTGCAAGCTGCAGATGCAATTCCTCTTTGCTTCGATCCTTACCTCCCTCCAGCCTTGTCTTCTGCTTCTACAGGCTCTGGCAGACAAAATGGCTCTTCCATGCTGCTTTTTTATTGCAATTAGCACCCTGGAAACAACAGCTGTGTATGAGGCAGGTCTGGGGCTGTGGAGCAAAGGCTGGCTCAGAGCAGAAGTGAGACAGAAATACCCCAGGTGTTAGCGTGCTGAAGGTAGAACTGAAAGCAAGAGGCCAGGCTGCATGGGCAGCAGAGCCACCCAGCTGCTCAGGGACCTGCAAGAACAGGGCTGGGGAGCCAGGCAGCTTCTGCCACTGCACCACAGGAGCCAGCCAGAGCTGGTCAGTGAAGCCTGGCTGGTGGGGACAACCCAGTGCAGGAGGAGGAAGTGATTCACTTGATGTTGTAGCCAACATTTGTTTTGAAGAAACAAACAACTCATCTGCGATATCCACACACACACCCCCAGGCTAGGAACACAGGTCAGATGCTCTGTAAAGTGGGTTTGCTGGGGTTTCTAAGATACCACCGAAACAGACTCCGACAACCTTGAGACGAGCTAGCACACTGCCAGTCTTTATGGGCATCTAGCCCTTCCACACTCTGGGTTTGCAAACGCTTGAATTAAATGTGACCTGTGGGAATGTCTGAATCAAGATCCTTATACTGTGTGCCTGCTGCAACCTGCAGAGACCCCCAGCAAGATGCCTGTGGGTCTGGGGGGACTGTGAGGGACTCTTGGCAACCTCCCTGCATCCACAGGCATTCCTGGGCAGAAAGCAATTGCACCCAGAGCCCATTCTGGACAGCTGCCCCTTACCCAGCCTGTATCTACCCAGTTTGGCTACATGGAGGCTGTAGAAGACCATGCTGAAAGAAAGCTTTGCTGAAGGGAAGGTTCTCCCTTCATCCACGTGGCCAGTTATCTCCTCCCATATGGCACCCAGGCTGGTCAGGCGCAATGTGCCCTGTGTAAGTCCCTTCTGGCTGTTCCCTGCTTGTCCTTCAGGTGTTTGACAGTGGTTGCTGGGAGGATTTGCTCCATCACTTTCCCAGGGACAGAAGTGATGCTGGTCAGGCTGTAGTTCACCAAGCCCTCCTTCTTCCCCTGCTGGAAGCTGTCCGATGTTTGCCTTTTCCCACAAACCAAGGAACCTCCTGATTGCTACAATCTTCCAAAATGATGAAAGAGCCTTGCTGTGGCACTGGCCATCTCCCTCAGCATCTTCAAGTGCATCCCACCCGGACCCATGGGCTTGGGTATGTGTAGCCTAAGACAATCTTCCCCCAGCGTGGGTAATACCTCACTGCTGCACTCTCCTGCTATGACCAGGGCCCTGGAAGGCTTGAGGGCAAACCTCAGCAATAACAATCGAGTCAAAGAAAGCTTTGAATACCTTGGTGACTCTGGGTCTGTGGTCACTAGGACCAGGGCCCTAAGAGGCTTGAGGGCCTTACTGGCCAGCAAAAGCCCAGCTGCAGGAAACCAATGCTGTGTTGCCAGTGCCCGTGGGCACTGCCTCCCAAGCCAGCATCTCCCAGAGCTGTGTGGGGTGGGGGGATCCAGGGTGCTGTGAGTCACCCTCTCTGCTAGAAGGAATTGCTTCTGTTTTGCCCCTGGGAACCTGTTGCAATTAATAAATTCAATCTCAATATATTCTGGTTTCCTTCCTCATTCCAGCTTGACTCGACCTCACTATGACCTGACAGATACCTCGGGGCTTTCCAGGGGTGTAAGCTCATGGATGTTGAAACCTGCCACATCCACCCACTACTGTCCAGTGCCTGGATTTCCTGTGGGCTGAGATACCTCATGGGTGCCCTGTGTGGGAGGGCTTTAGTGCTTTCTGCAAGCTGCCTGCAGCTTTGATAGCTCCTTTTGTTTTCGTTTTTGTTTTCCTTGGTGCTGGGAACTGTGCCGCTCCATCCGTGGCACCAAAAGTCTATGCAGTGCAGAGGCTCCAGTCTCTGTCTGTGGCAGCAGCCTCCAAAAAGAGCTGTGGCTGCCTGGGCTGGAGCACAGAGCCCATTAACTGCAGCGCAGGAGACCCAGGCAGCATCCAGTCTCACAGCTGGTAACTGCTCCGGTGAGTACAGCAAGAAGAGCGATGGCCCTATGGCTACAGAGCAGGGGGGGCTGGTGTAGGGTTGGCATCGATTTGGGAGTGGAGTGGCCAGCCAGGCTCTGTCTGGCCAAGCCCATTTGGGCATGGGGGGCAGCCCTGAGGCGGCCTGGGCAGCACACAAGGGTGCCACCTCAGAAGTGGCTGCATTTCAGCAGCTTGCAAAGGGGCGGATCTGTTGTGTGCTTTGGGGTGCTCAGTGAGCACTGTGTGTGCATGTGTGCCCCCCTTCTCCACTCCCCACTGTGCTGCTGTGGTCTCTGGGGACAATAGCTGCTGCTGACCCACCCTCTCTGCCACAGATGTGTCAAGAATCATGGCAGCCAAGCCACCCCACCGCCTTGCTCATCCCCAAGGCCCGGGGAAGGCGAGCGCAGTGTGCCATGTACCTGCTTCTGGCTCTGAGTGCCGTAGCACTGTACCTTGCTGGGGAGCCCCTCGTGCCCACCACCCGTGTCCTCACCTTCCACTTTGTGGCCCTGGAGATCAGGGAGCTGCTCAAGGGCACCTGCTACCTGGCAGAGGAGATCTTTCACCTCCAGTCCAGGTGAGCTAGAGCGGTGGTGGCTGTCTCCCAGGCTCCTGGGACCACCCTGGGGACAAGGACACAGGAATCTCTGGGTGTTGGTGGCAGGGGGGGATCTGCTCCTTGTCTCTACTCCCACACCTGTCCTCTGTGGCACAGGGCTGTTGGAGACAGCCTCCCCTTGCTGTCCAGGGTGACATTGCATCTGCTCCCCTCTGGTATCCATGGGTGCTGCAAGAGACCCAAGTCTTCTCCTGGCTGAGGGCACCCAGGGTGCGCTGAGCAGAGTCCCACAGGGCTCCCTGGCTCTGTACTACTCTAGGTCAGTGGCACTGGCAGGGAGGTGGGCTGACCAGTGCCTTGTGGGCTGCAGATAGCGGGTGGGTGGGTGACTGCCAGCCTTTCGCTTGTCTCCCTCTCCCACCCAGGTACCGTGGCAGCTTCTGGAGGGCCCTGAGTGCCTGCCTTCCCCTGCACTGGCATGGGCCAATGCTGCTCATCTGTGGCTCAGCCTACGTGGCTCTTCTCGATGGAGACGGGCAGCCACTCAGCCTCCACCTTGGCCTGGCCAGTCTGTGCCATCTCCTTGTCCTTGCTCTGGGGCTCCACGTAAGTCACCAACACCTCTAACCTGGCCAGCTTCCTGAGGAGCACTTCAGCCCTGGGCACGTGGCCCGGCTTTGTGTGGCCCCTGCATGTACAGCCCACCCGCACACAGCCCTGCAGCGGGAGAAATGCTTTTGTTAGCTCAGCCCTGAAGAGCTGATCTCCTCAGCCCCACATTGCCATGCTCGTTGGCAGGAGGGCCAGGCTGCCTTTTAATGAGCACAGCCGCTCTGGGGTGCTGGCAACAGCCCTGCCACAGCCAGAGCCCCGCTGACACAAAAACCAGCTATTTTTAAATCTGTCAGTGAAGCTGATGCTTGAGGGGAAAGGGTAGCCTATGTGGTCTCCAAAGGGTTAATTATCAGGTGTGCTGTGGGTGGCAGAGCCAAGCTCTAGGTACCTCTGCAACACTGGAAGGGCTCTGCTTTACCCCAGCAGAGCTGGAAGGGGAGAGGGTTCATGCAGGCTACAGAAAGGTGCTTTGGGGAGAGCAGCCATCAGGTGCCTCTGGGAACTGAACACTCATTTCCATCTAAATGAACACACAGAGCCACTGGTGACCCTGGAAATCCCACCATCAGGTGCTGAGATGTCTCCTCCCACATGTTGGAAGCACTGGGCAGATGCACAAGTTGCATCAGGACTCGCAATCCCAAAGGAGGGTGCAGCCAGAAGTGCCTGGCTTGCCCCAGCATCAGCTTCCTCATCCACAGGAGCTGTGTGGGCTGCAAGGGCTCTCAGCCCCGCTGCCTGACAGGGTGGTGTGAGAGGGCAGCAGCAGGGTGTCTCCATCTCCAGATCTCTTCGGAGAGGGCAGCTGCTCTGCAATCCCTGTAGAGAACTGACTGCTGCAGAAGAGCCCAGGTGGCTGCTTTCATCCCTGCTAGTCTGTCTTTCCTTCCCTCTGCAGAAGTCCTCAGCGGTGGAAATGTCTGAGATGTCTGAGAGGTCCAAGCAGAATGTCGCTCATGGGCTTGCCTGGTCTTATTACGTTGGGTACCTAAAAATAGTCTTGCCACGTACGTAGCTGCTCCCCTGCATTATCGTGCCTACAGCTAGAAATAGCTCCTAATAACAATCCTCCCACTTTTACAGTGTTAGCAGGGAAATGGGGAGCAAGGTAGAAAGCAGCTCTACTCACGCCAGGCACCTCTGCCCAATGCTCTCTTCCACTAGGGGTGAAAAAGTCAATGGAGGAATTCAGCAAGGCCAACCGCAACATGCCAACATGCAGGGAGACCTGGAAGCTCCACATCTTGGTCCCTCTGAGCTGTGAAATCTATGACGACCTGGAGAAAGCTGACAGCAACATCCAGTACCTGACAGACCTCACTGAAACCACCCTGACCCGAGCTGGCACCAAAAACCGGGTCTACAAACACAGCCTCTACACAGTCAGGGATGAAGACAACAAGGTATACTGAGTGCAGAGTCAGAGGAGCAGTTGGCATGCCTCAGCCCAAAGGTCTTCCTGGCCTCACATCCTGGCCCAGAAGTGGCCATAAGGGCAGGACAGTGTCCCCTCTCCTATTAGATACTCCCAGCTTGCAGCAGGCTTCCATGAGATGGAGAGGTCCTATTCATGGCAGCCAACTGCACCCCTTCCTCCTGGCTGCCTCTTCCCACGCTCAGCCCTTGCAGGGATGCTGGGCTCACTTAACCCCTCCTGGAGTTGATTTAAGTCCAGAAAACAGCAGAAAACTCAGCAGAAAAAAAAAAAAGTAGATGTGGGGTACAAGAGCTTCCCATCACTTCCCATGGGACGAGTGAATATGTCCTTCTGTTGGGAAGAGGTGCTTGAAAATGTCTGTGTGAGTCATTATATAAATTGACTCTTGCATTCCTCCAGTCACCTCTTCTCTGGGCTGATGAGCCCTAAATCTCTCCATCTCACATTGCATTCATGTCCTTCCACATCTCCAGGCAGATGGGCCTCTTCCCCTGCACCCTTGGAGGAAGGAATACACTGGTCCTGCTGACACGGCTGTGGAAGGAGGCATCAGCAGAGCAATGCTTTTCATCTGGATCCACCTAATTTGCCTTTTGATGGTGGCTTAGTGCTGAGCCGCTGCTTTTAAAGCCCTGTGTGCAGGGACTCCAGAGCCTCTTTCCTGGCCCTGCCCCTGGGGAAGTGCAGTCAGCATCAGGTTTTTCCCACTACGATGCATGCACTGATGCTGTTTCATCTGCCAGTCTCCTGCTGAGTCACTCACCACCAAGTGAGCTCTGGCAGCTCTGCAGCCTAGACCTGTCCTGACCCCCTGCATGTTATCAGTAAAATCTGTCCCTCAGCTTGCTGCCCAGTTGCTGGTGAATGCATGCATGGCAGCAATGCCAGCTCCTGTCCTTGGCACCTGCTCTGGGTCATTGTGGCAACTGCCTGCCAAGGCCGGTAGCGCTTCCTGCTGCTCTGCATTTACCCAGGGATCCCATCCCTCTTCCTGCTAATACACTTTATCAAGCTTTCCAGTTTACCCAGTATAAGACTTACTGGCAACCCTGCTCCTCCTTGGAATTTTTAAGGCCTTAACAAATCCCTCCTCATTTGTTTGATCAGCCTCCTCCTAGCTGTGTGTTCATCTTGCCAGCGTTTATCCTCTTCTCTGTTCTCCTCCCCATGAGAATGCTCAGACTTTCCCTTGTCTAGCAGAAAAGCCACCAAGGTGCAATCAGACACGGGCAAGGCGTGTCTCCATAGGAGACCAAACTCCATGGAGAAAATCACTCCCAGGCTGTGGCCTGGGGCACTGGCAAAGCCAGTGGCTGCAGCCTGGGGCCTCACAGCGAGGAGGCAGCTCCCCGAGCCCACCCGGCACACAGCTGTGCCTGCCAGTGCTGCTGCTCCTTTCCTGCTCAACACAGGGTGGGGGGACGCTGGGGTCAGAACTGGTGCCCCTGTCCTGGTGGCCCAGCACACAGCACCAGTGCATGGCAGGTCAAGGAGCCACCAACAGGTCTCGAGGGCCCAGTGCCAGGGTGCCCCAGCAGCCCTTTGCCAGGTTAAACACCTGCCCACATGTCTTTTACTTCCATCCCTGTAGCTCTGGCACTGCGCAGTGGAGTACGCCACGCCACTGCAGACCCTCTACGCCATGTCCCAGGATGAGTGTGCTGCCTTCAGCCGGGAGGACCGCCTGGAGCAGGCCAAGCTTTTCTACAGGACCTTGGAGGAGATCCTGAAAGGCTCCAAGGAGTGTGCGGGTACCTACCGGCTCATTGCATACAAGGGTGAGTGAGGAGGATAAGAGGGTAGCAGGGCGGCTGTGCTCTCCCAGCTTCCTGAGAGACCTCAGATCAGGGCAAACAAGGGGAAGTCGGCAGGATCTGTGCAGCACTTGTCTGATATCCCCACTCAGATGGCCATGGGGGTCCCTGCTGCGGCAGAAGGGGCTGCCTCCCGACACAGAAGGACCTATTGCTGTGTGTGTCAGAGGAGCCGGGAGGATGCTGGCAGAGCTGGTCCCTGCTGAAGTCCCCAAAGGCACTTCAGACAAGCAGTCTTCCACGTGGGCAGCCAGAATGCTCCCTCAGGGATTAAGTATAACAATGGGCTTCCAGGGGAAGGAACAGCTTCCTTTGTGGCTGGGGCTGCCAAGCCTCCCTGAGCAGTGGTATGGGGGTACAGGTGTGTGCTGGCTCAGTGGCATTCCTCCTGACAGGGGATGGGAAGGAGTGAGGCTTTCCCTTCTTCCCATCTTCCTTTCATTTCCCTTCTCCTCACCTCCACCAGAGCAGCAAGGCTTGAAAACAGCTTATTGCTGCTTGCTGAAATGAATCTCATTGTTTTTCAGAGGAAATTCAGTGCTCTCCTTGATGGGGAGAAGCACTTGTATCCGTCGAGGTAGTTCCCATTACAACAAGCACTGCTGGGAATCCAGCACATAGTGCCTGTATTTTACTCTCCTTCCTGCACTTTGTGCTTTAATTTCTTTCCTATGGCATGCTGAAGGGGGGAAGTAAGAATCTTATTTTGACTTCTTGGGAAATTCTGCATATTTTGGGGCATCTCCCAGAGTCTTCTTCCCGCCCAGACGCCTGCCTCAGGCCGGACCAGTGAAGGTGAGTTTTGTCTGTCTCTGTTCCAGAGTCAGGAGAAGCAGAGACCCACTTCTTGTCCAGAGAGATCCTCTGGCACCTCTGGCAGCAGCGTCACGAGGAATACGCCGTGTACGAGGGAAACCACCCACATGCTGCATCCACGACCCTCAACTCAACAGAGCTCAGCCTCCAGATAAGCGAGCCAGACCTGCCGCAACCTCTGCAAAGTGACTGCTTCTAAAGCACCAGCACTGCCCAGCCCTGCACCTCCACCTCCACGGTGCTCCAGACCCCTTCACCAAGCCCCTTCCTCCTGCAGCAGCGATGCCCAACCTCCTGCAGGAACTGCCCACCAAAACCTCCTTTGCATTATGTTTACTGGAAAAAGCAGCTGACTCAAACCACAGTCCTGTGACATGCTTCCCATTTTCTTTGTCATGTATATCAAATATTAACCAGTGGATGTCTGGGTTTCTTTTCATCTGCTTCGATTTATGTCATATAAAGCATTTTCCTCTGGGGCAAGTTGCATTATCCTGAATCTCAGGCACAATGTGCTGTCTGCCCTTGGACATCCTGTGGTGTTGGATGGGGCTTTGGAAATCCCAGCCACGAGTTTGTATGTGTGTGCTTGGTCCAACGCACCCAGACAGCGTGACCTGACTAATCCAATGGCTTCTGCAGGCACAAAGAGTGTGTGCAGGACCTCCAGGGTACCCTCCAGCCTGATGGACCCACTGCACAGTCATACAGAAACATCCTCACTTTCCAACCATTCGAGACGCAGAGGTGGAAGGAGAGGTCAGGCCTGGGAAACTCTGACATTCAGTGGTCCCACACCGCAAGAAACCTCCCCACCTTTGCTCCATCCAGTAATTTCGCACTGAGAGCCATCTGTGTTGCCTGCTGATGCCCTTCATGCTCACATTCCTCCCAAGCACTCTGCAGAAGCGTTTCTCCAGCCCCAAAGAACGTGTCAGACCCCCTGCAGCTCTGGGAAAAGGGCAGGGGGGAGTCCTGGGACAACTTGCATGGGGTTTTTGGCACGAGACATCACATGTTAGGCTGCTCAGCCCTCCATGCCTGGGGGTGAGGTACCCCCAGCCAGCCCAGCAAGCCAGGCCCTTCCTGCCTACTTGGGCCCCATGCGGTCAGGCAGAAGCAGGGCAGAGGATGTGCAGCAGATCTGCTCAGCATGGCTCAGAGATGTATGATTTCTTGGCTCTGCCCACCTACCTGCTCCTCCAGGAGATGCCTGGAGATGCCTAGGCTGAAAAAGAGGCCATTCCGAGGCCAGCCCAAAAGCTTGGGCACCCCACATAAGGCCACACATGCTGAAGAGACCCAGCTTGCAAGAGGATGGAACCTGCTCCCACGGGGCTGCCAGGGCCAAGGAAGTGGCTAAGGAATATTGTCCCTGTGGTGGGCTGCTGCCAGGAGCCTTCCCAACCAGGAAGACAGCAAAAACCCAAAGGTGCCCCGTATGACCTGGGCCAGCCACAGGGCCAGCAAGCCAGTCAGTCTCTCAGGCAACCCAGCATGAGTGACACAGTGTGTGCCATGGGGCAGGATGGTGACCACAGGGCTTGTTGCTTGCCAGGTTGCCAGAGACCGTGTAAGAGCTTTGCCATGGTGCAGCTTGGCATGGCCAACATGACAGCGCCGCTTCAGCCTTGTTTGCTCCACAGAGAACTCACTGGGCTCATCTGAGAAGCCCAGCCACACCACCCAGTATCGCCCTCTGAGTGGAAGAAGAAAAATCTGGGCATACTGTTTCGAACAGTGGGATGAAAGCTTGGCTGGCTGCAGTTTCTGTTGGGAGGAAGGCAGTCTGGAAAACCCTCACCCTGCAGTCAGCCACCACGGGCCAACAGTGGCTCAGCCACATGAAGCCTGCGGAGCCCAGTGCTCCCCAGCCACCCAAGGAGACCTGACAGCTCAGCTGGCACACTGAGGCACAGACAGCCTATAACCCAGCGCCTTAACTATCTTTTGAAGCCTCTGGGATTCAAAAGGCCCTGAGGACCTGCTCAGGCTCCTGGGCAATAGGCAGCCCAGGGCCAGCCAGCACCCAGACGTCCTTCCCCTCACACAATGCCAATGTGGCAAGGCTCCAGGGATGCCTGCGAGACCTGTAGGACAGCATTTGCTGGCCCTCACGGGCTGGTACCACTCTCCTGGACTGGAAATGCTCTCTGTGATGAGACCTTCTGCCCTCAGCGTGACCTGAGTAAAGAGGGATCAGCTATAGCTTATTCCTCTCATCTAAAGTTACTCATGAAACAGCTCCAGTTCATTGCATCTCTCCCAAGCTTTCCTTCTCAGGATAAAATTGCTGTTACGTGGCAGCTGCCTCTCAGCAAAGCACCCCAGGGTAAGTATCAGGGCTCCATCTTTTGTGCACATGGAGAACAGGGTGGGATATGCCTCTCCCCAGCTCTAGCCCAGCAGGCTTTCAGAGATTTGGCTGAACATTTGTCCCGCTGGGACTGGGAGTTGGAACCCATTTTGGGATTCAGTAAAACCTTAATCTGCAGCCTAATCTCTGGGTACTGCATCTGTGCAAAAGACAAAAACAGCAGATGAAAGGGCTGTTAAGGGAGGGTTTGTGACAGCAAAGGCCGCTGCAAAGAGCCAGCTCCTCTCAGGCTGCTGGTTTGCAGAGCTGTCAGGGATCTTTGCTGAGGCTTCCAGGATGTGCTGAGTTCCTGGTGCTGCACTGGCTAGAGCAGAGAGAACTGTGCTGCTGTAGGCCAGGGACCTCCTACTCATGGTAGGAGATGCATACCCCTGGGTGCAGGGAGCCAAGCACTTTGCCAGAGCTATCTGGCTCTGGGGCACGGGCAAGTGGATGTGATTCCCGATCACCCACCTCCTGCTTTGGAGCAGCGTTCCCAAGGGCACACAGCAAACACTGCTGGTACTGCTGAGATTCAAGGCAAATGCATGGCATCAGGGCTGAGCTCAGCAATACGGAACAGCCAGAAGCAGCTGCATGAGCAGCAAAGCCAGTTCCACTGTGGTCCCTGAGGGCTTGCACCTTCAAATCCACTGGAGATCCTCGTGGGGCACAAACACCATCTCCTTCCTGGCCCCCTGCTCCCTTCCCGTATGGTGCTTCTTATCTTGCCCATCACCACCTTCAGTCAGGTTTGGCTGAAGAAGGCTGATAAGCTCAGCTTATATGAGCAGGGGACAGGTAGAAAGACAGGCACAAGCCCGGTGGAAACCTGACAGCGCAACCTTGTTTCAGCAGAAACCATGCTGCCAGCCAAAGGCTTAACTCCTGCCGCTGGTCAAGGGCAAAGCCAGGGCCGAGCAAAAAGCAAGGTGAAAGTCTTTGCTAACAGAGTGAATTGCAGGCAGAGCTGAATCAGAGGCAGGAAAGTCAAGCTTCATGGAAGTTGAAGCTTGTTGCCCAAGCTGGCAAACAGAGCATAACCAGTTTCCCCTTGAGCTCCCCCAACAGCACACATAAGCTCAGTTTTTGCACTAACTACAGCGTTCTACATCAGATGTGACGCAGGACTCCCCAGCTTCTGGGGCAACTGAAGGTGCCGCAGGGTGTCAGCAGCACAGGTGCAGCCTGGCCCACTGCCGGTATGCACCAGCAGGGCAGTGGCGTCCCCCCTGCAGCCCCATGTCCACTGCCATGAGGTAGCAAATGCCCTGGATGTCCCTGGCCATCACACAGTGCTCGGGCACAGCCTTGCTTCAGCAATGCCCCGTGCTCCAGTGCCATGGCTGCCACCAGGAGCCAGGGGTGTGCAAGGGACACGGGCACTACCCCGATCTGGAGCCCAGTGTGCAGGGACCGCCAGGGCCATGAGGGGTGATGAGCAGATTTAAAGGGCATCTTCAACACAGGCCCCTGGAGCACAAGCTGTGGGGGACAGCAGCATGGGCCCAAGCTAACCATCACAGACAGATGCCTGACACAGTGCTACAACCCCCAGCTATTGCTCATCACTGCAGCAAGCACAGAGCCACAGAGGGGACCCTTAGCAGCGAGAGGTGGCACAGCTATTGCCCTACCTTTTCTTCTCTCCACTGCTCCTCCACTCAGCGATGATATAAGGGATGAGGAGCTGAGCTTTACAGCCAGCTCTGCAGTGGGATTGATGGGTCCCAGGCCTCAAAGAGCTAAAGACCAAGCCAGCCACAGCCATCAGTCCCACCAGCAGCAGGGTGGTCTTGCTGGTGGTTTTCCCCAACACCCAGACTGTCCCAGAGCCTGAGAAGCTCTCCCCTGCCCTCAGGATGTAGCAGAGGCATTAGGGAGCAGCATACCCATACGTGAGCCATAGAGAGCAGCAATGCCACCATACCTCAGTAAGGTGAGCTGAGCAGGTCCAAGGTCCACCACCATGCAGTGACAATGAGGCAGGTCCAAGGTCAAGCAGGGAGGTAGATTCATAGTCAGGGTCCGGGTGAGCAAGGCAGAGAGCCAGGCAGAGCATGGCTGTGCCCTCCCTCCAGCCAGAGCTGGGGCCAGGGCTGAGCTAGGATGCAGCAAGAAGGAGGCTTCTCACAGCAGTTCCTCACATCTCAGCTCTCTGCCCATCAGCTTTTGTTAGTGCCATTTGGATGTAAACAGGACCAGCTCCTGTTCATTGCAACCACAGACCTAGCCAGGTCAGCAGTCCTTTCTGAGGCACACTTTAGTCTTTTCTCCTTGTGGGTGAGCAGAAAGCACTACCACTGCCTGTAGTGATGCATCCATCCTGCTTCATACAGCAGACATTTTTTAACCTCAGGGTGGCTGGTATGCGAGTTGTCTCAAAGACCCACTGCAGAGCAGGTGCTTGGGCTTTTACCATGAACTTAGAAAAACTGATCTTCAGTTCTTCTGCAGGAGGTGCATGTGCCTGTTACACGAGCGTCTTTACACCTGCTCTTGTACATCTCTCCTTTACCTGGAATAAAAAGCCACCACCAGTGCAATGTGACACACTGCACAAATGCAGCAGTTGTCTGGGTCAGATGGATGGGGCAGATGGAGAGAGTGCTCCTGAATTCTAGCCTTTTGGTTTAGGAATTATTTTTATTGAACTTGCATTTCTATTACAGCCCAAAATCTCTCTGGATGGATGTTGCAACACTACAGAACTAGCCGGCTGCAACAAGGCTTTCCCACACAAGGTTCCAAAAGTTCATCTACTGTCCATGCTGTTTC
>JAVJGI010000064.1:44909704-44925112 GCA_035590275.1 Ibycter americanus
CGGGTCCCCGGTGCCGGGGGGGCGTCAGCCTGCGTGTCTTCCCCAGGACCCGCTGCCCAAGCTGAAGGACCTCGCCTTCCTGAAGGACCAACTGGAGAGCCTGCAGCGCAGGGTGGAGGATGAGGTCCACGCTGGCGTGGGGCAGGTAACGCGCGGCTCCTGCCGCTCGGCTCGGCCCTGTGCGCCGGGCGGACCGGCCACCCGGCTTGAGGGCGCTCGGTAAAAATAAAACGCGCTGTGCATGCCCCGCACAAGCCCACCCTGCCCAGTGGCCTCCTCAATCTTTGCTCTTCTCCTCAGGATGGTTCTCTGCTGGCCTCGCCCTTTCTCAAAGGCTTCCTGGCAGGATACCTGGTAGCCAGGCTTCGCTTCTCGGCTGTCCTGGGATTTGTGGCTGGGACCTGCACCGGGATATACACTGCTCAGAACTACAGTGTTCCCAATGTTGAAAAGACAGTCCGGGACTATTTCAGTTCACTGAAAAAAGGTCGGGACTAGCGAGGAGCCCTTTGGCAGCAGTGACTGTAGGAATCATACTCCTTAGTTAACGGGTGCAGAAGATTCCTAGGGCTTTCAGAGGCATGTCATGTATGGTGTTCTTTTCCACTGGAAAAAGGGCTTTTCACCACATCATTGTGAGACATCAGTGGGTCTGGTTATGGGGTATTTATTAGAGCATCGTGACAGCGGTGATCACTCTACTAATTCACAGTAGCTTGGAAGCACTGGCGGCTGACAGTTTGCCAGCTGCCTTTTCCTCTCACCTCTCTCCCTGTGCCCCTGCGGACTGAAAGGACATGCCTGTGACATGCCATCATGCTCACCACCTGTACGCCCCTCTGCCAAGTGTGCGCTTTGCCTTAGGAATATACTTTGTGTGGCTTCCTGAGGAGGCTTGTAGTTCTCTTCCTAATGAAAGACAAAGTCATTCTCTTCTGCAGCATCATAAATGTAGCAGGTGACATCCTGTTTTAATCAGGCTCATTAAATTCATGGTATTTGGTCTCTTCTTGAATGTTCTAGGGTGCAAGTCTGTCTGGCTTCCTCTGCACTGATAGCAGCTCACCCTTGCTGGCTACTGCCTGAAAATGGTGATGTTTGGTAATGCTGCTGGCTCTACAAACTGGGTGCTGCGGAGGGGGCTGTGGGGACTGATGCTGGTCTCATCTGTAGCCATATATGGCTCTCATGCTCCCCTCCTGGCCCAGTGCAAGGTGGATGGGAGGATCCCCTTCAGCTCCACATCTGTTGTGGTTCTTGTTGAGCTGACAAAGCTGGTGTTCTCCCTCCTGTTCCTGCTGACCTGGGACCGGGAGCTGCTGGGAGTTGCCGTGTCATGGCGCCACATTGTCCCCTTCACCCTCTCTGCCCTGCTCTATGCTGCCAACAACAATCTGGTGGTTCACATGCAGCTCTTCATGGATCCCAGCACCTACCAGATCTTGAGTAACTTAAAGATCGTCAGTACTGCGCTCCTCTACAGCCTTTTCCTGCACCAAAGACTGAGCACGCGCAAATGGCTGGCTCTTTTCCTGCTGGTGGCTGCTGGGGTGAGCTACAGCTGTGGTGGCCTGCAGGACCCTGGCAGCCCCTCCAAGATGCAGCTGCACATCACGCTGGTGGGTTTGCTGCTGGTCTCGGTGTACTGCCTGATATCGGGCTTGTCTGCTGTCTACACTGAAGCCATCCTGAAAACCCAGACACTGCCTCTCAGCCTTCAGAACCTCTTCCTTTACTTCTTTGGGGTCCTGCTCAACTTGATCGGCTACTTCTGGAGCAGCACAGAGGGCGGTTTCTTGGAGGGCTTTTCCTCCTGGGTGCTGGTGATTGTGGTCAGCCAGGCCTTGAATGGTTTGATCATGTCCGTGATCATGAAGCACAGCAGTAACATCACCAGGCTCTTCGTGATCTCCTGCTCTATCCTGGTCAATGCCCTCCTGTCTGTCACCCTCTTCAATCTGCAGCTCACCCTCCTCTTCTTCATTGCTGTCTCATGCATTGGCCTTGCTGTTCACTTGTACTATGGGGTGACATAGCTGCTGCCTTCCTGCCCCTGCGTGTGCCAGGGCAGCCTTTAGTTGTTCCTCAGGGGTGTTTAGTGTTTGTGCTGGGGCTGGTGTTAGAAGCACGGTGGTGCTCTGGCCACCGGCCTCCCCACACTGGTGTTCGTGGGGAACCATTACTGATGGGTGCATGCATAATTACCAGGGACCCCCCAGAGAAGGAAGGCTGAGGGGGATGGTGCCCTGGCCCTGTTTCCAGGGGGGAAGCTGGGCCCTGCTCCAGCCCAACCAGACTTTGTGCCACAGGGTTCCTGTGCGATCAGGTGTGCCTACTCTTGAGGGTAGGTCCTGAGCCCCTTGTTCGTATGGTGTGTTACATTCTCAAGCTGCTTCCCCCATCTTCCCTGCACTAGAGTGCACCTGTCTCACGTGGCTGTAAATGCTCCTGCAGCAGTTAGCTCTGCTGTGCTGTGGGCTCATCTGCACGCAGGCAGCCCTGCTGCACAATGGGTGCCAGCCCAGCCTTGGTCTGACACCTTTTCAGCTCCTGTGGATGGTGCTTCACCCAGCTGTCTGCGCAAGGCCAGGTGCTGCTGCCTGGAGACCCTCGCACTGTGTCTGGGACTGTCTCTTCCACCTCTGCAGTTTTCCAGTCCTCTCCTTGCTGCAGCCTCTGACTGAAGGGCTACTGTCTTCAGGCCCCGTTTCCCCTTCTTGGGCGTGGAGGGGAATTTGCCCTGCGTGGAGCAGACGGGGAATGAGGGAACGTGGAAACTGTTTCACTGGGAGGTGGCACCCAGATTTGTACTGATGCTGCAGCTGGTGAGCCCCTGGCAGGCAGAAGTCACTGCTGCTTCTGGCCAGGGCTATTAAAGTTACAGTTCAACAGCATGTGTGTGTGTGTCTGTCCTCCCTGCAGGAAGGCATCTGTTGCACTTGGCAGAGGTTTGGGGACCAGGGGCACGTCTGAGACTGACAATACACATTGAGGCGCCTGCTTTATTTCACATGGCAGCAGCTGGCAGTCACCAGCCCTCCCACCATGCCCACCTTGCTGCTGCTGCAGGGCTGTACCTGAGCCTATGCTCCTGCAGGCAGGTGCCCAGCAGCAGAGCATGGGTTTTTCCTGTAGGAGCAGAGGGGTGAAGCGCTCCCCTCTCTTCTGCCAGCAAGCCCCCTCCCTGGGGCCAGGTTTCTGTGGGGATCAGCTCTCAGCAGGTAGGGTGGGAGGCCCTGCCCTGTGTAACTGCTGTAGCTGGGGCTGGCTGGTCCCCTGGCATCAGGGCTGGGGCTAGTGGCTCACTCCTGGGAGTGGGGATTGAGGTGGCAGGGGTTTGCAGGGACCTCCTGCCTGCTAGGGCAGCTGTCCCCACCATCCTGGGATGCTGGCTCAGGGTGTCTGTACGGCAGCATTGGCCAAGCCCAGCTGTTGGGCATCCTACAGCTGCTGGTTGTGTGTGGCAAGGTCTGCAGCATCCTGTGCCTGCAGTCCAGGGCATCCCTCTGCTCCTCTGCCAGGCACTGCTGGTCCCGAAGCACCTGTGGGGATGCCTGGCATGGCCCTGGCAGCCTGGAGGTGCATCCCCAGCCCCCCCTACCCACCTGCAGCAGGTGCTGCCTGCAGGCCTGCATCTCCTGCTGGTGACCCTGCAGCAAGGACTTCAGGTCCCACTCGTCTGCCTCCCGCTTCCTCTGCGCTGCCTCCAGGCTCTGGCCCAGCACAGCCACCTCCCATTGGCAGCGAGCTACATCCCACTGCGGGGAACAGGGATGAGGACAGGGCAGCTCTGGGGTGTCTCTGCTCCCTGGGGTGCCCTACCCACAGAGAGCAGTGCCAGGGAAGGAGGGGAGCCTGGAGCCCACAATGATGGGCTCTTTTCCTGTGCCCACCTCTCCACTTGCCTCCTGGCCTGGCACTGCCCGGTACCTGAGCTCTTGCTGGAGGAGCAGGCAGTGCTGAGCCCACAGCCGCTGCTTCTGTGCCTTGGCCAGGGCGTACTGGGCCTCCAGGGATGGGCACAGCTGGCACAGGCTCCCAGCCTGGCAGGGAGCAGAGTGGGCTCGGGCAGCATCCAGGGACACGGTGCAGAGGGGTGCAGGCCCTGGGCACTGCTTTTGCCCAGGAGCAGTAGGCAGGAACCCAGTGGGCTCCCACTCACCATGTCACCCCTGGTCAGTGGCTGTGGCTGTGGCGCTTCACTTGGCGAGGGCTCCTCCAGCAGGCCCTGCCCTGCGCTCGCCAGGGCTCGGCTGTCCCCCCACTGGCTGCTCTCACTGGCACCCTGTCCTGTGTGGGGAGAGGGAAGGGAAATGATCGTGACGTGGTGTGGCTGAAAAAAGCAGTTTAAACAAAGGACTGAGGCCTCTTCTAGCCCAAGCGAAGTCTTTCCCCACTGTGTGAAGTGATGCTCTGTGCCCACATATCAGCCACCCAGGCGTGGGGCGCATGCCTGTCCCCATGCTCCAAACCTGCTGGCTCCAGGCTGGCACTGATCGGGGGCATTTGGGTCCCAGGCTGCTGGCCCAGCGCTGCATTCCCTGCAGAGACCCAGTCCTGTGGGAGAAGGAGGAGATGTTATAGGGATGCAACCAGGATTCAGGGCTCCTGCTGCACCTGGGTTGCCCCTGGATGAGGGGTTCATGGCCTGACCTGTGCCCACCTTGGTACTGGGTTGATGCATCTGGCTTGTCCTGAGCGCCTCTGCTGCTGCCTGCTTCTTCTCCCACCTTTGGCTCTTTAGCACCTGGAAAAGGGGGGTAGGGATCCTTGTTGGGGTGCTGGAGACCTCCAGTCATGGCACAGCTCCAGGGATGCATCCCACCCTCATCATCTCACCTGCCGGCAGGCAGCCCCCAACCCCTGCCCTCAGTGCCAGACAAGGGCTTTAACACCAGGACAGAGCCCAGAACTGATCTGACCGGGGGATATCAGTGCCATCCTGGTCCCATCTGGTGGCCAGGGGCATTCTCCCACCTGCAGCTCCCGCAGGGCTCTCCGCAGCTGGGCCACGGCCACCTTCTGCTCGGGGAGGCCAGCTCTAGCCAGCAGCTCCATCCGTAGCCCTCGGATCTCCCTCCGGCATGCCGCCACCTCTTGCACAGGGTCCCAGAATGTGGCTGAGATGGTCTTGGCCAGCCCCTTCACCCGCTCAGCCAACCCCAGGGCCGCCAGGATCTCTTCTCTGGAGGTGTCTGGGAGAGCAGCAAGACCTGGCCAGGCGCCACAGGGGTCCACCAGCACAGGGACATCCCGGTGCCTGGCCCAGGGTCAGGGCTGATGGGGATGACTGGAGCCAGTGTCCAGCCTCCAGTGACTGCGAGTGTCCCTGGGCAGCAGCCAGGGGCCAAATACCAGGCATGGGGTGGGATGGGGGGAGACCTCAGGGAAGGGGCACCCAGAAGCAGTGTCCCCATCCCCGGTGCTACCTGGCAGCATCACACACAGCAGCAGGAATGTCAGGCTGTTCCCCTCCAGTAGCCGCTCAACAACCCAGGGCAAGCAGACGGTGTCAGACAGGGGGTGGCCGGTGGCCAGTGCCCTGTGCATGGGGTGAGAGACAGCCCAGGAGAAGGATGGGGCTGGGACCCACGTGCCAGGCAGGCTGAGCCCCAACCCACGGGAGCTCAAGGACAGGTTGGCCATGCTAGGATCAAGCCCACATCCCCAAGGGGTGGTGGCACCCCCTTGGCTCCCAGCCATGGGCTCCCACTGGGGTGTCAGAGTCCCTCCTGCTTTGCCTCTGGGTACTGAGTCCCCACAACTACACAGCAGGCACCATGGGGGTGCCAAAGAGGTGACATGGCTCCGTCCCAGCTCAGAGCCACAGCTCTGGTACGTACGGCTTGGGGCAGGGCCCGGTGGCCCCAGGGGATTCCAGGATCCTGAGGGCTGAGCGCTGATACGTGCCACCCTCCAGCTCCCACTCCACGGTAAGAGTGAAGAGGCTGCCGGCGCTAGGGAGAGGCCAGCGCAGGAGTTGGGTTGCAGCAGTGCCTGGAAGCAGCCCCAGCACTCCATGGCCCAACACTTCCCGACCCTGCAGGGTATCTGCCGAATCCCTCACCCCTGCATGGCTGAGCGCCCATCTGCAGGGGGCTGCTGTGCACACCCCTGAAACAGTGCTGGGATGGCACCCAGACCCCAGGCGTAGACACTGATGGCAGCTTGGGCATCAGGTACGGCAATTTCTGTTGCCTCCTCCACTATCCTGGAAGCAGAGGGAGACAAGGGTGAGCAAGGAGGACCACGTCCACCCACCTCCTGCATGCCAGGGCTCCCTGGCTGTCCTCTGGCTGGGCACCATGCTCCCTGCCCACCCTCACACTTGATGTTGGGGTACCAGCCCCCCAGGAGTACCGGCCCGACCATGGGGCATCAGGTACCTACAGGCCCAGGGGCGCGACATCCATCACTTGCAGGGCTCGTCCATCAGGATTGAGCAGGTCCCAGGCTTTGTCATGGGCACAGACCTGGAATGGGGCTGTGTCAGGCAGGGGGACAGAAAGAGGGGGCTGCTGGCATCCCACACTCACCAGGGACCCAGGTTGCTCGTAGCTATCCACAAGTAAGGGCTGAGAAAGGAGAGATCTCAAGGTCACTCCCAGCTTTTCCAACCCTGGGGCCAGGGAAACGCAGAGCCCTGGGAACACCCAAGCCCTGTGTGGAGCTTGGCAGGTCTCTGGCAGCATCCTGGGGCCAAAGGGCAGGGCCCAGGCTGGCGTCAGGGGCTGGCATCACTCCTGTGCCAAGCAAGGACACACTAGGGGGACCTTTAGGCCCCAGGGAGCAGTGGCTGGCAGGAAAAGCCCAGCCATGAGGTGGCCAGGAGGGTGTTAAAGGGCTTCCCTGTTCCCACCATGCTGCTGGAGCCTGGGAGACACCTCATGGGCAGCCGAGGCTTCCCATGCCTGGGAAGTCCTGCAAAGAGGTGAGAAAACCTGGGATCCAAAGGTCTCCAGCCCCTGGTCACCCTCCGGCATAGGGGACTGGATGCCAGTAGTGGGGCAATATATGCCCCTTGGCACACCAGGGTCTGGCCAGTGGCAGAGAGGGAATGGGACCCCCACCCCAGGGCATCCTGCCTGCCCTGCTTCTGCCCTACCTGGACCAAGCTAACAGTCTGCAGGCTCTGTGTATTGCCCCGCAAGGCTTCCAGCTCTTGGAAGATGGTGTCGATCACCTGGAGACAAGCCAGCCAAGCTGGGAGCCCTTGGTTCTTGGCACCTGTGGCTGGGTCTCACACCCGTACCAGCAGGACTGGGCTCAGCTGGACAACTCGGGAGCCCAGCACTGTGTAGTTGTACTGTCACCTCTCCCCTACCATGTCCTGTGCCCTCACCTGCCAGACGATGCTCTGGAAGGGTAGCTGAGTCCCAGGGCCACGGGGGTCCCACAGCAGCAGGGACACACTGTAGCCAAGGGGAACCAGGGCCAGCTGGGGTCTTGCCAACTCCAAGACCTTCTCCTGGTAGGAGAGACATAGCCAGCAGAGCAGGGATGGCATGGCACAGACAACATGGCATGGGACAGACAGCATGGTGCAGATGGCCCAGCACAGAGGGCATTGGCATGGCTTGGGTAGCACCACACAGGTAGTATGGCATGGGTAGCACAGCACAGGTAGCCCAGTATGGATGGCATGGTGTAGATGCACAGCATGCATGGCATGGCATAGATGGCATGGCATGGCATGGCACAGTGGTGCGCAGCATGCCAGAAAGAGCACAGCACAGGCAGCATGGCACAGTGTGGCAGTCATGTCCCAGCACCCAAGAAGAAATAGGGAACAGGTGAGAAATACCAGCAGAGCCACACATATGACTCAGCCCCGGGTCCCCAGCACCGCCCGTGACATCTGAGGAGCTGGCAGAGGTGTCCAGTGTCCCCAGACTGTAGAGGGGTGCCCCAGCCCACAGCTTGGGCCAGCATGTCCCTGGCTCATCTGGCTGGGGACAGGTGTGCAGAAGAAGGACCTGGGGCCCACAATACCTGTCCTGCATCCAAGCAGAAGACGCCATCAACAGTCAAGCAGCTGTCCTGGCACAAGGGACGGAGAGTGATAATGCTCAGCTTTACCCTGTCCCTGTCTGACCAGTGCAAGGTAAAGATGGACTGGACACACTGGGATGGAGGTGGCAGGGGTGCCATGAAGGGCCTGGCATAGGCAGGGGTGGGGGAAGACCCCACTATCTGGTAACCTCTAGGAGCCCCCCACAAGAGAGGGGCCCGTAGGGGTGTAGGGCAGGATCAGCCTAAGACCTCAGCACCCATCAGGGTACCAGGCATGACAGGTGGCTGGGACAGAGCCCTCTGCTCCCATCTGCTTCCCCAGGGACTCTCATCCCGTCGACACCCACATCCCTGCCACTCTCACCTGGACCTCCTTCCCAGCGAAGA
This sequence comes from Ibycter americanus, assembly GCA_035590275.1. Lineage (NCBI taxonomy): Eukaryota > Metazoa > Chordata > Aves > Falconiformes > Falconidae > Ibycter > Ibycter americanus. The sequence goes on from JAVJGI010000064.1 coordinate 44,918,105, forward strand.
GCAGCTGCAGGGGGTCTTCACTGCTGGCCACCCAGCTTTCTCCCAGCCCTGAAAACACTGAGAGTGGGGTGGTGCAGGGGGGTCAGCCCCACCTGCCCCAGCTCTGTCTACTCCCTGCAGCCTGCGGCCAGGTCCCAGAGCTTCACATCATCCCCAAGCCCTCCTGCTATGGCCACGGTGCTCAGAGTCACCAGGGTGGAGAGGACATCCCCTCCCCATCAATACTGCCCAGGACAGGACCACCAGTGCGGCCAGTGGTCCCAGTGCCACCACAGCTGTGGCTGCCACCCTGGCCTGGTTCCCTGGCATGGGCATTCGGGCTGAAGGCACTGGGATGCTGCAGGTGCCCGAAGTCCCATTGCTACCTGCTGCCTGGTGGAGTCCCACGGCTGCTCGTATGCAGACGTCCTGCTTGGCCTGCTGGGACACGGGGCAGTGGGGGAATGAGCCGGGTCCTGAGCCACGCACCCAGCACCTGCCGGGAGCTGGACAAGACCCTGGGCATTGCCTGGCCATGCTGCACTGGAGACAAGGGACAGATCCCTCCAAACCACCCTATGACACCCCCCACAATGGCACTCACCTCCCCAGCATCCATGGCCAGCTCAGTAGCAGCAGCCCTTGAGCTGCTGTTTCAGACAGGGCAGGGGATGGGGTTACATAGGGGGAATCCTGTTTCCCTGCATTATTAATGGGTGTTGAGCACAGTCGTGTTGGCAGAGACAGGCCCAGCCTGGAGGCATTGTGTTCCAGAGGCTGAGCCCTGCTGGCCAAGAAGTCAGCAGGACCATGGGAGCCAAATAGGTACCTGGACCTGCTCGCACCATTAGCATGCTCCTGGCTCCAAGAGGGACATCTTAGCAAGCCGGGGATGGGAAATGAGGGACCTCGGACTATCACAAAGGTTTTCTATGCACAAGAAGCAACCAAAACCCACAGAATCACATTTACTAGTGATCAGTCATACCAAGAAAGCACAAAAGGAAATCCTGAAGCTGAGAATCTCTGGTCTGTAGAAACACAGACTGTTGAAGACAGGAGGTGCCAGGACAGCCCCGACCCCTTGCACTTGGACAGGACCAGGCACAACGAGGAGATGCACGTGTCCCTCCGTCTGCCACCGTTCCCCCTATAGAATGAGATTACAACGCTGCCCCTGCCTTCCTGAGCCCCTGCCTGCCCAAATGTCTTCAGGCACGAGGGTGACACCAGGCTGGACATGAGCTGTCATTGCAAACGGAGCAAGCCACACTGGGGGCTTCATCAGGAGTGAGCAAGGGATGGGGTTGTGCTTCACATGGGTGCTGCTAAGGGAAAGCAAGTCCTATGATTCAGAGGGACAGGGATTTCTCCTTCCTCATCCGTTAGACAGCAGCTGCTGCTCCCTCTTCCCAGGTCCAGCCAGTAGCAAGGCTGAGCACCGATTCCCAAGATGCAAATGCAGACACTTGGTGTACACATGTCCATGCAGGTCAACAAAAGCAGAGCAGTGCCTTTGCTAGCACCGTCTAACCACCAACGGCACTCCCATGAACACGAGCGCACAGGCAGCACAGCCCCATCCCTCCTCTCTAGCTGCTCAAGGCTGATGTGGGCTGGTGGCACAGCCCCACACCCCCAGCCTTGACCCACAGGCAGGTGCACACACGTGTGCCCTCAAACGCATGGCAGACCCCCCATCACAGATCCACAGCTGGACCCTGGGCCCTGTTTAGCCACGCTCCAGCTCCAGCCTTGGGTCTTTCCACACTCTGGTTTCTCACCCACCAGCCTGTGTTTACTCTCAGGTGACAGGCACATGTGCACAAACAGAACAGAAAGTGAGTTGACACAGAAAATAGCAGGAATAGATTTTAATGAGAGGCAGGACAGACCATGGGGACTAAGTGCAGGGCTCGGCCAGGCAAGCACTATGAGCAGCCCCCTTCTTCCCCATCCCTGTTTTCCCATGTTTGCTCCTTACCCACCCACCCACCGTGATCCTCCCTTTGATCCTTCCCGTAAGCATTCCCCAGTAAGGTCTGCATGCCCCTGATCTCCCTCAGCATCACATAATCAATGCTCTCTTTCCTATGAGACATTTTCTGAATCACCCGAAACGCAAAATAAATCCCTTTTCTTCTTATCAATTAAGAAGTCCTCTTCAAGGTCACACTTGGGGGGTTCATCCACCAGTGTCTTGAGAGCTCAGGTCTTGGTTGCTGCCTCTGTTACCTCCCGCTCATTAGCATTTGTGTATGGGGGTGTTTCATTTATTCACGTTCCTGTCTTTTGTGGGTTTTCTCTTGTGCTGAATAGCTGTTAGGCAAACATCCTCCCCACCCATGGGCCCAGGTGAGGATAGCTGGAGGATCAGCAGAGGGGCTGTGGAGGCTGCAAGGGTGGCTGGGCTTGGGGGCACAGGGATACAAGGCTGGGGGGAGGCTCTGGATGGGGACCACTAGACCCCTGTGAGGCTTGGGGCATATGAGCTCTGCCTGCAGTGGTGCAAGTATGATGGAGCTGAACTCCTCCTGTCCAGGGCAGATGATTCACAGGGGCAATAGGTGCATGTTCAAACTTGGGGAGTCATGGATGGCCATAAGGAAAAACCCTCTGGGAGGGTGCAGTCACGGGACAGAGCATGGCAAGGGGCTTTGCTTGGGGGTTTCCCCAAAACTTGGATGGGCAAAGCCACAGCCACTGTGGGATAATGCTGGGGACAGTCCTGCACCACAGAGGAGCCCGGATTGAGGAGACTGAGAGAGCCCCTCACCAGCACTTGGGGATCTTGTGAGACTTCCCATGGAGTTCTGGCCTTGCAGCCCCTGGAGCTGAGCCCCTGCAGGGAAGCCCTGGTGGGAATGGTCACACATCCCCTTCACACGCTGCAGCAGGGCCAGGTGAGCCTGGGCCTGGATCTGAGCAAGCAGATGACCCCAGCCACGCCAAACAGGGCAAGGGCAATGCAGACAGGGGCAATCACCACAGCACTGTTACACTGCAGCACCGAGACCGGCACGTCCTTCACCAGCCTGCCCTGGTAGCGAGGCGGGGAGTGACACGTGTAGTCCTGGGGCCAGCCCTGCCCAAGGTGCCCCATGCCTGCCAGTGCCTGGAGCGCCCCAGCCCCGGAGCATGAGCAGTTGTAGGGATTGTCAGCCACAGTCAGAACGCGCAGCTGTCCCAAGAGCTTCACCTCATCCCATGGCAGCTGTCTAACCGAGTTGTTGTCTAGGTGGAGGGTGTCCAACACGGGGTAATTCCTGATGGAGGGGGCAGCCTGCAGCATGTTTTGGCTCAGGAAGAGCTTCTTCAGGGAGCTGAGGGAAATGTCTACAGCATGGAGGTGGTTGCAGCTCATGTCCAACACTTCTAGACTGGGAGGCAGAGGTGTGAGGACTTCATCCAAGCCAGTGTTGGACAAGTTAAAAATTCGGAGGGACACTGGCCACTGACAAGAGGAGGACAGGTCTGCCATGAGCTGGTTCTGGCTGAGATCTAGATGCTGGAGCTCATGCAGCAGTTGAACACTTCTGCATGCACCATGGTAGGACATCAGGTTGTTGCGTTGCAGACTCAGTACCTGGAGCTGAGGGAAAGCCCCCTTGCAGAAGGCGGGCATCAAGCTCTCATCCCCAAGGCTGTTTTGTGCCATGTTCAGGGACCGCAGAGCTCTGAACACCCTTCCGATGCCACAGGGCAGGCTGGTGACATGGGAGTCAGTGACAGCCAGCTCCTGCAGGGTCTCCAGCCAGCTGCTCAGACTAGAGAAGTCCTGCTCGCGGCCCATCAGTGGACCAGATGTCACGTTGTGGAAGTGCAGGGACAATATGGGCAAGTTCTGGCCATCCATTTCATCCCAGTTGCCTCTCCCATCAAAAATGCAGCTCTCAAACACCAGTTCCTGCACCTGGGTGTAAGAGAAGAACCTCAGAACTCGGGCGAGGAGTACCTCAGGCACCAGGACATCACCAACAATTATTTTCCTGATGACAAGGGAGCCCAGCATGTCAATGGCGGAGGCGTCCAGGTTGCTGATGGGGAAGTCTACGTATGTCTTGAGCTCTCCCCCGCAAAACTCCACGACAGAGGCTGGGAGGCACTGGATGATGCTGCTTAGGCTTTCCTGGGACAGGCTGTAGCACACACAGTGCTCCTGAGTGCGATTGAAGAAGCACCTGCCTTCTGCCTCCAACAGCCACAGCCACAGCCCCAGGAGGGGGAGAACAGCTGCATTCATGGTGAACAACCTAGAAAGGAGGAGAGCAATGGTGAAAGGCAGCACTCTTGTGGAAGCTGAGTGGACCGTTCAGATCTAGCCAGCTGGAGGGCTGGTTTGGGCAGGTTCAGCCCTGGAGAGCCATCCCCCAGGGACACAGCACTGCCCTCATCCCTGCTGCCCAACTGCCCTTTGAATAGGTCTAACGCACCCCATCAGCACCTGCCTGGCTACTCAGCCCTGACTCAGGACAAAGCCCAAATCAGTAGCAAAACACCCCAGAGCTACACCTGTGCCACTGCTCCTCGGCACAGAGCCAGTGGCACTGGTGTTACCCCACCCCAAAAGCAGGGTTTCAGCGGGGCGGGGTGGCTCCTCCTGAGGCAGCAGTTGCTGGGCTCTGCACATTCCTGCCGGGGCTGCCTTGCTGCAGACTCCCATTCCTAAGCAACCAGGAAATCCCACAGATCAGGAGAAACTAGAAATGTTGAGTTGCAGACAGTGAAGCCTGATATATCAATCTGACCACAGGGCGGGAGAGCCACAGCTCTGTTTCTCTGCGTGGCTTGCTCTGTAATCTGAGGCAGGAAATTGCAACAGAGGGGCTTCATATTTTCCTTTTTCTCAGCCAGTGATATGATTCATTACCAGCCTCCAAGGGGACAGTAGAAAAGAATTTCTGAGGGTCTGTAAGCATTCCTGTCAGCGTCAAGTACTGCTTTGCTGTCCAGCTGATGGGCGAGTCTATCAGCAGATTGCAAAAAAGCAGCAAGTAAAGATTAATGGCTTCTAAGAATGTGCTGACTCAACTCTGCCCAAGCACCCAGGCAGGGTGGCTGTGAGGAGTCTTTGGGGGTCTCCACCCAACCTCCTGCTTCAAGCAGGTCTGTTGCCAGCACTAGCCCTGATCAGCCACAGCTCTTTCTGGCCTCATCTCAGAAATCTGCGGGGACGGAGGTCTCCCTACCTCTCTGTACCATCACGGGGCTGCATCACCCTCCCAGGGAGAAGCTCTCCTCCAGCATTTGTGCAGAGTCCCCCTCCCAGGGGTGGCAGCACAAAGCAGGGGTGCGTTTGTCCAGTGACTCACCAGCCAGCTCACACCAAAATGTTTCCTTGCCCCAAAGCTGCTTCCTCTAGCTGCTGCCAAATCCAGGACTTAGGTGCCAAAGGCTCTGCAAGTGCTCAACTCTCTCCTGCGCCTGATCCTCCCCTGCCTCCAGCCGGGGGGGGGGGACCTCAGTGCCTGCAGGTGTCTTACAGCTGCCGTTGGCGCTTCTGCAGCCCGTCCTGCTTGTGCTTAGATCGACGTGGTTGGGGCTAGTGGGCACCTGGAGGCAGGCTCCCAGGCACTGCCCTTGCTCCCACTGCGTGACTTCCTGAGCAGCACAGGGCTGGCTGTGCCACGGGAAGCAACACACCACACAGCAACCACCCAAGTCACTTCTGCTTCACTTCTCTGCAGCAAGGGCTTTTGCGGCTGCCTGTGGCTGCAGGCTGGGAAGGATTTGGGTCTCAGTAGCAATGCTGCTCACTTTCCTAGGAAGAATGAGGTAAGACAGTGCGGTTAAGACAGGGCCCTAAATGCACCCTCAGGACCAGCCCAAATAGACCTTTGCTTCCAGATGCTCCAGGCTTGCTGTGCCTCAGAGCTGACTGGGTGCTGAGCACCCTGCAGGAAGCAACGCAGAGGGGTACAAGACTGTCATACTGGTATCGAGACCATCCCAAGATGCCTGTGTCCCATTTAGGATGGGGACAGGACAAATTCTCATCCACTGTGTGTTCAGCCCAATGCTGAGAAGGGCACTTTTTCACCCAAGGTCAGCTTCCTTGGCAAGTTGGCTAGTCAGCCTGGCCAAGGAACTCACACCACTTGCCCTGTGCTCCTTTGGCAGGTGGTGGCCGTGCCTACACCAAAATAGTAACACTCCATCAGCAAGTGGAAAGCACCAGGTATTTGGAAAGATCTGTCAGGGATTTCTTTCTGCCCTGCGGATTTCTCTGCGTGTGTTGGATTTCAGGGGGGGGTTCAGAAAGGCAATGAAACTGCATGGCTAGAAGATGCAGCTTGCGGTTTGTGGTTGTTAATGCAGCATCACACAGAGACACTATCAGTGTGACAACAGCTGGGGCTGGAGCTGCCTGTCCCCTGCGCCCTGGCACGCTGCTGCCAGGATGGGTGAAGGGAAGGTCTCCTGGTTGCTACATCTACTGCAGCTCATTTTCTTGTTCCTGGCATCTCAGGTGGCGCGCTGCACTGCTTTGCTGCCTTTTCTTAAGCAATTCCTTGTGCAGAGGGGTTCAGCAATTCCGTGATTCATCGTCTCCATCCTCGGGTTACACAAAACTGCTGCTGTGTGCACAGTGGAAGAATCAGCACAGCCTTCCCGAGTCCTCCTCGCTACTCCTTTTGGTGAGGCCAGCGGCCCTGTCTGGGCCTGGTGCCTTTTGATTGCTCATTCCTGGCCACCACCAGCAAACTCCCCAAAATGCCTTTCTGAGGAAAAGCGAGCTCTTCCGTCGCCTCGGTGGCCAGCCACACGCCACTTCAAAGCCATGCGGTTTTGGAAGGATCTTTCGGGTGATGACTTTCTTGTTCTCATCGCCACCATGGAAGATCCCAGGACACCGAGACCTGTTGTCTTGGCATTTCCGGTGAGCCTCTGGCCTTCTGCGGCTCCCACAGCCCGGGGGGCCGCGCCCTGCCCGAGCCCGCCGGCCCCGGGCTCATCCCCTGCCCCGTTTCTGTGTCGCTGCGCGCAGGCCCCGCGCCCCGTCCCTGCAACCCCGCCACGGCCGGTGCC
>JAVJGI010000064.1:44944309-44956529 GCA_035590275.1 Ibycter americanus
GGAGAACCGGCAGCTCTGGTCTTCGGGGCATCACCTCAAGTCGTGCCGCGACGTGGCCTTCTCCCAGGACGGGCAGAGTGAGTGCGGGGGGCGGGGGGCGGCAGCGAGGGGCGCCGGGGCCGGGCCGGCTGACACGGCTTTCCAGAGCTTTTCACCGTGTCCAAGGACAAGTCCATCCACATGCTGACGGTGGAGGAGGGACGGCTGGAAACGCGCTTCCCCAAAGCCCACAGGTAGGTCTGCATGGGTGGCTCGTCCCAGCACTGTCCCCATCCCTCCCCAGCCACGGCCACACAGCGGAGGCTGGAGCATCGTCTGGCGGCCGTTCACTTATGGTGTGAGCCGTGACTGTGCCGGCGTGGGGCTGGGGTCTCTGCAGCTCGGCCCTCAACTGCGTGCTGCCCATCGATAACCACGTCTTTGCCACGGGTGATGATGGTGGGGCGCTGAAGGTGTGGGACCTGCGCAAGGGGGATGCCATCTTGGAGGCCCGTCAGCAGGAGGAGTACATCAGCGCCATGGCTGTGGACGGGAATGGGAAGATCCTGCTGACCGCCAGGTACTGGGGGCTCTGGGGCTGGGCTCTGCCATGCCCGTGCGGGCCTCCCCTTAGAGCTGGGGGAGGCACACCGTGCCGTGCCCCTCGCTCACAGCGTGCCATTCCATCCCCCGCAGCGGTGATGGCACCCTGGGCATCTTCAACGTGAAGAGGCGGCGCTTTGAGCTGCTCTCGGAGCCGCAGAACGGGGACCTGACATCTGTCGTGCTGCTGAAGGTTGGCACCTGGCGCTGCCACAGAGCAGGGTCCAGCGGATCCCTCTCGATGAGCTGGGTTCCCTGCTGTGCCTCTGCCTTACTGCCCTCCGGCTTGCCTAGAGGGGGAAGAAGGTGGCATGTGGCTCCAGTGAAGGCACCATCTACCTCTTCAACTGGGATGGCTTCGGGGCTGCCAGTGACCGCTTTGCTCTGAGAGCTGAGTCTGTTGACTGCATGGTCCCAATCACGGACAGCATCGTCTGCGTGGGGTCCCTGGATGGAGTCATCAGGTCAGGGGGTGGGTGGGTGGGGTGGGGAGGGGGTAGGATGACATCTGCCTGGTTAGGGCCAAGGGACCCCTTCCCTTCTGGCGTGGGCAAGTGGGCTGGTGGTGGAGCAGGCACTGCAGGGTCCCCACCAGCCCCCCTGTCCCCAGGGCAGTGAACGTCCTGCCGAACCGGGTGCTGGGCTGTGTTGGGCAGCACCTGGGGGAGCCCATCGAGCAGCTGGCCGTGGCCCCGGGTGGGCAGCTCCTGGCCAGCTGCGCCCATGACCAGAAGGTCAAGTTCTGGGACGTATCAGCCCTGGGGGGGCTGGTGGTGGACGACTACCGAAAGAAGAAGAAGAAGGGGGGGCCGCTGCGGGCCCTCAGCAGCAAGGCGGTGGGTGGCGGGGAGGACTTCTTCGCAGACCTGCAGGATGAGGCCCGGCCGGAGGCAGCAGCAGCAGGGACCGACAGTGACCGTGACAGTGACTGAGGGGCCGGGAGCGCCCTGGGGGCAGGGTCACACCCGTGTGGGTGGGCACTGCCCCCACTGTCTGCAGGCGGGGCCCACCGTGGGTCCCTGGTACCACCAGGTTGGGCAGCGAGTATGGGGTGTCGGAGGCCTGGGGGGAGAGAATGCAGGGGTGGCCCCGGGATGGGAGGCAGGCTGGGAACAGTGTGGCTGAGGGTCCCAGGGGAGGGGGGGTGTCTCTGACATAGGGGGGACCCCAGTATATGGGGGGTCCTTAGTGGGGAGGACTTGGCTGGGGGTTCCTGGTGAGAGGGACTGGCAGGGGGTCGTGACTGAGGGTCCTTGGGGTAGAGGGGGCCCAGGGATGGGGGGGATGTGACTGAGGGTCCCCTGGTGGAGGGGTTTGGAGGGGGTCATAACTGAGGATCCCTGGTGGCTGGGAGGGGGCTCTTAGATATCTGGGGACATGGCTCGGGGCGGGACTCTGAGGTACAGGGGGGACATGGCTGAGGGGGGGCTCTGAGGTATGGGGGGGGACATGGCTGGGGGTCCTTGCTGGGGATAGAGCCGGGGGCCAGGGGGATGTGGGGTGTGTGTGGCTACAGCTGGGTTTTACTGGCGTATTTGAGGGTGCTGGGTTGGGGAGGAGGCAAGGCAAGGTCTTGCTCAGGGGGGTAGGGGGTGTGACATGGGGTCCAGGGGTGCCTGGCCTGGGCAGACGGGTCTTCATCCCTTCCTGAGGGCCTGCCTGGCCCCCGCTGTGCCTGCACCGCTGTCCAAACCGGTGTGTCAATTAGCTTTTGTTAATTACTTTAGACATCAGCTCTATTACAAATAAACCCAGTGCCTTTCAGTTCCTAGCGCCTTGTGCTGATGCTTTGGCTCACTCCCACTTCCCTGGCACCCCTGGGCATGTCTGGGACCCTGCACGGCACTGGGGTTGTGGGGGGGGGGCAGGGGGGAGAGCACCCTGCACCAGGGTGTTGTGACTTGTGGCTGGCATTAGGAGGGAGCCAGGGCTCTTGCCCTGCTGCCCCGAGTGGTGGGGGATGCCCAGCCTGGCTGTGGGCAGAGCAGGCAGTGCTGGCTGATCCCTGCTGGGCTGGGTGGCTGGTGGCCCAGGACAGGCTGCAGGCAGCGTGAACCAGGGCAGGGGCCTGGCACCCCCTCCCACTGCCGTGGGGAAGCCTGTGAGCTGGGTGACATCTGTGCCCATGGCGTGGCCTCAGCCAGACGCAGCACTTTCCCCACAGCCCCTTGGCACAGCACCACGCCACCTTCGAGCAGTGCCCTGGGCTGGGGAGCCACATGTGTCCAGCAGTTGGGCATCTCCAGGCACCTCCAGCGAGGGGGTCACTGCCAGCACCCAGCTCTCCTGCCCAGGAGCCAGACCCTGCCCTCTCCCCCTCCCTCGCAGCCCACCCCTCAGTGGCATTGACCTCAACCCTGCAAGGGCCCGGCAGCTGACCCATGTGGGGAAGAGCACAGTGCTGGTGTGAGCAGTGAGAGCAGCCGGCGGCTTTTCAATGCCAACACCGCACCCAGCCTGTCCTGGCGTGAGGCAGGGACCCTGGGAGACCACAGGTTAGGGGGTGGCGGAGGGTGGCCCGTGTATCTCACCGCTGGCAGCGTGGACCAGGAGAAAGGGGTGCGCAGGGCTGCAACATTCCCACGCCAGCTTGTGCCTCCCACAGCCTGTCAGTCCTGGCTGAGGGCATGGCCACCTGGGCCTGAGGACCCCTGACTGTGTCCTTGGTGGCAATGAGGCACCTGAGTGGGAAAAGCCCACTGAAACCCCCAGCATTGCTGTGCTGGTTGTGGGTGGGGTGCAGTTAATTTTCTTCACAGTACTTAGTACAAGGCTGTGTTCTGGATTTGTGCTAGAAAGCGTTGGTAACACAGGGATGTTATAGTTACTGCTGAGCAGCGCTTGCACAGAGCCAAGGGCTTTTCTGCTGTTCACCCACCCCACAGCGAGCAGGCTGGGGGGCACAAAGAGCTGGGAGGGGACACGGCTGGGACAGCTGACCCCAACTGACCCGGGGGATACCCCAGACCATATGGTGTCATGCTCAGCATATAAAGCTGGGGAACTAGAAGGAAGGGGGGAATGTTCGGAGCGATGGTGTTTTGTCTTCTCACATCCCTGTCAAGCATGACAAGAGCCCTGCTGTCCTGGGGATGGCTGAGCACCTGCCTGCGGTGGGGAGCGGGGAATGAATTCCTTGCTTTGCTTTGCTTGCGTGTGCGGCTTTTGCTTTACCTGTTCAACTGCTTTTATCTCAAACCACAAGTTTTCTCACTTTTTCCAATTCTGTCTCCCATCCCGGTGGGGGGAGTGAGCACACAGCTGCCAGGGGGCCAGGGGACCACACTTGTTGGTGCCGAATGCAGAAATCAGCGGGGAGCAGCAGGGTTTGACTTGAACACCGTGCTTATCTTGCAAAATAGCTGTGACAGGTTGTGGTCTAATGCTGACATCGACTGAGTGATGCCCGGGATGAGGCAGGGACCTCACAGCCCCACGTGGCTGCAGCAAAACCAGAAAGACACACACGCCCGTACGTCTGTACCGCACTCCCTGCCCACGCTGAACCATCGGGCCCTGCCAGCCTTCCAGAACTGAGAAGCCCTGCGAAGCGCCAGTCGGCACACAGTAGCTTAGTCCCACCTCGCCAGGGTATAGAAGTGGCATTTAGAGTCCTCTGTTCTGAGGATGAGAACTCCAGCCACCGGGTGGGTGGGCAGCCCTGGACCTCCTTCCTCCCCAGGCGGGGATGCCGCTTCAGTAAGACTCGCACTTCTGACTACATCGGATGTTACCTGGGAAAGTATCATTAACAAAAGGGCTGAACTATTTAACTCAAGCTCCATTTTTGCAGTAAGTGTATTTTTTGACAGCAGTTCCAAATTTTTTACCTGTTGCCTTAATAAATCATCTATCTCTTTGACTTGGTGAAGCTGTCTTGGTGAAAGTCCTTGAGAGGGCTCTGACAGGCAACCATTGACATTGCACAGGCAACCACGGTCAGTGGCCGTGCACGTAATCCTTTAGACCTAAACTGTTGACCAAGTCAGGGACTAGGATTGGATCCAGCTGCACCCAGGCTCCTCTCTGAGAAGGTGTTAGAAAGCAAGGGGGTCCTTTCTGAACCTCGTGACTCAATGGGACAGCTTTTCCCCCCTTAGCCGTGCATCAGACTCATACCTGTAACATGACAGTAAACTGGCATCATGGACAGGATTGCTGTGGATAAACTGCTGCAAAAACGTTGTGTGCACCATCCCAAGTGCGAATAGAATGGGCCCAAAGGTACTGGAAAGCTGAGGAGGGACAAAGTGGTAGGGCAGATAGAACAATGTAGAAGTGAGCTGGGCAACATATTAGAAGAGGTAAAGGCAAAGGCTTTTGTGTCCACAGGTACTCCAAATGCCAGGAGATTGCACCTGAGATCAAGGACTCCCCTAGACCACTCTGGAGTGCCCCCAAGGCTGCTGAATTTTATTTGTTGGGCATTTCTGTTTCTAATCCTCATACTTATCTGGAAACCAAAATTTAATATGGCCACAGCTAACAAACCTGTGATATTGTTTGGGGCCGTAGCTGAAATAACTTGTGTGTATTAAGATGTTGATTTGAAACTTATTCCAGGCTTAACTGTACTTGCTGCTGTTGTTGTTCTGTTTGTACTATTGATTTTGTTAAGTCACAACTGGTGTTCTGATCAACATGAGCCTATTATGTGTGAGTAGTTTTAGGAAGATACGTGTAAGTTTAGTGTGTATATGTATGGTAATAATAGTTGCAAGAAATAATCATAATGACAGACTTTGCAGAAATAAAAAGGATATTCCTGCTACCAATAATAATACGGCCTATGCCATGATACAGGGATTTCATAAAATGATGAGTTGGAGACAACGCATGTCTTGCGTGTCAATGCCAACTACCCCTGAGGAAGAAACTCCTATTTTTGTAATTCCATTAAACATATCAGAAGCCCTTTTAAAACTATGGGAAACAAATCACACCATAAGGGAAGTTAGTGTGATCCCTGTGGTGCCTGATCTTTACTGATGGCCCACCAATCTGACATATGAAGATATATGGCATAAAAATTGCTCCATGTACTCTGCAACCATGAACGATTCACCCATCAATGTATCATGTACCCTCATTCCATGGATGACCAATCTGGATCATAGACCACACTGGGGAACTCCGATTACTTTCAAACACTTTGGTGCTATTAACGCGGAATGGTGCTTGGAGTTCCCTACAAAATGTGGTACAGGTTGTCCCGTTGGCCGCAAAGAGGCCTCTTGCGTTTGGTCTTCAGCTGCACTAAACAAAGTGCCAAATGGCTCGAGACCTCTGAATGAATACCCGGGCTCCGACTCCCGTTGAGAGTTGGAACTGCACAATCATTCTAAATTGCACTAACATAAACGAACATCCCTGGGCGTGGATGGCTGCTGGCGTATATTATGCTCTAAGGACAATCTGTTTACGCCATAACTATAGTGCCCCCGTTCCCAGTAAATGCAACCAGACCAGCTGCAACCCCTCTCTCAACCAGACCTCTGCAGGTATGTGGGCAATACAGAACGGACAAAAATGTCACTTCCCGCTCAATCATTATCATCGTGGCCACTGGAGTACGGGAACTTTTAATGCCACATGTAGTTCAGTTCTGATTCCTGCACCACCCAACACTGTTTGGGCTTGCTCTGACGGCAGAATCTGTGACTATATTGAGCTCTTCTGGGATAACTTTTATTGTACTTTAGGACTCCCTAGTTTATGCCCTTTATATGCTTTTGATTATGTTCAAGGGTTAGCCGATAGAGCAGGGCACAGAACCAAGAGCAGCGTACTGTCTCCTGTGCCATGGCTAAGTTGTCATACCCAGGAATGAAAATAAATTCAGCAGCAAAATCATTTGGGGGTTTTTGGACACTGAGAGAATCAAGTATATAGAGAGAATTTGACAGGGCAAGTGGAATCTTTGGCAAACTGGACAAGAATATTTGTAAGTGCAATAGATGCACAATTGCAAGCGACTGCTAAAATAGCTTTACAGAATAAATAACACTAGATATGTTATTATGAGATAGATAAGGTCTTTGTGGATGGCTGAATACCACCCATCCCAAGGAAACCTGTTGTGCGTCAATTCCAAATGTGTCTGCTACCTTGTATCATGCCACAAACCAAATGTGAAAAACCGCGGCCCAGACCCATGAGCTCCGTGAGCAGATGAAACCCAGGGAGTGGCAACGGACTGGGTGGATTTCAAAGGTTTGCAGTTAGCTTGGATTAGAAGTTAGTGGATGGGTTCAGAATTTAATCCCACATGCATTAATGTTTACCACACTGATTGTTATTGTAAGTATTGCATTGTCTTGTGTGAAATCCACAAATCTCTGACTCTGGTCAACGGCTGTAGGCATAATCCTTTAGACCTGAACTGCTGACCAAGTCTGGGACTAGGACTGGATCCAGCTGCACCCAGACTCCTCTCTGAGAAGCGTGTTTAGAGAGCAAGGTGAGCCTTGGTGGGAGGAAAAGACTTGGCTGCTTTGGGAGCTGGGGTGACCTTTCTTCCAGCCCTGCTCCTGGGCAATCACAGCCTCCCCTGCTGCCCTGAGCTAGGACACATCCCCAGGGCCAGCATAGCCCCTGAGGCCTTTGGGGGGCCTCAGATGGCACTGGTAGGTCTCTGCAGGGAACAGACTGGCCCATGGAGGTCCCAGAGGAAGGTGTCACCAGAAAAGGCACACTGAAGCTCCTGCAGTGCAACGAGAAACTCTCTGAAGACACCAAAATTCACTTGGAGGCTCTTGCAGGTGCACAGACAGAGATGGTGAGGGTACCGGTGCGCATCAGGAGGGGCAGGCAGACCTCTGGGAAATAGAAAAAAAGGCACCTGGCAGCACCTGGGGGTGCATCAAAAGACTCTTGATCCTCTCTGGGGATCTCTAAAAGGAATAAGGATTGCACTTGGGTGCTGCCAAAGGGATTTGGTGGGTCCAGGTGTGCGCCAGAAGGTACCAGTAGAGCTCTGGGAAGCACAGATAGGTGTGCAGGCCATGCGATGGACCAAATGGACACCAAATGGACTCAGAGCCCCATGGGCCACATCCCAAAGCTCTGGGAAGCACCTGGGCACTGCAAACAGCACTGGTTCATCAGTGTTCAGCGCAGAATGACTGTTGGAGGACCTGAAAGCACTTCAGAGTCCCTTGTGCTGCAGTGCAAGGCATGTGGAGGCACCTGGGCAGCATAGAAAGACACGTGGAGTCCCCTGAAGTGCATCAGAAGGCACTTGGGACCATAACAAGCCCCAAAAGGCCCTTGGAGACCACTGGTGGCAAACAGCAAGGCACCCGGGTCCTTTGCACAGAAGAAGGGACTACCAGAGCTCTGCACTCAGGAGGCACCCAGGTATGCTCAGAAACGCACTTGGAAGCCCCCCAGAGCTCATCAGAAATCACTTTCACATCACTGGGCACACTGAAAGGTGCTTGGAGGCCCCAGAGAAAAGCATGAAGGTGCTATGATGTCCCAGAGGTGCACCCCCAAAGACCACTGGGGCATCACCAAGGGGGGCACACCTGGACCTGGGGCACACCAAAAGGCAGGCAAAGACCCCGTGACCCCAGTGAGAAGCTGGGGATACAAAGCTCTGGGTGCCAGCGGCTGCTGTTTCCTACAGGAGCAAGCACTGTTTCCAAGGGCCCAGCAGGCTTTGGCTCCGGAGCCTGGAGGCTACAGGATGGATCCAAGTCCCACACTGTCCCTTCTCCTGCCACTGGAGAAGACAGGCTGCTGGTGTGGGGAGAGAGCACCGAGCAGGTGCTGGAGAGGCAGGGAGCTGAGGATGTGGGAGCAGAAGATGACACAACACAGCCAGTCCTTTCCAGGCTACTTTAATACCAAGTGAACAGCATGTGGCCGGACCTCCTGGTCCCACAGAATCATTCATGTGCAGCCAGTAACCCCACAGCTGCTTCCCCGCAGCCCAAAGAACCCTGCGCCCCCCCGAGCTTGCAGGCCCCCCCCTCATTAGAAACAGCTCCACCAGCCCATCGAACGTCCCCCGTCCATCAGGACAGCCCCACGTGTGGCCTTGTCCTCACCTGAGGCTGTTCCTCAGGAACCAGGCATGCCAGCAGAGGTGAGATGGTCCCCAGGGGAGCCCAGGTGGCCCCCAATGTCCCCTCTCCCTCCCCAGCCACCACTGGCAGTCTCTCCAAGCAGCTTCTCCTTCTCCCAAGACCTGAACCAGGCCCCTCCAACGCAGCAGAGCAACACAAACCAACATAAAAGCCAAACTGGGCAGGTAAACCTTTGTCCCCAAAAACCAGAACTAACCCCAAAGGCCGGCAGGGGACAGGCAGCTGTCACAGACCAGACCAGCAGGCCTATCCTCCACACCCGGCTCTCAAAACAAACTCAAACAAGCTGAAAGCCTGGAACAGGACCGGGTCCCCAGCAGGGCTCACACACCGCTCCCACGGCTGGCAACGCCGAGGCTGGCAGCTCAGGTTCAGCTCCTGGTTCAGGCAGGACAGCTGCCTATGTCAGCCGGCTCTCTGCAGCAGAGAGGAAAGCATCAGGCTCTGTGCAGTGCTGCAGGGAGCAGCACCCCAAAACCCCCTCCCCTTGTGCTCCCTGCTTCCAGCCACAAATCCCACCTGGAGCTCAGAGCCACTGGGGTCACATCCAGCAAGGGGGTGACTCCTTCAGCCCTGCCCACCAGGCTGGCTCCTCCCACGCACTAGAAGCACCACAGCTCCACACTCCCAGAGACACTCCAGGACTTTGGGAAAGGCAGCGGGTTGGCACCAGCACCGCTCAAGGACTCACCTAGCATCTGAAGAACCCGCAGTGCCGCTACAGCCTTCGCCTCCTCATGCCTGCTCCTGCCCGGCCCATTCTGCCAGACCCACGTGAACCCACTGAAGGGCACAGGGCACCCTGGGATCACCACCTGGCACCAGAACCACAGCCACCCGCTGGGGTCTGCCTGGACGCACTTGGTGCGGAACAGGGGGGTCCCCAGGTACTTCCTCCAGCACAGGGTGTTCAGGTGGTCCACTGTGCTGCACAGCAGCGGAGACAGGGGTGCCTGCGTGGGGAATCCCAGGCACTTGCCCCCTTGCACCTGGCTGAATGATGGCTTCTCCTTGCATGACTGCAGTTTCTGCTTCAGGTCCGGGTTCAGCCAGTCCACCCTCACATCCCTGCCACCGAGCCTGTTCCCTAGGAGAGATGGGCAGCAGCTGGCAGGAGATGCTCAGACACTAGCCCTCCAGTATCACCCCACCCCACCCTGTCCTGTCCTGTCCATCCCCCAGCATGTGGCACAGTGACCCCCCCCATGGGTGGTCTGGCACCGACCCACTGTGTATGAACTGCACAGGACCCTTTCCCCTGCCTGCACAACCCCTCATACAGCCACGGGACAGTTGCTTCTCCACCTCCTTCTGCTGCCAAGGTGGGCTTGGGGCTGCAAAGCTCAGGGAATTTTAGGGGCAGCCTGCCTTTAGGGACAGGTGCAAAGACATCAAAGCCAAGCACTTCTCAGCTGGGGCAGAAAGAGGTACAAACCAGGACTCTGGAGGTTCCAGTTCTATGTCTGGGAAACACGTCCCATCACAGGGCTGTGCAACCGCAGGATGGGGCACTGAGGAGTAGGGCATATTCCTGAGGAGGGTTTAATAACTTGGTCAAAGCTCTGCATGTGCTGAGCTGGTACTGGTGATGCTCCTGCTCTGAGCAGGCAGCTGCCTGAAGACCTCTAGCAGTCCCTTTACCCCAGCACCACTAGGTCTGCAAAAGGGCTGCCTGGGATCAGCCCCGCTGAGGGCAATGGGCCTCCCATGGGACACAGGGAGAGAACAGGGGATGTCTCAAGGCTGAAATCACCTCGCAGCCGAGTCTGGAGGTGGGATCAGTCCTTCCTTAGAGACACCAGGAAGACCAGCATCCCACAGCACCGCAGCCTCCCACTTACCTTCCATCAGGGTTTTCTTGGCCATGGCAGCAGCCCGGTGTGAGCTGTATTTCAGCACAGCCAGCTGCGCCCATTTCTGGCAGGGGCTGGTATGCAGGGTGACCTTGAGAACCCCCTCCGTGACCTGCCGCAGCATGGCCTCCACCTCCTTCCGGCTCACCGAGGTGGCCAGGCCATCCATGCTCAGCTCGCACTTCTCCGTGCTCTTGCACACCATGATGGCACAGCCCTCCCGCACCTCAAAGTTGTTGAGGGCAGCGATGGCCTCTTTGGCGCTGCGCCGGCTGCTGTACTTGGCGTAGGCAAAGCCCCGGTTCAGCCCACTGAAGGTCATCATGAGGCGGAACTCGTAGAGCTTCCCCGCGCTCTGGAAGAGTGGGATCAGTGTGTTCTCATATATGTCCTGCGGCAGCTTCCCGATGAACACCTCCGTGCCCGCTGGTGGTGCATCGCCCACCCAGCCTGCAGGCACACAGCAACACAGTGCACGTGGGTGAGGCCCGCCTCACCTCCATGCCCACCGGGCACCCTACGTGCTCCCAGGGCACCATGGCGCTGAGATATTCTTCTCACATACCTGGAGGGGGGCCACCATATCGCCTCTGCCCGTTGGTCTGCACCAGGTTGATGCCAGTTTCTTTTGCCCAGGCAAGCAGGGCCATCTTGTTGGCCTTATTGATATCGTCGATCCATGCCTGAAGAGGGAGATGCTGCTGGTGCTTGTTGGGGCAAAGAGTTTCCAGCCTCCCAACTAGGGGCATCCCAAACCCATGAAGCAACTGCAAGGCCTAGCACCAACTGGCACGTGGAGGAGCAAACACTGAACCCCTCTGCCCCCAGGAAACCTGAGGGACCTCTCAACACTGCACATCCAAGGACTACCATGCCCACTGCCCAAGCCTGCTCCATGTGTCTAAGTCCAGCAACTTCGGCAGAGCACAAGGACACCGACAGCTCCCCTGTGGCTGTCTGCAAGGGCTCTGAAAGCCAAGGCCCAGGCAGCTGCTCACTGGTGCTGCAAGAGGGGGCTGGAGCATGGAGCCAAGGTGACCATCAGGCCACGAGATCCTAGGCAGGCTGGGACCCCAAGACAGCCAACTCTCTTCTACCAGCATATCCTCAAGCTTCTGAGGCCATCAAGGAGGGTTTGGAGACACCATCCATGTGCCAACGCCATCAGGGTTTAGCTCACTGGGTACCGAGAAGTCTCATTAGGGCCTCTGAAATGGCGCCGAGGGGGATTAACCCTGGGTGAGGCTAAACCGCAGTTTGCCTGCGCCTTCACCTCGCCCATCTCCCCATACATCACCCGGCGGTGGGTGGCACCTCTCTATCTCCAAGGGGTTTCATCTTTCCTGAAGACAAAAAAACGCCTTTGGATGACAGTGAGGACCCAAACCGAGGAAACCTTGCTGTGTGGGTGCAGAACACCAGCTGCAGACAGCACCGCGCCCCCCGCCGCAGCCCGGCGGCTCCCAGGGCCGGGCTCCAGCGCAGGGCACCTCCTTGCCCGCCGGTACCGGGCGGTGCGGGGGGGCGCCAGGGCTCTCGAGAGAGGCAGGACCCGGCTCCTCCCCAGCGGAGCCCAGCTTTTCGTCGCTAAATGCCTCTCCCCTTCCTCTGAGTCGCCTGAACTTCACATAGCTGCTCACCTGATCCCCAGGCTGCTGCTTCCTTCTTATTTCCCGAGAGTTTGGCCATGGT
>JAVJGI010000064.1:44961518-44971580 GCA_035590275.1 Ibycter americanus
CATATTCCCCAATGCGATCTGCAGCCTCGGGAGAGAGACCCTTCTCTCCTACCATCTCGCTCCTCACTTCTTCCCACGGCATCTGTGAGGGGAGAGATGAACATCAGCCACTGCTCCAGGGATATGGTCTCTCCTGGGAAAGGTCTCTGCTGGTTCTGCCCAGTACAGGTGAACATCTGCCCTGAACAGATCTTTACACAGCAGAACCCCATCAGTGTCAGCATGGTTAAGAGGTGCACAAGAGAAGCAGCATATCAAATGCTCTCAGAGCATGGCCATATATATGGTCACAACTCCATTTCTTGTACCTCTGCAGTCTGTTTGCATCCCAACCCTGCAGTCAGCAAAGCTGTCCCCCAGGCCAAATACTTCGGTTTTGATTTCTGGCCAGAACTGAACATCCGTACTGTAAAAGCACCAAGTCTGAGAGATGTCTTGCTGCTGTGGTTTCTCTGGTTAGGTACTTGGTCATAAACACTAGTCAAGAAAGTGTTGCTGGTCATGGCTACCACCTGGAAAGGTGTGAGGACATGCAAAAACCTAATCTAAGCAGAACACACTGGCGTTTTCTCATTGACAGAGGGGTCAAAGAGAAGCAGAGTCTTGATCACATGCAGCTGCACTGAGATAAATCACAGTATTTCCATATGAAACCAAGGCAATTATCCCATTGTAAAGAATCAAATCCTCCCTTCCTATTGCTTTTCCATGCACACACAGCCCCAAAACCTACACTTTGATCATGCCTTTGCAATAGCTCTCACTACTAACAGGACTGTAAGTGAGCCTTCCTCTAGCTGATTTCATTCAGTCATCACACAAGGCCTCCAAAGCAAAATGCTGTTCATACTTGAACAAAGCAACGCAAACACGAGACAAGGTACAAGGCCACTTTGTTTAACAGGGTTTTACAGGAAGGTTAGGAGCACACCTTTCAGCAGTCAGCCCACAGTGCCTCACACAGGAATTTGCCTCCAAATTCTACTGTGGATCCTGAGTGAAGAAAACTGAATTTTTAAATTACACTTAATTTTAAGGTTCCTCTTCCCTAGACGTTTAGTGGAGGACTATATACACATTTATATACTGATCTCCAGCATCTTTATATCTGACTAGGGCCTACAGTCAAGACAATCAGCTGCAAAGAAAAAGCTGTACCTACCTGGGCACCTTTCCCTCCTCCCAGGGGGCCATATAAGGGCCTGAACCCCTTACAGACCTTCACAACAGCCAGTGCTCTTGAGACAGCTTGCTGAATGCAGTCCTGTGGGTACCTGCTGCCTTGTTGCCCTGATCATGCTGAAACAGCCTGGCCACCAACATGCATATGCTGCAGAGTCTGTGGCCTGATCACGAATAGCACCAGCTTGCAGGACAGTATTTATGAATAGGGTCCTGGACAACACAACAACTCTGGCAGCCTACTCACCTGTGGATTTCCATTTAACTCCACTCTGTCACCTGCAAGCCAACTGCCTTACAGACAATCATTTGTAATTGCACTTCTCTACTCCTGCATTACCACAGAGATTTACTGTTTATGTCACGTTTGCCATGCAGCTGAGGTCTGAAATTTTAGTAAAGGTTGGACCAGATGATCTTTCAAGATCCCTTCCAGACTGGGCTGCTTTATGATTCCAGGACACAACTGTGATTCCTCACAGCGCCCAACTGAACGTGATATATTTGAAAAGGCTTTTCAATGTGCTGGCCCAGTCTGGGGGCAGGCTTTCATGATCCTGGTTCATAAGCAGCAGCCCCTCTAAGAAGGCTAAGGTTTGGGATGTTGAACCTCCCACATGAAAAGCATTTTTCCTTCCCTCCTTTCCATTTGTCAGGACCTCGCGGGATACTGGAGAAGAAAGCACAGAATCCAGTTTGCCTATGTGACTGCTGTGCCCTATGTGCCTCACCTCCAGAGAAAGACAGAAACAAGAACAACTCAAAGTTTATCAGCATTTTCCAGCCAGTTCTCATGGACCATGGTAAGAGCAGCCCAGAGGGACAGAGACTCACTGAAACTCCAGCAGCAGCAGTTGCAGCCCAGGGCTCCAGCCCATACCTTATCCAGTTTGTCAACGCTGGAGCAGATCGTTCGGAACTTGCTGTCTGGGACACCACAAACTGCAAACATCCCATCAAGGATGCGCCGATCGTTGACCTGAGGGAGAGGGACCAAGTCATTAACTATGAACTCGAATAGATGCTTCAGCTGTGTAGTTTCTCTCTTCTGTAGTTTTAAGCATGAAAGTGAAACTAGCAGATGTCTGCTAAAATTTTTTGTTGTTTGCAGTTTCTGTCTCTTTCCCATTTCTGTGGAGCTAAGCTGCCTCTCTGCCCACAGCAGGCCAGCTAGCACAACTGACTCCTACAAAGCCTAGGTAGAGCTATCACATTCTCCTTCTACAGCTACAGACACCTCCATGCAACAGAAGAAAAAACATCAAGGTCTATGAGTCCTCTCATGCGGACATGTAAATACAGCTCAGGAACAGATCATGGACAAAGGAGATTAAATCAGTGCATTACCCTGCTCTCTCAGTGTAAGAACAAAAGAACATCTGGTTATGTTAAAACCTCGCTAAGGAATTTATTTATTTTTTATAATATAGTGAATTCCATAGTTTAATTATGCTTTGTAATAGTAGGTAACTGAAGCCAAAGGCTCACGTGGATTCAACATTTCCATCGGTGGTGAGAACATTTACAATTAAATTAGGCAGAAACAAAATATGCTTGGGAGCTTGTAATCTTCCAGCGTCAACATGAACCAGACAGTGGCTCGTGGAAGCCAAGAATAACTGCAGGCAGGTTATTCTGCTGTTCCCCACTGCAGGGGTGTGTTCTCATTCTCAAAGGCAACTGCTTTCACCACTGCCCAGACACACAGTAGCTGGGCAGGCAGTTCCTGTGCACAGCTCTTCAGCTCATTCCAGACAAGTTCAAGGTAGGTAACTGCCACCCTACCCAGTGGGGGCTGCACATAGGAGTACAACACCCAGCCTGCACTGCTCAGCTCCCCTGCAGAGCCCAGCAACAACCCAGCTCTGGGTCCCCCTCAAAGACCCCACCACCCTCCTGCACATTGGGCACTCCTACCCATCACTCTCCTACTGCTGTAGACCCTTCCCCATCCTGCCTGACCTGCATATCCAGCACCATTCACTGCCACACCAAGGTAACAGACATTTTGAAGCAAATAGCAAGCTCAACCTACGGTAGGGCATGACCCTTCTGCAAGAGGCCTCAGCCCCAGAAAAGACCTGGTGGGAAGGCAGAAGTCTGTGAACAACACAGTGCACATACTGAGTGGCTGTCCCTACTAAGGGGGCACTGGGAGCTGGGGCAAGAGCAGGAATCCTGGGCCAGAGCCTGTGTTTTGCTGCAGGAAGTGAACACGACCTGGCTGCTGGACATTTTGCAGGGGACTGTGGTTAGTCCTAGAGAGAACTCTGCTAACTGCAGCCTCAGGAAACCTCCCTGCATTCCCAGCTAAAGGCAAGTCTGAGCTGAGGTCCAGCCTTTTAGCATATACACCATGAGGAGGCGGGATGAACTTCTGAATCAGGCCTTAGTGCGTGCTGAGTGGGAACAGGTGCTGCTGCGTAAAACTGCAGAAACAATGACCGCTGCTTCCCAACATGGCACAGAGAAACACACTCAGTCTCACCTTAATGAGAAAGTCCCCAAGCTGCAGATCACTCAGGATCTCGTGCACGATCTTCAGGCACTCAGCATCGGGAATCATGGGGTCAAACTGGCCAGCGATGTCAAAATCCTGGGACACAGGAAAAAGCAATTCAGCACCACTGGCGTGGCTGCAGCAATACAGCTTCAACTCTGCTAACAAGTTTCTTTACAAAAAGCAACAGTAACCTGACGTAACGGAGCATTAGCCCTTGCCAATAGGATCCAGAAAGGACAGAATGTGGGTTGTGACCCTCTTTTACCAAAGGTAGTAGTGTGCTCGTGTCCACTGCATTGCAAAGAGTTTGTATACTGTGTTGTGGCCAGCGCAGACAGTTTGCAAGAAGCTATTCTGCTTCTCCCTGCTTTCTGCTTCTGGAGTTGCATGACCTGCTCCCTGCCTCTCACACAGCAGCTTACTGTGTGATACACTTTGAAACAGAGATCCTTGAAAAACAACAGAAAGGAGACAGCAGAACAATCAAACAGTAAATAAATAGAACAAAGGAACCAGGAAGGGAGGAGAAAACTGCTTATTATTTGGTACAACCTAAATGCCAAATATTTCGCCTTGATTCTTAGGATGTTCTTTTTTTAATACACATGCCAATCAAGTTAATGATCAGGGAAGAAGACAAGAGAAGTGATCTCAACGGAGGCAAACCAAATCTTCAACTGCCAAGACAGACAAAGAAATCAGAAAGCCTGAGTGGTCTCCCCCAGAGATTACCAGATGAACTAGCACACAGAACTAAAGCCCAACAGCAAGATGTTTTAATAGGCTGGTACCTCATGATTGGAAAATAACAAAGATAACATCAATGTTCAGAGAGAAATAAAACACAGAAGTAACAAGAGACCTCTTCTTTGACTCCCATTTATGAATCCCCAAATGCAAGGTCTTTAATGAGATTTTGAGCACAAGAACAATTTTAATTAAGTGGATAGATTTCAACAAGGCTTCACCAAGCTTCCAAAATAAATTGGCGCAATGGATTAGGAAAAAGATCACATCAAATAATCCCGTTAGCTGAGTGCAAGAAAGGCTGACGCAATCCTCATGGAAGTTGAGCAAGGTCTGGTACAATCAGGAAAGTGCTGCTGCCACTGTATGTGGCACAGGTGAAATCTCACTGAAAAAAACCAATCAGGGACTGGTGAATTATATTTGAGAAAAGATGCAGAAAAAGCTGCTAGGCAGAGCAAAGAGGCGAAGCATCTCCCGGGAGAGAAGGTAACAGAGCTTGATTTATGTGGCCTGAGGGGAAGATTTCTTTAAGTATTTCCCAAATGTTTATCTGGCAAAGGGGAAGAATCCAAATCAAAGGATGACAGCTACCATTTAAAGAGCTGCACTTGCACAAGGAGAAGTAAATAATCAGACACAAGTAAGTTTAGCCTGGATATTAGAAGACTATTCCTAGCTATCCTAGGAGTAAGATCTTGGCACAGTCTTTCAGGAGAGACAGCAGGCAAAGACCCCAAGCTGTCTGGAAATGGGAATTCACCAAGCTGGAGCTGGCAGGTATCCACGGGGGTTCTATGATAAAACAGGAATGTTCTCAAACAGGAATTTGTTTGCAATATGAGGCCCTGGGGACTGTGTTAGTACAGCGGAACAAAGCCATTCCTCCGGGCTACCACACTCATCTGAGAAAGCCACAAAGGAAATTGCTTTCTTACCTGTTCTATAATTTGGCCTCTGGGTTTTCCCCTTCCTTTGAAATAAAGACTGACTATGCATGGGACAGAAGTAGCTGAGTCACTTGCTCACCTAGTTCATGTGTCCTGCTGACACATCCAGGAGTTCCACAGTTGCAATTTGGGATCAGAAGGAAATTCTTCCCCTCTACCAGGCTGGCAAGCACTGTGGGATGGAGCAAGGAGCTGCCCTCCTCCGCAGTGCACAGCAGGCCACATACCTGGGGCACCTGGGGGCTGTATCACACAGTTCTCTGACACACCAGCAGCCTGTGTCACAGCCATTATCCTCACTCTCCCACTCTCAAGCTGTTTTTCATACCCATAAGGGGATGCTAGGGCGAAGATTACTGGATCTTTCTGAGATTTCCATAGCTCAGGGAAGGTTGCTGCAGGGTAATACAGCCTTGCTCCTATGTTTTCATGGTGCTATGTCCCCACAGGTGCTGCCCAGCCTACAACCTCATTCAGCAGCATCCCTGTCAGTGGCCAAACTCACACACTGGTAGAACTCCCTGTAGCGGCCCCTGGTCATAGCTGGGTTGTCTCGCCTGTACACCTTAGCGATGTGGTAACGCTTAATATTGGTGATCTTGTTCATTGCCAAATAGCGAGCAAAGGGCACCTGAGACAGTAGGGTCAAGGATAGGAACGGGTATGGATCACCCCACCCCATTATCAGTCACCAGCAGCGCTGGGTCCTTACTATCTCCCCAACACCCAGCACAGTGTGGCACACACCCTTGGGGCAAAGCAGCTGCCAAGAGACAGCTGGGCTCACCACAGCTCCCCAGCTGTGTCTCCACAACTGTCCAAGACATGGCCCATACATGCTGCCATTAAGTGTCCCCACAGGTGTCTTCCAGCACCACCTTAGGCTGAATCTCAGTCTCATGCAGGCTGTGTACCACAACAGCCTAGCCCGGGTGCCCTGCTGTAAGAAAAACCCCACTCAATACAGATCTTCCTTACCTTCATGTACGAGTGTTACTGCACTGAACAGAAGCATTGTACAGTAAATAACTGAGCAGACATTCTGCACCCACTGAACCACACTGCCTGCTCATGCCCTCCCTGTCGGTACAGGGTCAGAGCCAAGAAGAGACTGCCCTCCCTCCTCTTCCCTCGCCCTCTGGACAGCACTGCCCCGAAAGGAGGGCAGCAAAGGTGACAAGACCCCTCAGTGCTGGCTGTGGCAGGATACTGTCAGGTCGTAGCGCAGAGAGAGCAGCTCCCCTCCTTGATCTTTCAGATCGTAGATGAGCTTTGAGTCTTCACCGTACTTCCCTGTCAGTGTCTCCTAGAACAAAAGGACACACGAACAAACAGCACCTTCAGTGACAGGGGATCAGCCCTAGAGCACACAGAAAACAAGTAGAGAAAGGGAGGACACTAGAAGGTGGAAGATGAAAACTCAGCTCTCCACACATCACAGGCTTTCAACTGCAGTATCTTCCTCAGCTCAGCCAACTTGTTGTGTCCTCACTCACCTTCAGCTCAAACACCGGCGTATCGATGACTTCTGCTCCATGGCGCTTGAAGCAAGTGATGATTGCATTGAAGACTCTCTCACGAATGGCCATTTGCTTGGGACTGTAGTCCCGTGTGCCCTGGGAATAGGAAAAGATAAAAAGAGTCCTGGGATAAGGAAAAAAGCAGCAAAGGACACATTGAGTTAGAGGCACACAGTAGAGACAGACGTGAGAGGCAATGTGAAGCTATCATATTGCTAGCAAAACCAGAGGGATCAGGTCCAGACACCAGATATTGGGAGAAGTAGTAAAAAGCAGCACGAAATACCACTAGAAAACATCAGGACACAGCTCAATCTGCCATGGTCTGCAGAGGTAAATTAAGTCAGGAGTTTTACAATACAGGAAACGAAGGAGCAAAACAGATCCAACAGTCAGAGAGTTCAGTGGTTTCGAGCATGACAGCACAGCCAGGATCTGTCCACAGCTCTGATTCAGACATATGAGCTAGATCCCTGCACAACGAGCCACCCTGAGAGGTGGACACAGAGGAAAGGCACACTTTGAACCTGTGGAACAGCCAGCAGCTCTACAATGTCCAAACATACATAAAGAAAAATCATCTTTTCAAAGTGCAATACCTGTGAAGTGCCCATCTACTGTTCACTGGGATGTGCTCCCTTTTAATTTCTTTGCTGTTAAGAGTCACTGAATTATTTCGATAAAATAATTGAAATTTAGCTTTAGGCTCTCAACAACACATAAATCACTGTTAATTAACTAGACCTTCCACTTTCATTTTCTAGGGACTGGCAGTTAGGCGGGACGAAGCAGACAGCCGGCACTTCGTAACACCCCACCTGCAGGTCGCACAGCAAAGAGCAGCTTTCAACAGCACACCGACATGGCTGAAACAGGCTGGACATCCAAGCTGTTTCCCTGGCACTCACAGAGCTGCAAAATCCTCTCTCCCCATCTCTAAACAGTGAAACACCCTTCCACTTTCCAGGCCTCACACCACAATTACATTTACCAAAACATACGATAAAGGAAATGGACAAGGGAAACAGTTTTGAGACATTTCCTAGTCAGTGGCATTAACATAACCTGTTTTATTTGTGAGCAACATTCACAGCTGTCTCCCCCCACCCAGCATGGAAGCACAGTTGGTCTCCAGTCAGCTGCTAGTGATGAAACATTCAGGTTGCAAAAAATTTCAGCATAAATTGCATTACGAACACTATTCTCAGGCGCCCAGAGACTGAAAAGCTACCCCTGAAGGAAGGGTCCTTCTGCAAGAGGACAGAAACGTCAGCTGCTGGCCAGACCTGCTCAGTAAATGGGATTACCCACCCCCACAGACTAAGGCAAGATCAAAAGCCACGAGACCTTTCTTGCTCCCGACATTTTAACACGTGCTGAATGTTCCTGGCAAACACTGCTGGGCCTCTGGGTTTCTTTGGCTGGTTTCTGCTTTGCAGATTCTCCACAACAGGCCTTGCACCATCAGATCTGCACTTCCCAGGACTCCATGCTCACCCAGCCTACCAGGCAGCTTCAGCCACTCTGTCCGGGTTAACAGGGAACAGGACCAGTCTGAGGAAACTCAATCCATGAGAGACAATGTCTGCAGGTACTAGTGTGGTCAGTGCTATAAGAGCTGAAAAGCCTTAGCCCTAAACTCACTGGGGCAATGCAAGTCACGACCTTACTTCAAATACTGCAATCCAAGAAGACAGGAGATCTCTCATGCTGGACAGCTACAATAAAACTTGACCAAAAGGGAATTTAATCTCCTGACCACAGCAGCTAGTGGTTGGCTTGCCACAAAAGCATCAGAAAGCCTTTAAGTTAGCAGGGTGTCTGGGTTGGATGCTGCCACAGACGTCTTCACCCTTCTCCCCCCTACTGCTAAAAGCAGAAAGGGAAACAGAAATGAGAACAGACAGGCAAGTCTGTGCTGAGGCTCTGCACACACTGGTGTGTGGGGCGGGCTCTGTGCGTGCACAGGAGTGGGCCATGCATACAGAGGGGCATGCAAGTGCATGTGCTGGGGGAACTTACCTTTGGGGTCTTGAGCACGAACTTCTGTTTCCCTTCATCTCCCCCTAGCTGTGCCTTCATCTCCAGCAGTTTCGCCACCTCCTTCGCGATCTGGGGAGGGACCAGGGAGGGAGCTGAGGGTAAGCTTACCTGCCAAGCCCAGCCCATAAGCTTTCCGCAGTACCTTCAAGCCTCAGCATTCCCAGTACATCCAGACTTCTCAATCTCAATACATTCCCTATTCCCAGTCTCGCACCGCAACAAGAGGGGCACTCCCTGCTCCTCTCCAGGACTCCCCAGTTCTGCCAAGCACCCCAACCTCAGCACCCTCAACACCCCCGCCCCGTTCTCTGGCTTCCACAACATCCACGGCCCTCGGCACCTGCCTCCCCAGCCCCCACACCTCCCACCCTGTGCACCACCCCAGGCCCAGCACCCCCAGCTCCTGCCACGCACACCCCAGCATCCGAAGCCTCCAGCATCCTTCTCTCCAATCTACCACCAGTATCGCCAGTTCCCACTCCATCTCCCACAGCCTCTCCCCAGGCACCTCACCCTCCCGCCCAGTACCCCCATCCCCTGCCACACTCCTCCTCCCAGCGCCACCCTCCCTAGCCCAGCAACCCCTGCACCAGTACTCCCAGTTCCCCACAGCACCCTCCCCCTAAGCACAGCAACCCCAACCGCGCCCCGACCACCTCAGTAACGCCTACACCAGTACCCCCAGTTCCCCCCAACCTCCGCTTCCCCATCCTAACGCCCCCCGCGCCCCAGTCCCCTCTCCCCAGGCCGGCTCCCCCCGGCCCTGTCACACCAGCCCGCCGCTCCCGGCCCTGCCGCAGCTCTTACTTGGATGCGGACAGCGCTGCGCTCCGTGCCGGCCCTTTGCGCGCTGATCCAGCGGCGTCTGCATCGCCTCCTCCCCACCGGGACCGGGCTCCCCCCAACCCCCCAGCTCCTCTCGATCGTTATTCACAGATGAAAACCCAATTTAAAAAAAAAAACAAAAAACAAACCAAGAAAAAGAAAAAAGGGGGGGAGGTAAAAAAAATTGTCCCGTGGGAACCGCCCCCCTCCCCCGGGCCGGGGCTGCGGTTCCTCCGGCGGAGCGGCGGCGGCAGGGCTGGCGGCAGCCCCGGTGGGCAGCTCCGTCCGTGCC
>JAVJGI010000064.1:44977078-44995031 GCA_035590275.1 Ibycter americanus
GGCGCAGGGGTCTCCGTCTGCCGGGGGCCGGTGGGGGACCGGAGGCTCGGTCCGCGCCCGCCCCCACCTCGTCTCCCTGGGGGGGCGGAAAGTTTGTGCCGGCGGGGGGAGCTGTGGGGTGGGGGGGCAGGTCCTCGGGTCTCCGGCGGGATCGTGCCCCGAGAGCCCGAGGAGACTGACGGCGGGGTGTCCGGTGGGGGAGCGGGATTAGGCGCGCGGCGCTGTGGGCAAGCGAGGTGTCGGAGGTGGGAGCAGGCAGAGAAGGAGGGGAAGGGAGGGGGTCTTTCTGTGCCTCCGCACTGATGGGCTCAGCTTTATCCAGGGCTGTAATCCTCCCTGCTCCGGTAATTAAAAACCCCGCATTACAAGGAAAACGGTGTGCAGGGAAATGTAATCAAGTCTGGAGGGGCTTAACCATCTGGTAAAGGTTAGGACCGGCGCGGCGGGGGACGTGGCCGGGGGATTTGGCAGCCGTCGCGATCCGGGCTCCTCTTAATCTACAGCGGGGACGAGCGCAGCATCTGCGGGGTTATACTGGTGCCCCCGGCAGCGATCGGTCTCACGGGAGCTCCCCAGAGCAGCCCCCTCCCCAGGGGCGTCCGTCTCCGGTAGATCTATTCTGGCGTGGCACCGCGGCCCGGATTGCATCCCCTCCCTGCGGCCAGCAGGGAAAGGGTTAAGCGGCCGCCGGTGGCCGCGTCTCGACCCCCCAGCTCCAGGCAGGGCTCCCCCTCCGCCGCCCCCGGGAGCCCGAAACTCCTTGGAAGTGCGACGGGCGAGCGAAGGCGAGGGGGAGACGTGGGGACGTGGGTGGGACCCCGCGTCCCCGGCAGCGCTGCAGGGCCATGGGTGCAGGGGCAGGCTCCGGGCGGGGGCAGCTCTTCCACCGCTGCCTCCTCTTCCTCCTGCTGGCCGGACCCCCGGCACTGCGCCCGGCGGGCGGGCAGCTGCGCTACACCGTGCCGGAGGAGCTGGAGCACGGAGCCTTCGTGGCCAACCTGGGTGAGGACCTGGGGCTGGACGTGTCCACCCTGTCAGCGCGACGGTTCCGCATCGTGTCACGGGCCGGGGCCAGGCAGCACCTGGAGGTGAACCTGGAGAACGGGATCCTCTTTGTAAACGAGAGGATTGACCGGGAGGAGGTGTGCGAGGCCGGGGGGACCTGCCTGCTCCACCTGCAGCTCCTCGTCGAGAGCCCTCTGGAGCTGTACCGCATCGAGGTGGAGGTGCTGGACATCAATGACCATGCGCCCAGCTTCCCCTGGCAAGAGTATGTGCTGGAGGTGGCTGAGTCCGCTGTGCTTGGTGCCCGTTTCCCACTGGAGAGCGCCCAGGATCCTGATGTGGGTACCAACTCGGTGCACACCTACCGGCTCAGCCCCAACAGTTTCTTTTCGCTTGAGGTGCAGACGCGCAGTGATGCCAGCAAGTTTGCAGAGCTGGTGCTGGAGCGTGCCCTCGACCGCGAGCAGCAACCTGCGCACCGGGTGCTGCTCACCGCTCTCGATGGCGGTGTCCCCGAGCGCTCAGGCACAGCTCATATCCTCATCATGGTGCTGGATGCAAATGACAATGTGCCTGCCTTTGACCAGCCCTCGTATGGTGTGAGCCTTCCTGAGGATGCCCCTGCTGGCACCCTGGTCATCCAGCTCAATGCCACTGACCTGGATGAGGGCCCCAACGGGGAGATTGAGTACTCCTTCAGTGGGCATGCACCCCCACGTGTCCGGGAGCTCTTCCACATAGAGCCCCGGAGTGGGCAGGTGCTGCTGAAGGGCCCTCTGGACTATGAGCGGGCAAGCCTCCACGAGCTCTACGTGCAAGCCAAGGACCGTGGACCCTCAGCTGTGGCTGTGCACTGCCGGGTACTTGTACACCTCCTCGATGTGAATGACAATGCGCCAGAGGTGACCCTCACCTCTGTGTCCACGCCAGTGCTAGAGGATGCCCCACCAGGCACCGTCATTGCTGTCATCAGCGTTCTGGACCGGGACTCTGGGGACAATGGGCGTGTGAGCTGTGAGGTCAGCCCCGATGTACCCTTTGAGCTCCGTTCCTCCTTCCGCAACTACTACACGCTGGTCACCATGCAAGCACTGGATAGGGAGGTTGTGCCTGAGTACAACGTAAGCATCACGGCGCGGGACATGGGCTCCCCAGCCCTGCTGACACGCAGCACCCTCACCGTCCCAGTGTCCGATGTGAACGACAATGCCCCACGCTTCCTCCAGCCTTCCTACAGCGTCTACGTGATGGAGAACAATGCACCAGGTGCCTCCATCTGCTCTGTCAGTGCACTGGACCCCGACTGCCAACAAAATGCCTATCTGTCCTACTCCATTGCTGATGGGCACATCCATGGCATGCCTGTGGGCACCTATGTGTCTATCAACTCAGACAGTGGGCACATGTACGCCCTTCGCTCCCTCGATTATGAGCAGATCCGCAGCTTCCAGATCCAGGTGCAAGCACAGGATGCGGGTTTCCCCCCGCTCAGTGCCAATGTCACCGTCCACATCTTTGTGCTGGACCAGAACGACAATGCTCCAGTCATCATTTCCCCTATGCCGCGCAATGGTTCCATGGCCACTGAGCTGGTGCCACGATCAGCCAGGCCTGGCTACCTTGTGGGCACGGTGTCCGCAGTGGATGCAGATGCAGGGCTGAACTCCCGCCTCTCCTATCAGCTCCTCCAGGCCACTGACTTCACCCTCTTCAGCATGGAGCCAGACACGGGCGAGCTGCGCACCCTCCGCTCTTTTCTGGAGCAGGATGCAACTCAGCAGCGGCTGGTGGTGCAGGTGCGGGATGGTGGGCAGCCAGCTCTCTCTGCCACCGTGTCCCTCCTGCTTTCTGTGGTGGAGACCATGCCTCAGACTCTCTCTGACTTCAGCGAGTTCAGCCTCCCCCCTGAGGCCTCCTCATCCTCCCCAGTCACCCTCTACCTCCTTGTCTCCCTGGGCTCCATCTCCTTCACCTTCCTCCTTGCCATCCTCATCCTCACAGCCATTCGGTGCCGTGGAGAGCGGCACTCCCGCCAAGGTGACAGCTGCTCACTGTCCCGCTGCCACTGCTGCCCCAGGTCCAGATCCTCCTCTGATGGCCTGAAGACATCCAACCTGACGGTGCAGCCCCCTGCAGGGACCACAGCTGCCACCTGCCTTGATGTGCCTGCAGGCGGCCCCCCAGGCTACTGCTACAAGGTCTGCCTTGGTCCTGAGTCTGCCCAGAGTGACTTCATGTTCCTCAAACCCTGCAGCACCCCCCGGAACAACGAGAAGGACCCCAGTAAGCGGTCCCAGCTGGGCCAGCAACTCCAGGTCTCCAAGCAGGTAACACTGTGCCCGGCAGTGCTTATCAGCACTCTTCGGTTCCCACCAGCCTCTTCCGTCAGCCTCTGCCATGAGAGAAACCAGGCACGGATTTTCCCAGAGAATAACTGGTGCCTTTGATCAGTGCAGGAATTAGGAGCCGTCAGGCAGCGGGAAACTCTCCACCACTTCCTGACAGGTCTAATTACTGGGAGAGTGGCAGGCTCAGCTGAGGTGAGAGGAAATCCCTTCCTGACACCTTCTGCACCCATCATAGGCAATGGAGGTGCTCTGGTGCCCTGGGGAGATAGGATGGTGGGGGTGGCATCTCCTTTGTGTGGGTGAGCAGTTCACACTGGGACAGCCTGATCACAGTGTCCCACTGCTTCAGCTGGGGCTGCTCCTGGTCCCGCCAGCGCTGCTCATGTCCCCAGTTCTGGCACCCAGGCCTGGCCTGTGCTGCACCAGGCTGTGCTGCCAGGGAGGGAGTGGGGTCTTTGGGGTGGGATTTTGATGTCAACATTTGTTAGGTATTGAAATGAGGAATGCCTAATCTTCCTGCTGAAAGACTCTTTCCAAAACACGATTACAGGGATGGAGAGTGATGAGGCATCTAATCCACTTACATTTGACTTTTAATAAAACAGCCCTTCCAAGGAGAGCCCGAGATTCGCTGCCAAGAGGCTCTCCCCACATGTCTCCTTGCACTGCTGGACTCACTTCTCTAATATGTTAATGGGATTTTCCCCTAGCTGTTTGCAACCTCCCTGGGACATCGGGTATGCAGCCAAATTCCGTACCTCTCACCCTTTGGTGCCTGAGACCTGGGCTGTTACCCTCACACCTGCAAAGAAGGCTTTTCAAAATTAACAGAAATAGGAGAAGCCCCTCTCTCTCCCCAGAAGGACAGACTTCGACATTTATACTCCCAGACACCCCAATGTCTCAGGAGGGTGGGGAAGGTCCGGAATGGAACAGGCTGGTTCAACACTGCCTCCGTTTCCCTAAAACGGGAGCATGTTGCTTGCTTCTCCACAAAGGGCATGGGGAAAGAGGCAATGGGGTCCTGCATCCCTGGCTAATGAAGCCTTGTGCTGGCAGGTCTGGGCTGCTTAACAGAGGGTCCCAATAACCACCCTTGCCCTTCCCTGTGTTTTCCAGATCAAGCAGCCCAACACGGACTGGCTGCCTCCAAGCACACAGCAACCTGCCCTGAAGAGGTACTAAATCCAGCACTGTGGGAACAGAGGGAGTGGGTGGAAGGGATGGGGAGGTTATCTCTGATGCAGCTTGGAACTGGTCTCTTCTCTTTAGCTCCCAGAGCCTGGAGGACATGGGGGAAATCCGCAGAGCTCTCCAGAAGGAGCATGAGAGGCTGTGCACACTGGTCACCCCTGTCTCTGGTTAGTATTGGGGCACCGGGGCTGGGAAAACCAGACCTTCTTGTCACTTGGTGGAGGCGCAGTGGGGGGAACACATCCCTGTTCCTAGCAGTGGTAGAGGTTTGTGGGGTGGAAAAGGTGTCCAGGCGCGGAGGGGAGGTCAGTGACATATGGGCACAGGCTTGCATGCTGGGACATGGATGTTACTGTCTCACTGAGCTATGGATGTGACCTCCTCTGAGCCAGTCTTATGCTCATCTTTCCTCCAGAGTTTCAGAAGGCTTCAACAGGCACCAACAGCATCTGGACACCCCAGTACAGCCCCTTGTACCCAGGGCACATCCAAGCCCTGGATTATCAGCACAATGTCTATATCCCTGGCACACCCACTCTACTCTCCAGCAAAGATGGGCCCCTCTTCCTGGGCCGGGAGAACAAGAACAGCTTCTCCACCTTTGGCAAGAGAAAGAAGATGACAAGTTACAGTGACATGCATGACAGTGTGGTTATCAACAATGACCTGAAATAGTGACCAGCACTGGGCCTGGGTGGCTCTGCCCAAAGCCCTGGGAATCACTCGCATTATTTCAGCCGCTAGGTCTGAAGCTCACAGCTCCATGTATGGACCACTCTGGACTTTGTGGGGCTGCTGGGACAGTGGCTCACCAGAGTGTGGGGAAAGGATTTAAGGACAAAAGACTGAAAAGTGATGGGGGGGGGGGGGCGCGGGCATTACTCCCATCTCATCCTGCAGAACAGTGTTGGCAGCAAATGCTATGGGGAGTCATATAACCAGATTTAAGCAAATCTGCCTGGAGTTTACCCATTCTCATGTCCCCTTAGGGATTGTCCATCTCTGTAAACATTGTCACTTCTTTGTCTTGTTTGGCTGTGTGAATGTATTGAGCTGCATGCCTGTATTTCTGTCCCAATAGGCATGGAAAATGTATGCAGACCAAGCCTGGTTCAGTCAAGCCTGACCCTACGTACTGGGGCAGAGACCGTTTCTCTGTCCCTGAGATCCAGTGGGATGTGTTGCATGACCAGAGCAGCCATTGGTGTCTGTGTTCTCCAGGAAATGAGTGCAAACCCCAGCCACTTTGGGTGCTGCCCTTCAAACCATGACCCAACACTTGCAGGGCTAGAGACCCCAAGTCCAGGACATAGGACCAGTCTTTGCTCCAGGAGCAGCATGGGCTGGAGCACACACAGGTTGGATGGCCAGAAGAGCTGATAGCTTAAGCAGCTGAGAGATGAACAAGGTGAGGCCCTGCTGGGTAACTCTCAGTTCAAGGCAACATCATCTGAACAAAAGACAGTTTCAAGCCATTGGAGGGGCCCCAGTGCAGGTGACAGTCCTCTTCCCTCCTCCCCCTGCCCTCACCTGGATGTCTGTTTTCCCCAAGTCCTGAACACCTGGGGAACCCCTGCAGTGAGGGACCCACCTGCACAGGACAGATACCTCCTGCTGTGCCCTGCTTCTCTTTAAGGACTTTTAGCTGGCTGTCAAGAGCCCTCTAGGGCAGAACGCCAGCCCCAGAACAGTTTCTTCACTACCCTGCTCACCCTACACCTGTCCACCCAGTCTGTTTGCCACCATTGCCAATTGCTCCTGTCACGGGACAGTTCATTTCCAATCCATCTGTGCAGAACATGACAGCTCTTTCTAAATCAGGTTTGTTTCATGATGTCTGATTTGTACCAATAAATTGTATTTTAATAGCTCACCCTGGCTGCTGGCTGTCCCTGAGCTGCACATGACAGCAGGAACTGCTGTCAGCTCTTGGAGCAGAGCTCTTGCGTCCAGGAGACGTGTGTCCCTCTGGCCTCCTTAGTTGTTGGAGCAGCCCAGAAGAGCTCACTTTATTCACTTCACCTGGATACTGGGGGCTCAAGGTCCCTTTCCCTCTTTCCCTGGACTTGGGAGCACTTTGGGGTCCTGGCCAGGAGGAGCTGTGCGCTGGAGATGTCACACAGCTCCTTGCTCCGTGCTCCAGCTTGGGCAGAGACTCTGCAGGGATTGGCAGCAAGGTATGGGCATAAGTGGCTTTGAACTGCTGGGGAGAGGGGCTGGATCTGGAAGTAATGGCTTCTGGTTGGTATTGTGCATTGCTTTCTATGGTTCACTTAAGCTTTCCCCTGGATGCTCTCCACCCACCAGCTTGTCTTGGGAGTCACAGAGAAAACCTGGATGTGTGCCAGGTGTAGGGACCAACTGCCTGGAAATAGGCAAGCCAGTATGAGCTGGTGGGATGGCTCTTGACTTGAGGTGGGAAGTGGTTCAAGTTTTGGGTGAAGTTCTGAGATGGCCACACTGTGGCTGTCCTTCTTTTACGCCCTGCTTGCTCAGTGACTGGCTTGGGGAGGCTGCAATGCGGCTTTTGGGATTAACCCAGAAAAGTCCTTGTCTACAAGTGGGTAACGTGCTCTTTAGTGGAAGCAGGAGGCAGGAAGCACTCAAAGCCGCCCCCTGGGAGCCAGGGACCCAGGAGGACAGTGTCTTTGGACATGAAAGGGACCTGGCTGCTTCTGGTGACTTCAGTCCCAGCTCACATGTGCCTGCCTGTAAGTAGATGAAGTATTCCCTGTCCCAATTAGTTGGTAGGATGAGGGATTTTATGCTGAGTGCATTCTTCAATGGCCTCTGCAGAGTGTTAAGGGTAAAAAAAAAAAAAAAAAAAAAGAAATCCAAACAGCCACTGCCTGAGACCTCTGTAGAGTGTCAGCCTGTTTTCCTGCTTCAAAAGAACAAGAGAGTTATGCAAAGTGATACAATAAAATTAATAATAGCCTCAAGAAGTAATAAAAGCATCAAATGGACCTGATTCCCTACAGGGCAGCAAGCATCTCCCTCTCCTGGATTATCTCTGGTGGTATCTTTCCTGCCATTTTCAGGTGAAGCTGGTCAGGGATTAGGAGAGGACTGCAGCACCTCTCCAGCGAGCCCACAGCCACTCAGCCACAGCCCCCCTGCAGCAGGGCCAAGCCATTAGCTATATTTTAGCTTGCAGAGCAAAAGCACCTGGTACAGGTGCTTCATGGTATCCAGGAGCTAAATGAACACATGGATCTGGCATTTTGTATCAGATTCCCAGGTGTGGCTTCCCAAAGGGAAATTGATCTCAAAATTGATCCCCAAAGCCACAGGTATTTGAAAGTGATACTTTGCATCCTTGTCTTTGGAAATTCTTGGGGTGGAGCAACGAAGTAGCCAGCTTTTGCCACCTCCCCACAAGTGTGTCACTCTCCAGTGTATTTTTTTTGCATTTTTTTAACCCCTACTACCACGGCTCAACTGATGTCCCGTAAATTGACTCCCTCTCCTCTCCATTACTCCTGGCCATCCCCAGCACAGGAGAGGAGATAGATACGCACACATGTCTGTGCCTCTTGCTGATCCCCAGGTTTGCATGTTCAGGTCAGG
The DNA here is from genome assembly GCA_035590275.1 of Ibycter americanus. Classification (NCBI taxonomy): domain Eukaryota; kingdom Metazoa; phylum Chordata; class Aves; order Falconiformes; family Falconidae; genus Ibycter; species Ibycter americanus. Next base: position 44,985,196 of record JAVJGI010000064.1, read on the forward strand.
CCTCTTCCAAAAGAGATTTGAGGGTCAATACAGAGCCCACCTAGGGTCCTGACACCCCATGTTCCCTGATGATCTCCTTTTACTTAGTTGAAGGAAGTCCTGTGCTGACAAGAGCTCAGTTTTAATCTTTCTTCTCAATCAACATATTGATAAAAAGGACAATAAAAAGGAGCTTGCTTTAGGGGAGAGAGGATTTGCTTAAACCTAAGTCGGCCACACTACTATCCCTTCTTCAAAGGGCATGCCTGGTCAGAATCGTCCATCTAATAGATGAGATCTCTTTTGAAGAACTCCCATAGGTACAGGGTGTCATTAAAAATGCAAGGTCTTTGCCCTACAACCAGTTATTTTTACAACTCTTCCTGTGCTTACAGTCCTGCACAGTTCATGAGCATTAGCAGGTTTCTGTAGTGTGGTAATGCACTGGGCATGAGAGCTGCTTTGGAGACATACTCAACAGAACACTCTCTGCATGCCCCTCTCATACATTCCAGCTCTCTCAGAGATCCAGAGGCAAATCTGGCTTTCAGGGACCTGCCAGCCAGTGTGAGATTTGCTTCTACAACAACGGGAAAGCTGCCACGTGGTGCAGTTGGCTGAAAAATGCTGCAGGCCATGCTAGGCAGGCACATAGTGCTTCTGGGCACCAGCACAAATAGGGGGGTTTTGTGCTCTTGCTATTGCTGAAGAGAAGAGACTGTTTGGATGGAAACATGACTTATATCTCTGTAATGACTTGAAAATGTGTACCAGAGAGACAAAATTAATCCAGAGGTAGAGAGAAAAGAGGACAAAGAGGAAGACCTAGAGGGGCTGGTGCTCAGCTCTACTCTGGTCTGCCATGCATGAAGTCAAGTAGCAGCTGGTGAAGCTCCCAGAAACCTTAGCAGAGACACAGTACTCTGCATGCAGTCAGGTTAGGCTGGGTAGAGCCAGGGATACAGGCAGTTTCAGCTCCCCAGAGTGGTCAGTATCAGCAGGACAGCGCTAAAATCCATGGGGACCACTGGGAATCTGCACATTAACTTTGGAGAGTTCTGATTCCAGCCTGAAGTCTGTGGCACTCGGTGGCTAATTACAGTCTCCAAAGATGACAGGGCTTTGTTTTCTTCTCTTCTCACTTGAAGATGATGCTGGAACAAACACACCTTAATTGAGCCAAGACTGGGTCAAGGTCCATCCTGATTTCTTTTCAAATTGCCTCAGTGTCTTAAACACCTCCCTGCACTCACCGTACAGAACAGCCTGCTGTTCTTGGCTGGATCCCCTCCTCCTGCTTCCTTTTTGAGTTCAGTAGATGTTTTGTAGAAATAAATATCCTTTAGCTTTTGTCATAATAATTTAGCCTCTGCCACACTGAAAAATGGTCTGCATGATTGTCACATGCTGATTTTGTCTGCTCCTTTGCACCTCTTTTTTTTCTTGCTACTCTGAAAACATCAGTTGCCAACTCCTCCACAGAGATCAGATGAAGAAACAGGCTGGGGCTAAGTGAAGCTTTTGCCTCCCCAGTTTGCCTATAATGTGTTTTCAATCTAAGTGGTGGAAATGTCACTGACTCTGTTTGCAGTGTTCACTCAAGTGGAATTAATTCTTCCTGTTAGTGATAATATGACTTAATCAGCTTAATTATTCTGAGACATAAGTAGACACCTTTGTGTATTGAATAACTTATGACATACTGGACCAAAAAGCACAAATGAAGGCTTTGAAAATAAATTAAATATGACCTCTACTGCAGTCTGCACTTTGACTAATGATTTGCCTGCTATGAAATCCAATGATTTACAAATCTTACATTTGAATAAATGATACATTTTTGCATGTTTTAAACAATAGCAGTGATTTTTATTTCAGCATTCAGAATTCAAAGTGTTTCTCCAATGCCAGGAAGCAGGGCAAACAAGTTCATGTTAAACGGATTGAAAAATAAAACATTTGTGCAGTGAACCATCAGAAATACATCCAGAGGATCTGCAGGCATTTGTGATGAGATATTTATTTTAATTCATTGCTAGGAATGTCTGCAACAACAGGTGAAAAAATGCATCAGAATAAATGAAGAGAGAGCGAAGATTCCCAGAAGGGTCACTAAGGTCTTCACATTAAATCCGCTCATTTCAATAATGTCTACAACAGAAAATATCATTAAATAGCTCCAGAAATGCCTTATCATACATTTTGCCTGCACAGAAAATAGATCATACTTATACAAAGGAAAAAGAAGTGGAAGAAGCAACCATCAATCAAGAAAATTATTATGAGCATTAGTAGGATTTCTAATAGGCCGGGACGCAGAGATTCTGTGACAGCAGACTGCACGTGAAATAGAAAAATTGGGGTTACATTGCTATGTGAACCCAGAGAAAAGAGGAGCTGTCTGAATTTGGTCCGTTCTATTGCAATGAGTCACTGAATTTCTGTATCCAAATCTTCCTCTAAAAAGCACTGGAATTCATTGTGGTGCAAACACAGATCTCTACAGGGATTTTTTCAGCCCAAGTCTATCTGAAATTCAGAGGTTAGTTTAGAGTTTAGCATCACAGGGAAGCCTGACTAGTCTGATGAGTCTCCCCTGAAGTCCATGTCCATATTTGTTGGTGTTTTAACTAAAAGAAAGTATTTTTCATACTGCCAAGGGTGAGAGCTGAGGACTCTAGGCTTAATTTTTCTATTAAAAAGCTGCTGCTCTTTTGCACCTGGTTTATCACTGCTCTTGCACTGCAGTTTTTCAGTCTGTATTGACTAAATCTCCAAAGCTCCCCCAGGTACAGATACTCCACCCAGGTATCCAAATTTAAGGAGTTTGACCTGGAGCTGAATCCCACCTGTAGGATCCCTGTTGTCCCCAGTGTCCTTGATCTTTCTTTAATATCATTTACCAGAAGTGGAGACAAAGCCCTATGTGCCCAGCACCCGTCTGTCAGTGGCATTTTATCAGAAACCAGAGGAACATATTTGCTATTTGCTTTGAGTCTCCTCTAGAAGACCAAACTCAGGAATGTAATCCTGAAATCAGTCCCTGAAACTAAAGCTTAATGTTGCCAGGAAATGCAATGTTATAGTCATTTTTCTTACCTAAACCATCTTTTCTTCCTCTTAGTTTCCCCCTGCAAAATAATCTGGTAATGTCTCAGTATGTAAGGAGATCTACAGCTGGGGTTCAGCCTTTTCCCATGTTCCCCAAGAGTCCTCTGGTCTGGTTGTGCCACATGACATGAGCCATTTGACTTCCCCAGTGCCTATCAGATGGCACTCACAATGATGGTCATGTTCCTTTGATATTTGAACAGGCTTCAGCATGCTCCTCCTGTAGTTGCAGGGTCTACCCTCATGCCCTCTTTTCTGCCACTCTTTTGGCTCAAGTTTTATGTCTGTTACAGTTTACTGGTGAAGATGGATCAAATCTGACCCTGCTTGTGAGCAGAAGGCTGACTCAGTCACTTCCAGGCATCCCTTTCAGTCTCAGTCGTCTTGTGAAACCATAAAGATCCCATTGCTGCAAACTGCCAAATCCCCAGTAAAAATTGTGCCCTGTCCATGTTACCCACATGCTGCACAGCACCACCAGCACCCAACTGGGATGAAACCATCCTATGTGCTGCTGCTTGTGTCTACTGAGCTGTTTTGTGTGCAGTGTCATGGTGTCTGAAAACCAGGGCGAATCTACACCTGGTATCACAGCTGACCAGCAAGACACTTCCAGTCTTGCCAAGGGAGGGTTTAGAAGATCATGTCTGCTCCTCCTATCTTGGAGACCAGCAGGGATGAGTTACAGTCTTTAGTTTAATGTTATATCTTCTTGTAAAAGATAAAAAAAAAAAATTAAAACTTGGATCTGAGCTGCAGGGACAAATCACAGCACAGAGCCTGGGAACACAATGGGCACCCTCCTGTCTTCCCCCAAGCCTTTCTGGTCTAATAAAGCACTGTCTGTCTGCTAAAGAAATGAAGAAGGAAGACCACTCTGGGAGCCACTTGTGAAAAGCTTGATTCTATTGGCATGGAAAATTGTCCTCACAAAGGACATGTATATGCATACAGGAAATGGAGGTGGAGTGGGAAATGAGTCCAGCAAAAAAAATAATGGAAATTTTTTTGCTGCCTGAAGGTGGAATTCAAGTGAGAAAGAGTGGGGGGAAAGAAGAAAGAAAAATTAAACAGCCTCCTCTCTGCATAGATTGCATTGCTGGAGAAGTTCTGAATCTTGCAAGGCATAACAGTTGTCTGCTCAGAGGTTCCTTCCCCAGGGACTTTGCCTGGGATAGTTTCATCCATTTATCCCTGACTCCTGGCATCTGCATAACATGCTCACAGAGAGAGTTATTAGTTTAATTTTCTTGTGAATTACAACAGAGGCAAAGAGAATTAGGAAAGACTTTTTTATTATTATTATTATCATTACTTTTTGTTTTCCATTTGAGAGATTGTAAATGAGGCTATTCATCCTGCTAACATCAGTAGGGACCCAAACCCAAGCCTTTCTGGGGTAATTGGTTTCTGATGAGCAATCACTTGTAAAACCAATAACAAAGGAAAGAAGTGAAATATAAATTCTCCCTTTACATGCCAAGCTTTTCATTAGGATTGTGTCTGGTTTCTTTCTGGGATTCAGTGGAAAAGCCAAGAAATGGTAAACAAGGCAGTGGACTAAGCCTGACAAGGAGTCTATATTAGCAAAAAATTGGGAGAACAGCACTTGCCTGACATCCTTGGGAATAAATAAAGCAGCTGCAGAATCCCTCAAGCTATAGCTTTCTAGTAAGCCCTCTGGCCAAACTAAGGCCTTGGGCAGCAACCAGAGGCAGCAGATCTTCTCATAAGCATGTATTTTCATGTGGAGCAGGCCTGAGTGTGCATCTGCCCAAAAGAAACCAAAATGTTGAGGAAAGGAAAAAAATTAGAGACCAGGGACAGGTGTGCATGCTGCAAGTCTAACCAGGGTGGCTGATGGAAATTTGCAGTCCCTGGTATCCTGCAGTTTGCAAAACACAGTGGACTGTGTGTTATCTGGATTTGTTACAAGGGCTGAGACTGAGAGTCAGGCTTCTGTTACCTTTTTTTTTTTTTTTTAAACCACCAGTTCCAAGTGAGGAGGCTGCTAATCTGCACTAGCTTTTGTTTCCCTCATGAACGTCATGGTGCTTAAGGCCTGATTTATTTATTTATTTATTTGTTTATTTAATTTTAGTGGCAAATTATGTCTCAATCCAGATGCAGCTTTCAGTGTTTTCTAGGTTGGGGTTGTGGGGCTGTCATTCATTGGCTTAACTGGATTGCTTGCTGCTTTACAGTGGTTTTTTTTCAGTAAAATCTTTTGGCATGCGTACAGCTGGTTGTTGCCTTAAAGATGAGTAGAGAACAGCAGGCTTGACAAAGAGAGAGAATGTTTTTAAGCTCATGTACATAAAAAGACTTCCAAAACAAGAATGATGCAGACACATCTCTAAGAAAACAAACCAAGCAAAACTCTTCAAACAATTCCACTTTTTCAGCTTCCAAACGCTGAAAGCTGATCCCAAAGAATCAAACATGGGGAGTAAAATCAGTGATAGGACACAGTCCTGGGCAACCTGCTTTGAGCTGAGGGGAGTAGACCAGATGTTGTCCAGAGATCTCTTCCAAATGCAACTGTTCTGTGACTCTCTGATCACACCTTTTTCCTTTCTTTAACCCAAAAGAGACGGACATGTTGCTGTGGCCACAGAGAGAAAGGAGGCAATTTGGACATTTCCCTTTTTGCGTTACATTTGCTTACAACATATAGCCCAATGCAATATTCTGCACAGCTATCAAGCAAACCAGTTTCTGTTTCTCTCATTTGGAGCCAAGATTCCAGGAGCCTTGCAAAGCCTGGATGTACCCTGTACTAACCATGCCTTGCTACTGGTTGCACACCAGCCAGGCTCTGCTGACTGCCCCAGCTTTTTGGACTCCCGCCTCAAACATAGGCAACCTTGTAATTTTGGTACTGCTTGAGCCGAATGACAATGCCCAGGATCATTCATCTAACCTTAAACATTGGAAGTCTGGGGAATATAAGGCATTGAGAAGAGGTTTTAGCTAAGACTGTGGTATGACCTAGGAGAGGTGGAAGAGGACCAGGTGGTCCCATCAGCTTTCCAAACTGCCCAAGCCTTTGGAATCGCTGATGATAATTCAACCCTTTCTGCTGGCAACGCGGGCAGAGGTTTGTACTGGATTTGCAGGTTAGAGAAAGCTTGTGCAAAGGGAAGCTTGTGCCTTCCTGTCAAACTGTACAAGGGCAACCCCCAGCGCCTGACCCTGCACCCTCATCACTACCAGTACCTGCTTAAAAATCTATACAGGCAGAAGCAGAGTCTGCATGCAGGTAATGAACATTTTTTTCCTGCTTTAAAGAGTTGCCCCATCAGCCCTGATTCCCTACCTCTTTCTCTCTTCCCCAAACATTTCTACATGTCTTTGCTGTGGGGAGGGCTGAGTTCTCATCTGCATGTATATCTGGCTGATCTTTCAGAGCATGCTTCCATTTTGTCTTTATGGATGTGTCCTCCAAGTGATGAACAGTACAGCTGAGCCTTTCACTCTCAAGGCAATTATGGTGGAAAAAGGAAAAAAAAATGCAGGAAGTTAATCCTTCTGGCTTTGCTTATTTTGTTAGAAGGTTCTACTTTGCAAGTTTGTTATTTTGGATATGCCTTGTATTTTGCTTTTTTTGAGTTTGTTAATGAGGAGGTCATCACTGAAAATCAGCAAAACAGCAACAGATCATGTCATTACACATTTCTTTAAAATGTGTGTGTTATTTAAAAAGATTTACTCATTGAGGTGACAATTTGTCAGGGGCACAAAGTGATGAGTATTTGAAGAACATTTATCAACCCAGAAAACAATTTTGTTGCTGTTGTGGGTTTTCCTCATTCTCTGCTTTATTCTGTGACCTGGCCTAGGAAACTCATTGAGGACATATGTATTTGGGAGGTCTGTGAAAGAAAAAAGAAGGTGGCCTTCAGGACCTGCACAGCAAGTGTGCAGCAAAGGAAAGTGAAAGGAAAAAAACTATGGTGGGAGATTTGTCCAGTTTAATAGTCTATAAGAATTTCTGCTGTGGGATAATATTTGTAGTTGTTGTTACAGAAAGAAGGAAGAAAGATGGGCAGAACACTGAAAACTGGATAAAATAGACACTATCTGACCAGGAACCCTGTACCAGTGTTGGAATTTCCCTCCATTCCCTTTCTGGTGGGCATTTCAGGAAGTCTGTGTTATTAGGGGAACTTATGGGTAGGAAAGAAAATTGCTGGGGGAGCAGAGTATGAGGTATTACATGGTTTCTGCCTGAAATTACAAAGACCTCCGTCTTTGATAGCCCACAACCCCCCTCACATTATGCTCACTGGCCATCTTAACACAACTTCCCCAGCTTTTACATCCTGATTCTCCTTTCTGTGGCAAGCCTGGCTGGCATCATTTCACACAGTTCCCCCTATTGCTGCAGAGCAAGGAAGAAAGAATTCTTTTTCCTGCAAGTGCATAATTGTCTTACTTTATTTACAGAGGCTGAAATGAAGAAAACTCACCCCTGCACTAAATCTGTTGGGCATGGGGAGCATGGTGAAGGCAAGGAAGTGGAATTATATCGCAAATGTCAGGAGCTATGAAAAATGTAACAGACTTTAATATTCTTCTGCTGTTATTGCTGAGTGTCTCTCACCTGCATTCACAGAAAGTGAAGTGCCTTTTACTAAGCCCAGCTGCCACTAAGCAGAAAAGATTGCCATGCTTCCGATTTTTGTTTTAAAACCACACTATGGCATGCATCCTAATAATAAATGCACTTTCCCTCCAGACTCTAACAATTAACCTTCAGCTTCAAGACTTAATTTAAGCCCTGAGCCTTTAGGGTTAACCTCTACATCATGCTCCGCTAAACTGCAGCCCCAAATGTCCTGCTGCTTATACCTTCCAAGTTATTTCTACATTCCAGATTATAACCACAGCCCCTACCTTTCGTGATACCTAATGCTAGCTGGTGCTGAGCCAGCCACTTGGATGCTGCTCTGAAGATGTAAAACATTAACCATGCATCCCTCCGTAGTTCACCTTCCCGTGGGGCTGTGTTTCAAGGTAAGTGGTTTGTGTAAGATCCCTGAGACCTGCATTTAGTTTATTCAGTAGTATAAACAACCTGCTGCTTTTGTGCTTCTCCCTACAGAGCAAAGAAAAACCCATTTTATACATTAAAATTGAACGTAGTGTTGCTGAAATGTCTGTGATGGCTTTTTCTGGAGCTTAAAGCATCGTCATTATTTCCGGCACAGGTCTCACAGGGTGTAAGCAGTTTCACCCTGTACATCCCCTTCCTCTCTTAAGACCCTGTGTCAGAGAGGGAGGTGTGGGGTCACCGGCCCTCAGCTCTGCCTGTCTCTCTGCCCGTACTGCCCAAGGCTGGGGGAGGTTCGTGTCGAGAGCAGTACTGCTTTTCTTCATGGGGTTGTTTTGATTTCGCCTCCATACAACCTTCCCCACAGTTCAGAAGGCAGGTCCGGGAGGGGGAACCTGGATCTCCACCACTCAGTTAGCATAACCCTTGGAGGTAAAGGGCGTTAAGTCCCGACTCCTGCTGTTTTACTAGGAGTCACGACATGTCGCTCCCTACGGGGCGGACTGCTAACGGGCGAGGCGGCTTCCAGCCCCGCCGTGGAGAGCAGCACCGGAGGGCCCCGACGGCTCGCCTGTGCTGTGCCCGCGGGAAGTGGGGTGGCCCCGGCAGCTCGCAGCGCCTGTCCCCCCGGGACACGGGGCTGGGAGGGCTGAACCCAGGCTAGCGCCAGACCTGGTTCAGTTCCCGGACGATTATAGGCAGGATCGGAGCGGGGGGGGGTGGGGGGGTGAAGCACGGGCTTCACCCTTTCCCTCCTTGTCAGGTCGTGCTGGTAAGGCACAAAGAGGGGCCGTGGAAGATAAGAGAGCAGCTCCCCCACGTCGGAATTTGAGCAATCAGGAAATATAATCTGAGCTGGAAAGTGCCCGAGCATCTGTTGCGTTATTAATAAATTGTATGCAATCTGTCCGGGATGAACCTCAGGACGGAGGCGAACCATCTGCTCGCAAGCGGGAGCTCTAATGGTGTCTGGGGAAAGAACTTAGCAAATGAAAGGCGATGGGATCGGCCAGCCGGGCTCCCCGGGATGCCTGGTCTCCGCACAATTCTTCCAGGGGGGTACAACATGGGGGCTCCCCCACCCCCGGGACAGGATCCCGCACGGATGCGCGGAGAACTAGGATTCAGGCTGGGCGTGGGCATCATCTCTCTAGCCTCGCAGGCTCGGCCAGCTCCCGGGGAACTCGCGCCTGCCTTCGAGATCCTTTCCAGAAATCAAAGGGTCCTGGCCGAGGGAGAGCCCCGCTCCCGGTGGCTGCCTTGTGTCCCCAACCCCGGGGGGGGAAGCTGATCTCGCCCGCCTTTCCTCTGGGTCGGTGCTAACTGCCGCCCATAAATAGCACTCTCCACGTTTTATCCTGCACCTCTAACGGTGCCTGATGTGTTTTCCCGGAGCAGCAGGCGAGAATTCCCAGCTCAGCCCCTCCCAGGGCCGGGCAGCCGAGGGGGCGGGCTGGCTGTAACAGCGCAGCTGCCTGCGGGGCTCCGCAGCGGTACGGCAGGGCCGCTAACCTTCAGCCCCCCGCCGGGCCTCGGTGCCCACTATCGCCCGGGAAAACAGGGGCTTGTGGGGTGCTGCGGACGCCTCGCTTGATAGAAGGGGGTGAGATAGTTAAGAGTTAAATAAGTTTTGTAGGGTGAGCATTTAAATGAATCTTGTAGGATAACCATTGTGATTAGCATAGAATGA
>JAVJGI010000064.1:45022365-45034103 GCA_035590275.1 Ibycter americanus
TTTGCTCCCTGCGCCCCTCTCCCCCCCCCCCCCCCTTTCCTAATCACAAAGCTTCTGTAACAAAGGTGATTTAAAAAAACCCTGGCATGACTGATTTCTGTGTTCCTGTTGAGCAAGATCTTGAAATTCAGGTTACCAACACATTAATGGACTGAATAATAATAAAAATGCACAAATATCCTGAATCTCTATAATGAGAGCAACTAAAATGTATCTCATTACATCTCACTGTATATCAGTCATTCAGGTGAATTTTTGAACTTGAAATATGAGACACCTTCTTGGGAGCTTTTGATAGCAGGCAAAATAAATCCCGGATGTCATCTTTGGCAATTTTATTTCTTTAGCTCCCAATTTGCAGAGATGGGTAACCGTAGATGTGACCTATGTGGAAAGTCCAAAGGCTATGCATTAATTAGGCTGAGTAGGAGAGCAGAGGCAGAGACTGTGAAAACTTGTCTACCCTTATAAAATGATGCCAGTTGTTACTAATCTGGTGCTGATGATTCCAGTGGCTAGTGTACTGGAGAATCAACTACATATGTATCACATATACGTGCGTATATATACAATTTACATATTGCAAAAATTGCAAGTTATTAAAATGGCATTCATATTCAAATAATCAGGAGTGGACAGAAACTGCAGTTTCTGTACTTTCATGTGTGTACATGTTTTAGATTCACCAAGATTTAAAATAAAGTGTAATTATGTTAAAGAGATGCTTGGAAAATAGTTTCTAGTCGTCTGAGCTGGGAAAGAGATCTGTCACTCATTCTTGAAAACTATTGTTTAAGTCCAAATCCCTGTGAACTTAGTGATTGTTATGCAGAAATATCACAGTCACTTTATTAGTGAGGAATATTTTTATTCATTTTATGTTAAGATGAGAGTGTTATATTTTTTCAGTGTTTACCAATAGAATTTTCAGCGAAACATAAAATTTAAGTTTGGGTGTTGACTAAATTTTGTCTTTAACTGCTTTTAGACTGACTCATTTGGAGTTAAAAATATAAACATAAGTGACCCTTTGAACTTTAGAGGAGGGATCATTGAATCGCTCCCTAAGAATATAAATGTAACAAAAAGAAAGCATCAAATATTTAAAAGGCAGTGGGAGCAACTCCATAGTTATAATTCAAGGCACTGGAAACTACTCCAAAATTACAATTTTAGCAGAACTTAAATATCCCTGATTTTTATTTACCTTTTTTAATTGAGGGGGAGATTACAGGTTTTAGTGCGTGAAAGATAGAAATAAGTCTACATGTATCAGAAGTTAATTGATATTCCAGAAATCAAATGTATTTTCAAAATGTAGATTGATTTCTTTATTCTTGATTGTTTTTTACTACTGAATTAAATAATAGGCTGGAATGATTTTTACATATGCAGATGCATGAGGCCCTTTGGTGCTTTTACATCTTCTATTTAGGTTAGAGCTAAAAATAGAGCTATGTATGGCCATAATAGGGATACAGTAAACTGTAATTGTATATCTTTCAGTATTTTGCTGTGTCTTTCTGCAATGTAGCATAAGTGACAAGCAAGTTACACAGCTATGCTACTGTGCTGATTAGAGACTAGTGTACTAGTGGGGATATTAAAGTAAGCAGCAGTACGCTGAGTATTTCTGGATTGTGATGTGGCCATGGATTGCTGCAGTTCTTTCATTTGCTTGTGTTGTCCATTGAGCTATGCAAAAGACCTGTAAGTTATTTCTACATTCAGAGTGTAATGACCTCTCTGTGACTTGACATTCAATATTTAGGTTACATCCAAAAATAGACATGAACCTAGAAATGGAGAACATTTCTTGCTAAACTGTAGTAAGAGTGGAATAATTTTGCACAACATGGCATGCATTTCCAGTGACAAACATGGATGCACTTACACTGAGACAGTGGCATGCAATCTAGGCTGAACTGCCTCAGTCTAAGCATCAGTGGCTTACTCGCAGAAGTAAAGACCAGCCATGTGAGTAAGCCCTCCCTGCATCTCATTCTGATGGGATCATGGCCCACCACATAGCCAAATATAGGGGTGAAACACCTTCCCGATTTTTTCTGTGTGTGCTGATAATAGCGTGCCTAGAACCAGCAGTCTTATGCCCACATTGTAAGAATTCAGTTGTGTAGGCAGATTTCTTGGCTACAGAAGTTACTCGTGGGGTCAGGCCAAGAAACTCCTAGAAAGAGAGATGACAAAAAAAAAAAAAATTCTGCAAGGGAAACTGCTGTAATTTCCCTCTTTCTGGCCACTCCAAATTGAAAGATACAGCTCCAACGCATCTCAACAAATCTCAAAAAAAACCCCAACCTCAACAAAAGAACACTGTCCAGGGAAGGCTACAAATGCCTGACTGAAACTTTGCTTGTCTGATGTCTGCCTTGGAGTATTATTTTTAGAGGTAGTGTAAGGGCAAGTGACAGAAGGAGTAGCTTGAGACAAAGGGTTTGAGGGTATGTGGAAAGTAATGTGACTGGTTTTGGAGATGCATAAGGCAAAGGCAATGATGGGCAGAGAAGGATGAGATTGGATGGTGACCTGGGCTGAGGGACGGTAGATGTGCATAGTAATTCTTGTATGAAAACATATGAATCAAGTCCAGTCCTTTCCTCTATCAGCCACCATTTAATCTTAAATCTTCAAATTCAAAGATTTAAATTTTAATTGTAAAAATACTAATTTAAATTGTAAAATTCATAAGGTTGTGCCCATTATTTCTGTTGGAAAGTTATTCCTCTAAGGCTTTGAAACCCTATTCTGACATTCGGTCAACAGTTATTTACTATGAATTTGTAGACATTTGTTCTTGTGCCAACAATGTCCTTTTAGTCAAGTAGTTCTTTTCTCTCTTTGGGGCTTACTTTCTTCATAGTTTAGAGAGCAATCACATCTTTTCTTAGGCTTTGTTTGACTCAGCTAACAAGTCAGTCTCTTTCAGTCTTTTTTTTCTACGGTCACCTCTGCACTTGTCTGATCATGCTATTGTCCCTTCTCTGCATCTGTTCTTCCTTTGTGGATATATATTTCTTGCAAATATGTGACCAAAATTATATATAGTATTTCAAAGGGCCTCCTACACAGTGATAGGAATATTTTGTGGTCCAGGAGGTAGGGAATACGTCACCTGATACTTCTTGGCATGGCAGTTACCTTCTCAATAGTTGTAATGTCTTGAATGATCAGTCATGGAAGTATTATTGCAGAACTTCTTTGGGGTAGAGGTGGATTCAGGAAGGTTGGCTCCCAGGTTGGTGGTTTTTCTGCCTAACTTCATTCATCTAAATGCTTGATGTTTGAACCTCAGATGTTAAAAAGTCATAGCCACCTGCTGAGAGCAAGTCATCCTGTTCATCTTAGTCATAAGAGTTTAGACATAGTCTACAAAGAGCACTGAGACTAGGTGCACAACTTTTAAATAACTGAAACTAGTTGATATTAGTAGTACCTTAAGGGAGTCTGCACTTTGGGTTATTAGATGTCGGCCATTTCTGTGACAGGCATCAAGTTGTTCTTGCAGTGAATGATGCCATGTGGTTGTCTCTGCAACTGTTATTAAATAGCCCAACTTATTGTGCCATTGTTAAACTTTTTGATGTAGAGCTGTACTGAATGTTTTACTGAAATCGGAATAGATGAGATGAATTTCGGTTTATGTTTTCATCAAAGAGAATTGAAAACCAGTCTAGCAAATAGTTGTCTTTGATAAATCTGAGAATTTTTCTTCCTTTTCAGTGTACCTTCATTTCTCATTTATTCCTTCCACCAAATTTTTATCCAAACAGGCAGGGTAGTGGGTTTGTGGTCACATTGGCTGGATTTTACCATTCTGAATTACTGGCACTGCAGTTGTTTTTCTCCAATCTGATTATTCCACTCCAGACTTGACAGGTTTATCTTAAAACAACAACAACAACAAACAACCAAAACAAAACAAAAAAAAACAACCCAAAAAACACCAACCCAAAACAAACCCTCCTCAATCCTCTGCTTTTATTTGTCAGTTCTTTTAAAAATCTGTGATGGAAATCAGGTAGTGGGGATTTGAGGATGCTGAACTCCCAACATTTTAACTCTACCTTGGTGATAGCATTTTCTGTTCCCTCAGAGTTATTTGTCACATAGTCAACATCACACTCAAGATACAGAAAATAGAGGAAAATAATGGATTTGCTGTCATAAGATGGGATGGTGTCTCAAGGGGCTGATTGGTCTACATGTGCCATGTTTTCATACTATTGGCCTGTGCATCCTCTGTACCCTGTTGGAGAGAGGCTGCTGGATGTTTAGTGTGGCCCAATATAACTGTACTCATGCTATGTAGTTTTTGGATTACAGTTACCTTGTTTTAATGTAAGGAAAGGAATTCTGCTAAGAGCATGACTTGCTGAGGACTGTTTAAAATCACAATCAAAAGAGTAGCAACAAAATCCAACACCAGAACTGAAAAGAGAGGCAAGTAGATACATGGGGAATTAAGATAACTCAGTTGAGATTTGTAAGGCAAAGAAAAGGGCAGTGCAACGGCTCAAAGATTTGGTTCTACTGGAGGCATTTGGAGAATAAAAGCAAATTCGACAAATACGGCAAGTAGAAATTATCAGAGAAAAAAGGTACATTAAGAAATAAAGAAGAGGTCTGTAGTCTTGAGTCTTTGAGCAGTCTTGCTAAGGAAAATGGGCACATTTTGATCTTTGTATTCTTTCTTCTCCAAAGGAATGATTTTTATATTTTGATCTGTTAGTTCTTCCATCTCCCCCTGGGCTTGTCCCAGCCTGATGGGTCTTGACACCTCATTTAGTGGCTCTTGATTTCTTTCCTATGCTGCAAAAGCTGCCTTCTCAAAGTCAAACATCTTTGTACAATTGGTCTGCAAAATTTATGATGTTCGTTCATGAAACCTGAGGCTGTTGGTTCCAAAATTTCCATGCTGTTTTTCTTCAACCTTTCCCAATTCCTTTGTAGGGGGCAGAAGCCAAGCGACGAAGTTTTATGTCTGAATGGGCTCTTCATGTTTTGAGCTACATAGCTCTTCCCTACGTGTCTTGGGAATCTGTTTTAGAGAGCTTTTAGGTTTTTCTTTCTAACCAGTAGTTATACAGAGATTGGTGCAATATCTTTATGGTTACAGCAGTTCTTATTGCATGCTATTAAATTCACAGGGTTGTGATCAGACATTTCAATATAATTCTGATTTCAGTCTAACTTTGTGACACTCTATGAATCCCAGTACAAGAGAGATACAGAGCTGCTGAAGACAGTCCAGCGCAGGACTGGTAAGATAACTAAGGCACTGGAGCACGTCTCATATGAGGAGAGGCTGAGAGAGCTGGGACCGTTTTGCCCAGAGAAAAGAAGGCTCAGTGTGACAGGAAGGAAATCTCATTAATGTATGTAAATAACTGAAGGGAAGGTATAAAGAAGACAAAGCCAGGCTTTCTTCAGTGGTGCCCAGTGAGAGGAAAAAAGGAGGTTCTGTCTAAGCGTAAGGAAACTGCTGTGTTTTTTTCTTACTCTAAGTATGCTGAGCACTGGCACAGATTGCCTAAGGGGTTGTGGAGTGTCCATCTTTGGAGGTGTTCAAAAGCCATCTGGACATGGTCTTGGACAACCTGCTTTAGTTGGGCCTGCTTGAGTAGTGGGGTTGGACAAGATGATCTCCAGAGGTCCCTTCCAACCTTGACTAGTCTATGATTCTGTGTTGTCCTTAATGGAGGAGTGTGCTGAGTGTGCCTTACCTTACTGAGATGTGTGATGATGATGGAGCACAGCTTCTGGATTGCAAAGTATATCCTCTAGTAGGTTTCCATTGGATAAAATAGTCATGGGCAGTTCCTGGGGGAGAAGGTGGTGCTGGGTTAAAAATGTGAGATAGGTGTTGCTAAATAAATGCTTGAGGACTGCAGAGAGAAATTGCGGAGATTTTATTTATTTATTTTTATATTTAACAAGTTTAAGCTGTTGGTTTATTGTAATTGAGATAGTAATAACTAAATTAAGCCATTTTAAAGTTACAGGATTTAGCAAAACTGTTGGATTTCATGTGTGTGCTTACAACATGGACCAGGTGTGCTGGTCTATAAAAAGCAATGCTCCTGGACATTTATTGCCCAGTCAAAATTAGTGCAGTGGAGACTGGGGGAAGTGGGAAGAACGGGTTAATGTAATAAAGGTTTTGGCACCTAGGTATTCTGTGAGAGGATGACCTATCCATAGGATTAGTCATGCCAAGGAATTTCTGTGTGAAACATCACACTCCATAGACTTTGATGGCAGTCAGTTTTTGTATGTACTTTGGAGAATCTTTTTTTTGGACAGAGAAGGGAAAAAGCCCCAACCAAACAACCCCAAACCTTCAATTACATATTTGCCTAGGAAGCCCTTTTCTGTGGTTTTCGTTTTCATTTGTCTTAAGATACCAAGGGCTCAAAACACCTGTTTAGTCCTAAAAGAGCTGCAGAATTTGAGGAGTTTTGAAATTACTTTGAAATTAGTTGAAAATGCAAAATTTAGGAATATTGATAAATGCCAGTAGAAGTGCTACTCAGAGTAAGTGCTGAGTTGAATGTTCAGTGACTAAATCTTGTGAAAGGGCATGGGTCTTGCAAAGAGCACAAGAATGCTAAAGGTGCTGAAACAGGACTATGACCCCTGCAACAATGCAGGCTGAGGTGTTTGGGGTTTTTGTCTTGTGGTTTGGTGGTTGGTTGTTAGTTTTTTTGAGGTTTTCAGGTTTGTAGGCAGAAGCCCATTTGCTTGCATTACCTGTTCTTCCTGTACCTGTCACACCTCCAGTCCCTAAAAAAGGAAGAAGAAAGTCTAGCCAAATTTATTCAAGTCATCTTAATTCTGCTCTGTCAGCCTGCTGTTTATCTCCAATAGGTTTACCTCATGAGAAAAATTTGCAATACTTCAGGAATCATTAAAATGTGATGCTGTAAACATATTTCCTTCTGTTGTCTTAGTTTTCTTCTTTGTAGAATCCTAGTCTTGTGGAGCACAGCCTATATAAATTCTATTGTCTATACATGTTCCTTCAAGTGAATTCTTATTTGGAGTTGTTGTGGGTTTTTTTAGTGTTTTTTGGGGGGAAGGGTTGTTGAATGAGGGGGTTTTTTAGGGGGGAGAGGTGTGCTGTTTCTCTGTTGGGCAATCATGAATATCCTAAATATACTCAAACTCTAAAGCTGTTTTCAATATAATATTGGTAGGAAGAAAATCTGGTGGAAAAAGTGATTTCTTCCTTCCAGTCAGGGGAGATATAACTGCCACCTTGTCTCACCTTTTTTGAGCCATTGAAGTAAAATCACCCTAGCAAATGAGTTGTCTAATCTGAGTTGCCAGCTGGAATACCTTCAAAGGATTTTGGGTTGTTGGTTTAGGAATGATATTTGCACTTTCATCTTTGTTTTCATCTTATTATGTATTTGTCTAGGGATTAGAATTACAGAGTTCCTGTCTTCTCTTTTACAACATCATGCTCCTCTACAATGCATTCAATCTTATTCGAAAAACTACAAGAAAAATTAACCCAAGCTAATAAAGAAAATGGAAAGATGCCAGTTTGATCCTGGTCAGCACATAGGTGTAAAATAGAAATCTGCACTGAAGAATATTATCATATTATCATTTTGTAGTTCTTAATCTGGCCCTTTGCTATTGCAATATTATGCTTCATAAAAAGCTTTTCTTCGCTCAAGCTGCTCAAAGATAATCCAGATGTTTTTGGATAAAATCTGAATTGAACCATTGAGTCCTGGAGCTGTTGGTCACCATTGTATAAATTAAGAGTTCATCACCAAGTGATTCTCTTTTTGTTTGCATTATTTTTTGCATTAATTGTTTGCATTATCACCTAGGATATGTGGCCAATGTTCTTTAATGCAGGTAATATAACTTCTTAGAAAACAGCCAATACTGAAGTTAAACTTGGTTGGAAAAACAAACAAATCGCAACCCCCCCAAAAAAACGTGTTTGTTTGTGTAATTAACAGTAGTTTTCCTCTACCTTAACAGGCATTGCACTGATGAAAAGAGAGGAAATGGTTACAAATTGCAGCAAAAGAAATTCTTGCTGGACATGAGGAGTGTTGTGAGAGTGTTGCAATCCAGGGACAGGACCCAGAGAGGTGTTGGGATCTCCATTCGTGGAAATATTCGAAGCTTGACTGGACAAAGGTCCTGAGGAACATAATTCTTATCTGAGATTACGCTATTGTAAGACTCATGGAGAAATTTAACTTTTAACATTGGATCTAGTATTCAAGATTAGCCAGATTGAAGATTTTCAGGACTACCATTGATGCCGTTCTGTCATTAGAGAAGGGAGATGATAATTTGTTTAATGAGATAGTACTTACTTCTGAAATTGGAGGACTTTGGGGAGTCTTGGATTCCATCTCATGGTAGTCCAAAACATTGAAAAAGTCAAAGATACCTTTAAATGTCCCTTTTCCCTCCTAACTGATTCTGTAGAACAGAAGTAGCTGAAGAATGGAGTGACAATAGCTATGGCTTTGTTGTGGGGTTTTTGTTTGCTTGTTTGTTTGTTTTTTTCCTGAAAATATTGCCATGGTTTTTTTTTTCTCATTTGTAACAACAACAACAAAAAAATGGCTCTAAAGAAATCATAGTCTTGGCGTGTTTTTCATGTGTGCTCTGGGAAATCTCCATCACTTGTGGCCACTTAAAACACATTAAAAATCCTAAATGAATGTATATTACATTATCTCATAATATATTTCATCTCCCTATACCAAGGGCTTCCAGCCATCTCCACAAATGTAGCAGGATTATCCTTCTGATGCCATGATGCTGTACAATTAGACTGTTCCAAGCATATATTTGGCTGCTGTTAATGCTCAAGCCTGGTTTGCTTCCAATAAAGACTTTATATGTAAAAGTGTTCTGCCCGAAAGACACTTTTTAGTTACTATTATAAGTAGTGTTGAGTCACTTAATATCATACATTTTTAATTTAATATTAAATCTTTCAAAAATAATATTTTTCAGAATATTTTCACAGAGAGAAACTGGAGAGTTGTAACTACTCTGTATAGCAGCATCTGGTGTTCAAACTGAATTTGTTTCTACTAGCAAACATATATTGTTTACATGGGGGATATTTGGCTTAAACGAAAGGATAGGTTAATGTGCCATCTGAAGAGAACTCTGTCCCCTCAGTGACAGCTAGAAGGAAATTCAGCAGCATGAGCAATTTTCAAATTATTTTTTGTTTAATGAAAGCAATTGCAATTGATTATCTTGGAGCTATGGGCTTCTATATTTCCAGGTCTGTCCATTATTGAATGAATGAGAACCTTTCAATGTTTCAGGCTGTGTTCATACCATTTGCTATAAACTGGTCTGATGCTATTCATTATAAAATCCCTCTAGTTTCTCAGGGTGATGATAGGTGTGAACTGGGGATTGCCTGTTAGACAAATTCGACTGAACAGTTTGGTCATTCCTCAGATGGAGGGTAGTGAAAAATATTCTTTTTGCCTATAATAAAAATGTGTCTGATCTTTCCTTTAAAAGTCTTGCTGAAGTATATTTTGGAAAAAGGACTTGATATTTGTTATGAAGTGGTCTTTGTGCCATGTTTGATAGCCATTAAGATCTGCTAAGGCTGGCTGAATTACAAGCTTCTAAGAAATTCTTGCTTGCAGTACTTGATGGACACTTGTAAGAGCTGGAAAGCTCAGTTCCCTTTGAGTCCTGTCAGCATAGAGCCCTGCATCAGCCAAGAGCTGGCAGGACCTTCCTACAATTGCAGTTGTATGATTGTGGCCCAGACCAAAGTTGGGGCTGGGGTTGGAGCTGAGAACAGGAAGACTGGGAGCAAAAAAACCCCACAACCCAACAATGCCCAGTTCAAGACTAGGGTGCAAGGAAGTGGAAGGTCCATAATTTCAGTGCAGAAGGTGTAGAATTGCATTGCGGAGGAGGAGACAGAGTGATCCCATGAGCAGAGCACTGAACTGGGTTGTGGGAGACAGACAGGATCTGATCTTGGTTCTGCTGCACGGTCTTGACATGTCCTTCTACCACTGTGAGTCATTTTCCTCGTTGTAAATTTATGTCAGTTGTGCTGACTGCTCCTTTGTGAAGTACTTTGAGATGTTCCAAAGTGAAGTACCAAATATAAGCTAAATGTTGGTGAATATTATGTGTTTCAGGGAAGTCTGATGAGAACTGGCAGGAGGAAGAGAGAAAGCTGGGAGTTGACTTGGAGATGCTAACAAAGAAAATGCTGAAGGGAGGAAAGAAAGATGTGGAACAGGTGGCAGAAAAAGGAAGAAAGAAAGAAAGAAAGATGACACATGAGAATCCAAATCCAATAGCTAGTTATGTTAAAAGTTTCATTAAATCCAGAGTAGTATGTATATGTGGAGAGCTGTTATATTGTCTTCTCATAGAGTGGAAGGAATGAGACTTTATGAAGATTTCATTACCTGACTGCAGTAGTGTAAGTGGTGTGTAGAACTTTACAAGAAGAGCCATTTATGTGGACATTAGTGAAGAACTTTATCAAGTGCCACATGGGAAACTATTAGAGAGGCTAGAGATGATGGTGATGAATAGAGAAATAAACTGACTTTAAATTCCAGAGACTTGTGCTAGAGAGGAAACTATCCAGAGGGATTTTTTTCTAAAGTAGATCCTTATGAAAGTTCACAAGAGAAAAAGTAAAAAAGTATGGTTTGTTCAATACAGAAGTAGAAAAGATGCTGTTTCTAGAGAGGAATGCTGGCATGTCACACAGGAAGGAGTACACAGTCTGGAGGATTCAAGTGAAATGTGGAAGGAGAGTGCTGCTTTAAAGGTATCTGGTCAAAGGAACCATAGACAAGAACATACAGAGACAAACCTAGCAGACAAATTATAAGGGAGGTACTGATAAGAACAAATCTGGTCAGTCACTCTAATCGGTAAGAATATGTGGAGTGTTTCCAGGAGGATTATGTGACTAAGGACCTTGCTATATTGGAATGATAAGGAAAGGGTGGGAGGCAAACACATGGAGACATAAAGCATGACCAATAAGCGACAAAACCAATAATAGGATCAAACCTGGCCAGTCCCATTAACTGATGTGGTATCAAGAAACTACAGGCAAACTGGGACTTTGCAGCTGATAAGGGTGTAAACCTGAGGTAGGAAAAGTGTCATACAAAGTGGTACCTGGTATCTCTGGTATCTCAGGAGACAGTGTTAAAAGGCCCGACCCCTCCTTCTAGTCTTACATTCCTATTGCATGTAAAAGAGAATTGAGCTCATATGGAAAAAAAGAGTCCTCAGTCTTAGGACTGTCCTGTTCTCCACCTTTGCAGAGCTTGGCATTAATTTCTAAGATTTGTTTCCTGTATGTTTTTCTAATGGGTTACTTTTATAAGGTGTAAAATTATATTAGAAATATGTATTTGGGTCATGCACTGCTTGAGGTTTAGATCAATTGCTAACCAAAAATCTAATTCTTAGGAATATACAAATGGAGGACAGTAGTGTAATGAATACTTAATTAGATTAACTGAACACTTACTACACTGTTGTCCTCTGTGTCTTCCAATGACTGAATATGTGTTTTGGCTGGACAAGGACAAATGCCGCAATACGGACTCAGTCAGAGATCAATGTGATCAGACAAAAGCTGTTTTATTGTTCTAAAGAAGCCTTTTTATACATTTCTTAAGAATAGGTGTTTATACATGATTGGTTCACTCACAGAG
>JAVJGI010000064.1:45034203-45048177 GCA_035590275.1 Ibycter americanus
TCCTTATCTTGTCAGCTCAGCTCTTCTCAGGACTTTCCCAGACTCTTCAAGGATACACAGGTATCTGTTCAAGGCTACTACTAACAAGCTCGCATTCCAATCCCTCGGAGCAGGCGAGGTTTCCCACACAATTATTTTTCAAAATCTAGCTTAGGAGGAAATTTGGTTCAAAACTTTGGGGGCTTGGAAGTATTGAGGGTCAGTTACCACACGGTGGAGATTCATCAGTAGAAAATGTGACCTTACTTCTTGAACAAGTAGGCCATATGAAGCTTCATGTGGGGAACTAGTTTCACAATATCTCTAAAAGCAGATTAAAGGAGTGTAAGAAACTAAGAACAGAGAACTGAACACGTCAGAAGTATCAAAGTTGAGAAGAAACAAACAGAGCCTAAATAAGTCATTGCATGATGCAACAGTATGGTAATTAAACACAAGTATCACAATGGAAGATAGTAGATAAAATGTTTGATAGCTCAGAAATCTAATAGCTTCTTTCTTTTAGTATTTTTTACCTGGATTGCAGATACTTTGTTTCAGAGAGATTCTAGTAAGACTGCAAAGTGTAAAGGCTTTTGTATTGCAGCAGTATAAACCCCAGAAAATAACTCAGCAGTATTAACATTTGGCAGAGTTCCCATTGTGCATGGTTTTATGCACCAGAATTCTTGAACAAAGGACTAAAAAAGAACTGGAAGTCTTTGGTGAAAATACAATGTGAAGATTGCTCCCAGTGTACATACAGCAGGAAGATAACTATGATGTTCATGGTTGCAGGACCAAGTACCCAAAGGATAGGAAGACTGATTGGGTTGTGCCTTCCTGTCCTTCCAAATCTCTTTTTGATGCTGTGTGTTCATTTTGCCCTCCCCAGTGCTTGTCCCTCTTTCCTCACCTTCTTCTGAGATCTAGTTCCTACTTGCAGAAATGTTTTCAAACTGTACTCTTATTTAAAATATATAAACCCTGAGAGAGGGACCTGACCCAGTCTCCTGTTCCTACTGCATCCTTTCCAGGACATAGAATCAGGCTACCTTTTCTGATCTCACGAGCCTTGACTTTGTTGGCTAAAGACTGGCTCTGTTTCCACAGAAATGCCTCCCCTGACCACCGTGGTAATGGTTTGGGAGGATATGGCTGCCTTCGCAGTGGTCTGGACTTGAAGGCCTCTAAACTTTGTGCCCTCAACCACTGTTCAGCATGGTAAAGAAACACAGGAGGAACACTGGTGCTGCTGCTGGATATTATTTAAGTTTTTTCCTAATGATGTGGCCAGCAATAGTTTGTATTCCAAATGCTTAATCCTGAAATCTGTCTCCAAACAGGACAGTTGCAAAAGAAGATTAAATGAGAAGAATCACGCTGAGATTTTGCCGGTCTTTTGGTTGTGGAGGACAATGTTTTGATTAGTACAAGGAGAGGGATTTATTTCAGTGGGTACATTTGATATCATCATCACTGCTTATCAGTCAGTCTCACATGTCCTACTGTGGTTTCTCTGTTCAAGGATGGAAGAAATACACTGAGCTCAGCTGAGTTGTTAAAAGCTTGAAGTCTGGTGTCGTTTGAAGTATACCAGGCCTAACAGGTATACCCCTGTAAGGTTGGCAGATATGACCTGTGGGAGATTTGTGCCCTTCTGGAAGAACAGCTGAGGATCAGCAGTATACCCTGCCCTCTGCATCACAGAACCATTGCCAGCTATTGCAGGAGCAGGCACACACAATGTGCGTTTCCCTCAGTACTGAAGAATGAGTTTGCCATATGTATGATCCATGCAAAACGCATAAGGCGAATCTGCATTAATACTATAGTACTAACGCTAAACACCGGATGTAGTCTAGCTTTTAAAAGAATATTGTATTAGGTCAGTGACTCTGACCTGTTTAGTAAGAACTTTTGTGCTCAAGGAAAGAAATATCGAACTCCTACTAAATTCAAACCATAAATATTTTGTGTTGCTGAGGTTTTAAGAATTCTGAAGAGAAGTTTGAAAACAGATTTGCTTAATGTACACTTTAAAAAAGCCAAACTGTTCTCTCCCTTCAGCATCCGTAACAAATAATAAATTATGCATATGTATATGTTCCTTTTACCTTGAAAATATCCAAGTATCATTTACAGTAGTGCTTTAAACCTTGGAGTGGCCATGTGAGCCCAGATAATGCTGACATCTTAGAAACCAATGAGGATACTTGCCAAAAATCATGAAGCCCTTGATGTAACAGTGAACAGAACCCAGTTCTGACTTCCTGATTTTATGACACGATCAGCTGCTTCTGTCACCATCTCGCTTTTGTCTTGTCCTGTTTTTGAAAGCCCTAACTTAGCTCCAGGGAACTCTCATTCCCTTCTTGTTACTGCATGAGAGCCATTGCTCCTCAGTCCTTTCTCTGGGCTTCTGTCGTAATCTGCCTCACCACATACATTGCAACTCCCATTTTCTTTGCTTCCCCTTTCAAGTACTGTCAGATGCTCTTATATGCTGTAAATCAGAGATGAACTTGTTGCACTGGTGAATCTGAACAGAGCTATGTCAGGTGGGCATACAGGCCCTGAACCAGACAGCTGTCATCAGTGGCTTTCTGTCATCTTCTTAATAACTTACTACTGTTTCCCCCAGATGAGTGCCTGTCAGCCTGTACAACACAGAGGTTTCTTCATGCTGTGCTGCCTAATCCTTTTTATAATACTGTGTGCTGTAGAGGAACTGTAGAGGGTTAATTAACATTGATTATATACAGTTGCAGGCTTGCTTCTGGGGTGGTGGGTTGGCTGATGTAGATAATGTACAGCTGTGGCTTGTTCAGGCTAAGCAGCTAAATAGCAGCTGAGAGAAGAAGGGGGCCTGAATGAGGAGAGGCTGGCTGAAGGAGAAGCCAGGAACCCAGATGCAGCAGAGGCAAGAAGCAGGGTGGACTGGCCTGAAGAGGATGAAGAAAGAGCACAGGCAGTAGATGAACTTTTGGAACGTTGTGTGGGAAAACCTTGTTGTAGTGTGGTAGTTTTGTTTAGTGCCGCAACAGTGTGCGGCATTACAGTTCTTGTATTTTTTAATGTCTGTTCACTACTGCCTCATTCTCTGCTGCTGTTCCCATCTAGGTAGTGAGCTGAGAGATGCTGCTGACTTCTCTCCTCCTCACAGCCCCTCCAGCTGCCTGGAATCAGTCCTGTTCTCTAGCAGCAGTGAGTGCTAGAAGCTGTGAGGAACTGTGAAGAAGAATGGAGGAGCTGGTGCTGATGTCTGTATGTAGGTGGGGAAGTGAACCTGGAACAGAGAGTTAATACAGCTGTTCCCTCAAACCTTTCTTAAAGTCTCTCTGGGTTGTAGAAGTTATTGTTGTTTGTTCTTCTCTGAGCCCTTCCACATAGTGTTGTCTGGTTTTGTTTTCTCTTGGTTCCTCACAGCATCTTCTGGCTATTGCTATGTCTCATCACTTCTGACTGAACCCTTACTCTCTCAGGATCTGAACTTGCGTACAAATATGAGTCTTGCACAGAAGAATCTGGAATTGTTGTGCAGGGAATTAGTATAACAGAACTGAATGCAAGATCTTGTGGAAAAGAAAGGTTATTCTGCAAAATCTCTAATTTCCCACTCTCATTCTCACAGATTTTGCTCATTCACCCATGTACTCACGCAGCACCTCATGTGCCTGATGGTCACTGGTGACCAGGATCACTTGTGTGCAATGCAGAAGACAAGGGACGCTGGCTCATAGATTCTCATTCATTGGTGACAATAGACTGATCTAAGACTTGCCATGGTTTCCTTTTAGAAATGGGTGCTGTTTAGGATATTTTGTCTCACTCCTCTATAAGTCTTAGGTAAAATTCTTTAACTTCAGTTCTCTTGTATTCCTTGGCTGAGCATTTCAAGGCTCCAGTTCACTTCTCCATCTTCTCGACACCTTATTTTAGGTTATTTTGTTCCTCTTCATTAATTTGGATTAAATCCCCATATAGGGTGCTCTGTAGCTATTAATGCATACTTTTTCTGTTAATCCTTATTTTGTATGTTCTTTATGTGCTTTCACATGTGCACACACTTATATTCATACTTATTTTAAAGATATATTTCTTTGCAAATCTCTACGTGTAAAAAGAAAGGTAACAAATGGGCACAGGTAAAATACCATGGATTACACAAAGGAAGAATTTGGTTTAGTTATGGGTAATGAACTCCAAGTGTTGATAAAGTATTTACAAGCAGTGAGAAAACAAAATCGTTGCTAGCTGTAGAGTTTCATAGAATTCTTGGCCAACAATTATTCTTTCGGCACATTATCAGGTACTGCTTGTAAGTGCACAGTTAGAATCCAATTCTCTGTGCTGTTCTGATAACCTTTTTAAAGGGAAAATATGACTGAGATTGTTTCAGCCATTTAATGCTTTTTACTGTACTTACACATAGATTACAAGTTAACAGAGAAAAAAGAGTAAGTTTTGCATGTCTCTTTATGAGAGAGTTGGAGGTCAAGGAAGATGTGGGATCCCACTGTGTGCCAGGACCCTGAAGAGAAACACAAATATAAAACAAAATCATTGACAGTCTCAGTCAGGGTCAAATGCTGTTTCTGTTTCTGCTGAGTAAGAAAATCAATGGGACTTGCCCTGAGGTCAGATAAGATCAGCAGAATCTGCAGAATTAACATTTTGCCTATCATATATGTAGTTATAGGTTAAAAATAATCCAAGCACGGCACGGTTTGGGCAGATGGATTTATTTTTTTTCAATAGGGTTTGAAGTAAAAATCTTCTAAGTGCAGAAATGCCTGCTGAGAATTAGCAGACAAACCAAAATATTTTCCTGCCCTGCCTTCCCTGCTCAGCCATTCCTGTGCAGATACATGAAATACAAAAAGCTGTGGGGCAGCATACAGGTCTCATAAAAAATCCTCACAGATTCATTATGGTTTTTGGGGCCTGTGCTCTAATACATTCCTGCCTCCTTTATGGCTCTCAGCTGCTATTTAAAACAGTTGAAGGGTTTTCATTTTCTGTCTGTATACTTGAGATCATGGCACCTGTATCAGAACTGTAGGCAAAGACCTGCAGCTGAAAGTGCAACCACATGGGTGGTGGGACTAAAGGTTGTTTGGTGTTTGGCTGTGTTGCTGCATAAAGTCTTTCCCATTTGTGCTAAAAGCTGGGTAGGTTCTGGGATGAAGATTTTCCTCAATCATTTGTTCTTGGCATGAAGTTTCTTCCTTCCCACCATATAGAGAACTGCAAGTCTAAATAGTGACTAATCCTGAGAATGCTGTGAAAGGCTGGAACCAGGCATGCAGAGATTCACTCCACACCATATCTGGCTCTTCTGTCATGGCAGGTACGTTGAATATAACCTGCACCCAACCTAGCTTTGTTATGGTGAACAAAGGAATATTGGAATGCATTCCTGTACAGGGAATAAACACAAAACACTTAAGTTGCATTTAAGATGTCACACAGGACTGAAGTTGCACATAGGTTTTCTTTGCTGAGAAAATGCACTTGGTATTAGCCACCCAGTGTGATAGTTAATGCATGCTTCAGCTGGTATTTTTTGAAAATACCAGGAAGCAGAGTGACAGTGGGTGTGAGACAGGTGAGTCTGGGTTTTCTTTCTTTCTTCTCTTTTTTTTTTCTTTAGTCAGCAGAAGGTCTGCAACATTTTAGGTAACTTGAAGATGTGTTAAGGATGGATTAGACAGACTTGTAAAAGAAAGTTGCAGTGAAAGAATCTTTCAATAACAAAACCATGAGTTAACTATTCAGTACAAGTGGTAATCCTGTTAGTATGGTAGCAGGGCAACTCTGCTGAGGAAAGATCTTCACAATGTCTTTTTGTGCAGTTTTGTGGTTCTGAATTGGATATGATTGCCCAGGTACAGGGCTCAATAAATCAAGCATTGAAATAAAAGGTTAGGATAGGCTTTTATGTCTTGAATTCATCATTTTCTAACTTGATATGCTTTCATGGATTAAAAGAGTCCATGGAGATGCTATTAGGAAACGCAACAAACCTGGGAAAGTCTTTAGGTGAGCAGCAGAGCAAGAAAGAAAAGTGCAAATGAAGGAGGAGAAAGCACAACCTTCCAAAAAGCAAAATCTGATATAGCACAAGATGTACAGGTTATAGTTAGGGCATTGACAGTCAATACTTCTAACACGCTCAAAGGCAAACTTAGGTCATCATTAGAACAGTGTGATAACAAAGCTATGTGATTGCCAGATCCTGTTCAAATCCAGATTAGGTGGTTTCAGATTTAGGTGGTGAACTTCTAAGAGACACTTAGCAGGAAGCAGAAATAAAGTTAATAGATATAACTCAGTATATGCTTTCAAGAGAGTGAATGCACAGTACTTGGGTACTTGTATAGTCTTTTATAATGCAGACCTGACCTCTTTTGCCTATTAAAGAGAGGCATGGACAGGCTCTAAGGAAAATGCTGTCAGTCTTTCTCAGCAGTGAAGGTGACTTCCTCATATTAGTCCTTGCATGTACTTTGATTCTTGTTGTCTATTTTTATACCTAGGTATCTATTTCCGTTGGTTCTGCGCCACTGTTTGGTGCTTAGCTTACTAATTTGAGTTGTGTAGACAAAAATGAAGGGAAAAGGAGACACCAGCATCCCTTACCAGCACCGTTCTGGAACACAGTAAATTTCTTGTATATCCAGAAGGACAAATGCAAAAGTCCTAGGACACTGAAGGGAAAGAAACATGGAAGATCAACATAGAGAGAAAAAGTGAGTGGATGACCCCAGGCAAAAGTGAAAAAGGTAGGAGGACTGACTGAAAATGGAGTAGAAAATAACTGAATGGACTAAAGGTAGAAGATGGAAAGAGAATGTTCAGTAGAAAGAGAAAAGATAGAGAAAAGTGTAGAAACCAAAATGAAAAAAAGGGGAGGATAGTATAAATAAAAGATGGAAAGCTGAAGTTAAGCTGTGGCTAGTGATAGGAAAGAAAACCCCAACACGTATGGAATGAATATTTAAAAAGGAGAATATAAAAAGGAAAAGAAGAAAGGGTGGATATAAGAATCAGACTGAACAAGTTGACAACACTGGCAGACTTAGAGCTACCAGTCCAACTTGGATATCCATTTAGGAGAGCTCAGGAGCCATTAGCAGAGACTTGAACAGCTAGGACCATGCAAGTTAGTAGAAGATCTTGTTTAATAGGATAAACAAAGCAATCTTTGAAGTAATCTTGTGCCAGAATGTACCTATTCCTCAGAAATATGACTTACTGGCAGATATCTGCATGACATTGGACAAGTTAGAAAATCTTCCAGAAGAAATGGTTTCAAGAGAAACAGATGGAAAGTAGACCCTCCAGATGAGATCTTCACATAGGAAGTGTAAAGTTAACAATATACTAATATGCCTGAGATGCATAAATACTAATATGAGAATAATATGTGTGAATAGGGCTCCCCAAAAAACAGATCAAGGACTGTCTGACTAATAATTAAATTTTGTGGATAGGATAGGAAAAAGATGACATAAATAAAACTAAATTACAACCATAGAACTTGACATTTATGTATTAAACAAAAGATTAAAAACATAGCAAAGAATAAAAGGTGCTAATGCACATGTAATGATACCAGTTATGCATTATCTATGACACTGTCATCGGGTTCCGATACAATGAGCATGAAATGGGAGGATTCATGCTGTGGAAATAGTTTATCATCACTAACAAACCCAGATATGTGTGTATAAGAAGCAACAAAAGTTATGAAACACTGGAACTAGTTTTACTGTGAATTATAATCCAAGGTGGTTTAGTATAAAGTTAATAAAACTTCTTGAAGCACAAACAGGTTTCTACCATCTGCTCTTCCTTTCCAGTGAGTACCTCAGGTATAGAATGCAGGATCGTGCTTCTTGTATTGCTGTTCTCTTTGACCTAGCATGGCATAAGTTTCTGCCATGTTTCAATACGGAGGTAGAGGCCATCCTGTGGCATCTGATGAAGGCCCTTTCTAGGGAGGTGAGGAAAGAAGTTTGAACTTCTTAAAGCAGAAAATGAAATTGAGTCTTCAGTTTCTGCGCAACTGCTCTGACACATTCATGGTTTCAAGAGGGGGACAGCTAGCTACATTGTAACTTTATCCCAGTTCTCAAACTCTAAAGAGGGGTGTGCAACACATGAATATAAGCATGGGGTAAGGCAGTAGCCAGAGGTAAGGAAACTAATTAAGTTATAATTGTCTGGAAGAGATTTGTGTGACTAGAATGTGTCTCTCAACCAGTTCATTGAGCTGAAATTTAGTGGTGATTGTTTGAGCTGAAGAATCACAGCCCACTTAGAAGGCTGACAAAGACTGCAGCTCTGAAGAGAGACAATGGTGATAAAGGAAAGCACACCAACCAAACCCTTCAAGAAAACATTTGGCAGTAGAAGTAGCACTTACAGGCTTTGTGGTGACTTTAGAAAGATGAATGTTATTTTGTCAATGTCCAAGTTGTTAATGTCCTTCCATTTAGAATGGCACAGTATGTGACATTATGGTCAATAAATTACTGAAAGGATTTTTAAGTCATCAGAAAAATATAGCCAAAGACAAACAGAATGAGTCAGAGACATATCCATCCCTAACTTTTAGACTGGAAGTGAGAAATAATTCAATGTACACTGGTGACCAGGAGAAGAAAAGAAATGTATTTTCTATGTATCTTTGTTATACGTGATTTGTTTGAATTCAGATTTACAACACAGACCTTTCTCCATACCCCAACTCACCACCATTTTTTCTTAACGTACTATTTTCTAGAATAAGTAGTAGTACACTACTGCAAAGAAATTGTGACCTAAATAAAAACAGGATTTTTTCTGACTGTTTAGCAGCTTTGGTTCCCATAACAGCAATGTTTTAAAGAGTCTGGCTTCAGATGTTTGTGGTACAAAAAAATAATAAATTCTCACCAGTTAAGTTCATACCAATGTGAAAAATGGATTTAGGGAAAGATATGAAAGAATAGAGCCAATCAAACTGAGCAATTTGGCACCAGACCTATCTGTTTCAAACACTGGAGGAGGCAAGTTGCATGTGAAAAGATGACTTGTCAACAAATAATTCAAATGTGGAAGGTGACTTGAACATAGGAGAAAAGCAGTTGTGTATAGAAACAGTAAGTTTTACGTTACTGCAGTTGGGTATTTTGCAGTATTTTTAGGAAGAAGGAGAATCCCATGTCCCCAGAAAATCCCACACAGAGAATGCAGACCATATACTGGAAGAGATCTGGTTCAGTTGCAGGGCTCTATTTAAGGGGTTGCTTGGTGGCTGTGTTCTGACTGCAAAACCTACTCTCATATTTTGGGATCTCTGAGCTCACATTACTAAATTGAGACTGATGGAGGCTTGTCAGGCAGGGAGCTGCTGTAGAGTATGGATCCCTTTAACTCGTGCCTTTACATTGCCTTATCTCTAGGTAGTATCTTCCTGATGAGACAGTACTTAAGACATGGGAAATCACTAGAAACAACCTTGTACATATCATCCTTCAGAGAAGAGTGGAGAGAGGGGCATGACTGAAGTAAGCAAGGGTTGGAAGAATGCAGGAATCCCAAGAGAGTGAAGTGAAAGATGGGGTTAGACTGAAGAAGTGGTGTGAGCATCCCCTGAAATTATCAAGACGTTTTTTCTATAGATCTCATGAGTACCCATGGGCTAGAAGATGGTGCTACAGTCTACCATCTCACTGGAAAAAACTGTATATAAGAAACTCTACAAATCTGAGTCATTCCCTTACAGTTTGTGGGTATTGTTTTCCAATGTGGTTGATGTAACCTGGCCTGTGACTGATGGATGCTCCTTTCCTCTGGACTTTATTTAATTCTGAGTCAGAAAAATTGTAGGCACCGCATGTAAGCAGGCATATAGAGGAACTCTAGGTTTTTCTAGAGAATGACACTGCTTACCTGCTTGTTGATGGCTAAACTATATAGGTTCTCTAGATTTGTCTCCATATTCTTTTGCACACTGTTTTATCAGTAGGCAGAAATTGTGTGTGCGTTTATACAGTATGCAAGCAATCTCATTGTTGCTAAAACCCTACATGCTGACAAAACTACCTGCAAAATCTAAGGCCTGGTCCTTGGAGCTGGTGACTTCTCACCTGTTCAGGAAGGAGGTACATCATTGGATATTATGTTTAAGGGATGTGAGTTACTGTGGGTGAAATTATTTACAAAGAAGAAAAATGTCTTCTCAGATGTTGAAATAGCTTAGAGTTCTTCAGTTAACGTGTTGTATTTTCACATTCCTGTTTTTTAATATGTCTTTCTCTCTCCTTTTGTTTTGTGACACTCAAAAATAACCAGAGGAAGGACTCTACAATAGTGTAATGCAATGAAGCAAATTGAACACAGATTTATTGCTGCTCAGGCAAACTTCAGTGATTTTAGTTACAATGTTATATAAAAGCATTCCTTGTACAGGTATTTGAAATGGATGGGCTTTTCAAGGCCCTAAATACTTACAGAACTCTGTGTGTAATTGTATCACTACCAAAAGAAACATCAGTACAGGAATATTTCTGTGACACTGTGTTACACTGCTACTAATTCAGGCATATCTATAGGTCAGACTCTTTCAAGGAGGGCTTACATAGGAATGTGAGGACTTTTCATACTAAAATAGTTATATTACTGCAACCTCTGGTATAGGTATGTATCAGTGTATTACTATTTTGATATATACTCAATTTTCTTGTGCAGGGCTTGATAAAATCAGTGTATTCTTTGCTACACCCATACATTTGTACTCATGTTAAAGGACTCATACCATTTAATTTAACCAAGCTAATTAAAGTGATGCAATTTTTATATGTCAGCAAAGCCCAAGAGGCCTGTGTATGTATAGATACTGCACACAGAGAGTATCCAGTCATGTCAGGGCTTATCAGGTTTATCAGCAAATGAATATTTGGACCTGATATGTTTTATCAGCTGGTTTTGCTGCAGGGACAGATTCCGATTCTCTTACATGCACTAATCTGAACCCACTGGGTACATATTTATTTAGTGAGCTTTGAAGGTGTTTCAAAATCTGATGCTTACATGAAATTTCAAGAAACAACTGGAAAACAAAACTCTGGGGAAAAGAAAACTAGAATGCCCCTAAGCCTCAATTAAATTGCAACTAAAATTATGTTTTTCTATGTTTCAATTTTTTCCTTTCACTAGGAAAATCAATATTACTACAGACCAGATCCTGAAATGTTTTCTCAATGGAAATTTTTCCTGAATTGAAAACTGAGGCCTGCAGGACTGACTCAGCATTACCATTAAAGCTGATGGAAATAACTAAAATTATTGTGGCCATCGATGAATGTTTATACAGTTTTAAAGGGACCTGGGGAACATTTAATCAGAACAAAACAAGTTTCAGCATATCACTTACAAACTGCGTAGTCAGCAAAACTGTATAAAGCTAACATTTTGAGAAAGGCTGTTACATTTGTACAGTGCTACTGTAAATAAGCCAAGCTGCAGTATTAATCTGTAAAATGAAAATCAGAGTACCGTATTTTATTGGTGCTATAAAACTTACAAAAAGTCAAGGAGCCAGGAATTATGATTCTGAAATCGGGAAAATTTTCTAAGAATCTGAGGCTTAGAAACATATTTGATGGGAATGTAAATATTATGGAATATGTTCTAGAATGGCTTGGTTAAGTGTGTGTGTGATATCTCTGTTCAGTTTTACATTCTGTGGTGTTTTGCAAAACTTCTGATATACACAGTCTTAGCTGTCCACAGAGAGACAGGACGTGAGGAAAGATGAACCTACGTAGCGTGTAAATGCTGAAGTGGGACAGGATTTGAGTGTTCATCAGCCCTTCCTTGCTGGTGGACCAGCTGGAATGCACTGGAGCAGAGCCTGAATGTCTATAACATATAACATGCAACATATAACACTATAACAGTAACTCACTGGGGTCTAGGAACAGTGTGAAAGATCCCTCGCTGGTATTAAAAGCCCCTGGATGTGGTTGGTGTGTTTCATTCACACACTGTGAATAAAACTAATTTGTGGCTAGAAAGGCATTGCCTACAGAGAGGAGTTTTGTTCTTAGCACCCACCACCTCTTAGAATGGGCATTTTCTGTTCCCAGGAGAGTTTCTACAAATGTGTTCCTTAAGGCAGGGCCTTAGATGTTGCCAGTGTTGCTGTGGCTTTTGGTCTTTTATTGGTGTGCTGTATGTTTGTTAGAGGACTTTGTGGCTGTACACATGGGAGGTGTGGGGCAGAAATGATCCGTGGATTGTGGATGAAACCACTGTTTGATTGTCTGGAAAATTGAGGGTGTGGCCCTTCAGGCTTTTGCTTTACCTGGTGACTGCAAGTGTTTTGACACACGATCACATAGTCCATGTATATTACTGCTGCTGTAGCTTTTTTATAGCTCTTAGCAGGGTGTAGGTTTTTGGGTTTTGTTTGGTTTGGCTTTCATTTTTGTGAGACTGTCAGGGCATTTTGTTCTAAATCTGTGAATATTGTGATCTTGAAGGTGGGTGGCTAGCCAAAAATTTGAAGCTGATTTTTTTGTTTGTTTGTTTGGCTCCTGTTTAGACAGCTGGATGAAATGGGCAATTTTCCAGATGTTCTAGGCACTTGGCATCTCTATCTGACCTTCTTCGTCTGCACAGACTTACATTTATCGTACTTGGAAAGATAAACAGGGTTGAGTGGTTCCACAGCAGTATTTGCAGACACTGGGGTACCAGGCACATTAGAATAAATATGAGGGCAAATATTTGGGCAACAAAAATAAGCTGAGAAGTAAGTGAACTCATCAGCCAAAACACATATCAGGTAATCCTGCTCTTAATATTGTCTCTTCTGATAATGGTGGCCACTGATAAAAGCTGGTAGATGGACAATTGTTCTTAGCAGTGCTAAGAGTCAGAGTTAGGGCAATTGCTCTCTGGGGTTTGTGCATCAGGTATTATAGTAAAAACTTTCAGGATTTATAGTGTACGGTTGTGCTCTCAAAAGTCATCCCACATGGTGAGGGGTGCCCAGGTCCGCAAAAGGCAACAAAAGAGGTTTTAGCTGAATGTTGGGGTCGCCCCCTCCCCTTGATAGACCAGCCCAAACCAGAGAGGATTCACTGGACATTCCAAAAGACTTTGTGGCATAAGCAAGGAAAAAAACAACAGGGAGAGAAATACTAGCAGAGAAGAAGTTTCTGCACGGGGTAGTAGATGTAACAGTTGCCTGCCTGGAGGACTATGTCCTGTGGTTTGTCTCATTAAATATGTCAGCTTAGTGACTTAGATGTTGTATGAATGAATGCTTAAGTCTGTCTTTGCTGAAGTTTGTGGCTTTGGGGTATAATTCATTGCAGCTGCAGCACTCTCACCCCTACTGCTGAGTTTGTTTAATTTTGCAGCCCTGTCTTTTGTCAGTCCTCTATCAGAAGGGTAGAGGAGGAAAAACCTGTAACTGGAGAACTGATTGAGTTCCATCTTCTCTCCAGCTCACTTAATCCCCTTGAGCCTGTGTATTGCATTGGATGAGAAACTGAAGCCCACCTTAAATGCTCATAACTCGTGGGTGTGACTTGCAGAATTCTGCCAGCCCAGCGAGAGGAGGGTGGAAGCAGGGCAGGGGGGCTCCGTGGAGGCTGGGCAAGGGACAGTGCTGCAGCAAGGATGAATCTCCGAGGGAGCAGGGGGGCAGGTCTCCAAGAAAGAGGTCGTCAAACACACTGCAGCAACACACAGACGGCACCAGACCTGGCTGGAGGCCCATTTTTTTCCGGAGCCCTGCGCTGATTTAACCCTCCCAAGCGGATGTACTTCAGCACTGCAGCAGCAGGTCCAGGAGTGCGGGCGGTTTGTGGCCCTTCCCCTCCCCGCGCCCCCGAAGCTTCAGCAGCGAAGCCGGGGCGGAGACGAGGGGCGGCGGCACGGGAGCCGCACCCCTGCCGGCTCGGCGGCGAGAGCCCGCGGCCGCCGGGA
>JAVJGI010000064.1:45048740-45131036 GCA_035590275.1 Ibycter americanus
GGTGCGTTCGTGGGCAGCGTGGCGAGCGACCTGGGCGTGGATCCGCGGCGACTGGCGGCGAGGGGAGCGCGGCTTACCTCGGGCAGCGGCCGGCAGTACCTGGAGCTGGAGCTGGGCCGCGGCGCGCTGCTGGTGCGGGAGCGCATGGACCGTGAAGCGCTCTGCGAGCTGAGCCCCGCCTGCTTCCTCAGCCTGGAGCTGGTCATCGAGCAGCCCATTGAGGTGCACAACGTGGAGGTGGAGGTGCTGGACATCAACGACAACGCGCCATGCTTCCCCCGCCAGGATTACCGGCTGGAGATCAGTGAGTCCGCCGTGCCCGGGGCCCGCTTCCACATCGAGAGCGCCCAGGACCCTGATGTGGGCACCAACTCTGTGCAGAGCTACCAGCTCAGCCCCAGCCGCCACTTTGCCCTGGACCTTAAAGGCTTCCAGAGTGGCAGCAAGCTCCTGGAGCTGGTGCTGCAGCAGCCGCTGGACCGGGAGCAGAGTGCCCTGCAGCAGCTGGTGCTCACTGCTGTGGATGGTGGGGACCCCCCCAAGTCTGGTACGGCCCAGATCTCTGTGCGAGTTGTGGATACCAATGACAACCCACCTGCCTTTGACCGTTCCACCTACACCGTGAGCCTTCTGGAGAACGCCCCACCTGGCACCCTAGTGGTCAAGCTCAATGCCTCGGACCCCGATGAGGGCTCCAATGGGGATGTGATCTACTCCTTTGGCAGCTACACCCCACAGAAGGTGAGGCAGCTCTTTAGTGTGGACCCACACTCAGGGGAGGTGCGTGTTAATGGTACCTTGGACTATGAAGAGGCATCCTCCTATGAGATCTATGTGCAAGCCACTGATCAGGGCCCTGTCTCTATGGCTGGGCACTGCAAGGTGCTGGTCAACATTGTGGATGCTAATGATAATGTTCCTGAGGTGGTCCTGACCTCCCTGTACAGCCCAGTGCCAGAGGATGCAAAGGCAGGAACTGTGGTGGCCCTGATGAGCGTCACTGACCAGGACTCAGGGCTGAACAAGCAAGTGAGTCTGCGTATTCCCCCTGGCCTCCCCTTCACGCTCAACTCTTTCAAGAACTCCTACACCTTGATCACCCAGGGCAAACTGGACCATGAGAAAGCAGCAGCCTACAACATCACAGTTACAGCTACCGACTCTGGAACCCCCCCTCTCTCCTCCCAGAAGGTGATCCATGTGGAGATCTCTGATATCAACGATAATCCTCCGCACTTTGAGGAACCTGTGTACTCAGTTTACATCTCTGAGAACAACCCCCTTGGAGCCTTGCTGTGCACTATCAAAGCCACTGACCCAGATGTCGCTGAAAATGCCCATGTGTCTTACTCTTTACTAGATGGGAAGATTGAAGGGCTACCTGTCGCCTCCTATGTCTCTATTAAATCCGATAGTGGCAACATGTATGCTGTCAGGTCCTTTGACTATGAGACATTAAGGGAGTTCCAGGTGATTGTCCAGGCACAGGATGCCGGGATCCCACCATTGAGCAGCACTGTCACTGTCCACATCTATGTGGTGGACGAGAATGACCATGCTCCACAGATTCTGTATCCTACCTCAACCAACACTTCAACAGCCCTGGAAATGATCCCACGCTCGGCATATGCTGGATATTTGGTCACCAAAATTATAGCCATTGATGGGGACTCAGGACAAAATGCCTGGTTGTTCTTCCACCTGGTGCAAACTTCAGATCCAGGTTTGTTCAGGGTAGAGCTACATACTGGGGAGATTAGGACTACTCGCAAACTGGGGGAGGACAGCATGCCTACTTTCAACCTGACGGTGGAGGTGAGAGACAATGGAGAGCCACCGATGTCCTCATCTGTAGCCATCACTGTTGCTGTGGTGGACAGAGTTTCCAAAATCATCCCTGATACAAGAAGGCACTTTAGAAGTTCGAGCAATTACTCAGAGATCACTCTTTATCTCATTATCGCTTTGAGCGCTATCTCCTTTGTTTTCCTTTTCACAATCATTGGGCTTACTGTTATCAAGTGCTACAGATACAGTCTGTATGGGGACTCCTGCTGTGCAGGGTTCTGTGGGGTCAGAGAACGGTGCCCTGCTGAATTATACAAGCAGGCCAACAACAACATCGATGCTAGGTTGCCCCATGGTTTAAAAGTACAACCCCATTTCATTGAAGTGAGGGGCAATGGTTCTCTCACTAAGACCTACTGCTATAAGGCATGCCTAACTGCAGGATCGGGAAGTGACACGTTTATGTTTTACAATACCTGTGGCCCAACAGGAACTACTGGTCCCTCTGCACTGGTGACTGAGAGGCATCTGACAGGACAGAGTGGGCAGAGTGCACAAAACCTGATCATACTTAAAAATGACTCCGTTACTCCTAACGAGGTGAGGCTATGTTGATAAATGGTCAGCACAGCAAATCTGTGCTTAAGCAGAGGTTCAAAGATTAAACCTATTCCCTTTTGGGCTCACTGACATACAGCTGTGAAACATGGTTCTAATGAATCTAATCTGTGCGATGCATTTTGTTTCTAGGTAAATACTGGGACTTTCAGGGTCTGCTTGGTAAGTTCAGTACATGCATCTGTTGTTTGAGATTCACTTCATTTTTGCAGTGTATGCTGTATAGAGTATTGCTTCTTCCTCTTTTCTCTTACAGATCTAAAATTGCCTTCTGCCACAGAGTGCTAGGGAATGACACGTGTGGTCTTAAATTTTTAATGCTAAAACTAATATTGCAGGAAAAAGTAATTTAAAAAAAAGTGATTAGCCTGGAAATCAATAGCTAACTTTATGGTAGTTATAGATGTTTGCTACTTCATTGATTTTATACCTAGGCAAAGCTGTTGAATTTAGATCGTTGCAGTAATATGCTTTGCTTACTAATGTGGGCGTGTTTTAGTTGTCTGAAAACTGCATTACCTCCTTTGATAATGTTTGTTCTACCCAATTCTTCATTTCATGCTTCCTGGACAGTGAAAATCCAGTGACATCTTTGTAGAGAATTACAGCAAGTTACCATCATTATGTTAGAATGTGATAACTTCTAACCTGCTGGGTTGCTACTGAAAATTGTTTAATACCTATGGTTTGACCAGCAGTGTGTTAACCTCTTCAATAATTTCCCACAGTGAAGAATTAATGGTTGCTTTATGGTAGCACACAGGCACTCTGCAGTTAGCGTGTGGTTTACATGCTCTGTAGTTTCCTTTCTACATATGTTGGAGCTAAACCCAGAAGCACACACAGGAGAGACTAATTCTCATTCACAAAAGGAAAATTTTGCCATTACTGTGTGTTGCTTGTATCCTATAGTTGTGGCAGGCATAAGATCAGTTCATGCATTAATGTGTGCTATGCCTCAAGACATGGGAAAGCTGGAGAAGCAACTGTGGTGGGATAGAAAGGAGCCTGACTTGTGTATTCTTGCCACAGAAACAAAATTTATTTCCTTACACTTATTCACATATGAAGATGTTAGCATCTTTTGCAACTGTTGTTTTGTTGCACAAAGATGCACAAATCTTAAGGGCTAGCAAGTCTTCCATTAAAATGCTTCTAGAGAGTAATTATCATCCCTTCAAAGTTAACCATTTAAAATTAATGCAGTGGGGGTTTTGTAAATCACAGTGGCAGGGTATGGGGGAAGTATTTTTTCTCTTTCTGCACAGTTTTTGTACTTAAAATCTTTCTGAGTATAATAAAATGCCTGGAATCTGTTTGATACAGGAGGGAACATGAGACATACTCTATAAGCATGTATGCTGAAGAATCAGAGTGAAATATACACCTCGCATCTGATTTTCAGGGGAGGGGGGAAGAGAAGCAATAGCTGAAAATGGCTTTGCTTTGGATGCAAGGACAGTAGTAAATTAGTTTAACAGACAGATTCCCATCACATTTTGGGAATCAATCCATTGAATGCAATGAATTAGCAATTTTTGAACACCAGTGTATATCAGGCAGTGGCAGCAAAGCCAGCCTGAACTTGGAGTATGAAAGTAAAGAGATGTATAGAACAGACTAATGAATGCCTGCCTGTGAGCAGCTATGACCCAAAAGAGGAATCAATTATTCAAATAGTTCCGTATGATTTAACAGAAGTGAAATTCTGACAAGTTTTACTCATCACAAGTTCTTTTCTTGGGTCTCTGCTTCTTAAACTGTCCAGTGGTAGTATATACTATGAAGATGTATTGATGCCAGGTATACATGAGAAAGTGGGTGAATGTAATGGCATTCACTAATTACTAGTTCCTAGCTAATTACATATTATAAAACCATGTCTTCCCCTTGTTTCAAGCTCAGCATATGCACTGGAGATGCCATCCGTTGCTTAGCAACGCTGAATTCTACTTTTTAAGGATAATGATCTTTGTATTCTTAGATCTTCAGAGAACTCTGTTCCTCTTTTTAGTTAAAGGGAACTTTTAATCAGTCTTTAAAAGCCCATGCCTTTACCTGTGAAGCATAACAACAGGCATCGTTGTCCTTGCATTGGTTTACAAAATTTATCTCTAATGTGTATGTTACTTTTGGATCATATGAACATTTTTTTTTCAGTTTTTGGAAATTGATCTTCTGTTAGCTGTTAAGTGATAAGGATGGGACCAGGTGAATGGGCTTTCTATGCATGGGTATCGTACATAGGATTTCACGAAGGCTAATATTTTGCAAATGTTTTTACAGTGAGAGGAAAAATATTTCAAAATTCTTTGAGATAATATCACTAATTCTTGATGCAATAAGGTCCTTTTCATATTTACTCATAAGGTCCAAGATGTTAATTACTTTACACTAAGTTGTGACTGATTTCATTGGGCCATTAGAAGAACGCAATGGAAGGGAAAACCCTTCGTATTAAGGTTAGGTAGGGAATTCTTTGTCTCTGTTGAAGCACTGATACCTGTGTGACTGTTCTGACTGTACTGCTAGTGTTCTGATGGTGGAATGGGAGTGTGTGTCTGCAAGACAGCCTGTGCTTCTGCATTCACCCTGTTTGCCTGTATGGTCCTTTACAGGTTCATAAGAATATTTCAAACCAAGTGTGTTTTGTAAAACAAGAAAGGTACTAATGCTTACAGCTGCACTGAAAACCTTAGAAACAGTTATTGCTGGCAGGAGCCTGGTAATAAGGATCAGAATGCGGGATTAATGGGTCTTGCTCTCTCATCAGATAGGTAACTGCTGCAGGGTGACCAGGCAGGCAGCGTAGGCAAAATATAGGGATAGCAAAATACTGTGGCTTCATTGCTGGTGCTGTGTGAGGTTATGGGCAGCCTGGATTCCTGCCTTTCGAAAAGAGGGTGCACACAGCTGTGAAAGGTGTGTGTGAAGATGTGATTTAGTTACTGAGCACTGCTGCAGCGATGATCCATCATTTTCAGAAAAGGTTTCAGTGCTTTAGTCTGGAGTCCCCTTCCTCATAGGCCTGTGAAGATGCTGAGTGATGTCTGGGTTGTGTCTGGTCCTTTTCATCTCTGCTGTCTTATTCTTACATTCTACGTGGATAAGATCATTCATTATGTCTGGCAATTCATGACAACTTTTTCCCTTCAATTCAGGGAAAAACAATCAAACCAACATATGTTTTAACAGCAGTTTTCTGCTCCAGAGGGCAGCCTGGCACATTCCTAATGATGAGTGGGCAGTCTGGGTACTTGATAGAACTAGATAAAAACTCTTATTGTTATGCATTACCTTGTACTCTTTTGTGTGGTGACACATGGCTGACAAAATATGATGTTTCATGTGATGTTCAGAAAAAAAATTAAATGGCGCTCTACCGACACTTTTCAGACAGTGAAACAAAAGCTGCGCATTAGTGATGGTAAGACCCAGGGGTTCACTGCAGTTTTATGGCTGTTTGCTTTGCTTCTGGCTCTTTCTCTGCATTTTGCTGACACACAGAAAAAAACCCAAACAACACTGGAGTTGAACACATCTTGATACTGCTTTAAAATGCAAGCATGTTTTTGAAGTGTCTAAATCTAATAAACCCACGGCATTGTCTAGAGCAGTCTTTCCAAGAGATTTCTCACAGAGGCTTTAAAGGTATTAATTGTGGAATATCTTACAATCTCATTTCAAGAACTTAAGCCTTTAAGAAATTCTCCAGTCCCACTGATGTTGGAAAGGTTAACTATAAATGTTTGTCCTTTTGTTTAGTGGCAGTATCTGAACCTGTTCTGTTAAGCAGGGACAGTGTGCTGTGCTTCAGCACAGTCAGACTCTTGGTTTGACGCTTACTGCTGAGCCAGCAGAAATCTGCATCCAATATTAAGTAGAAGTGTTTTCCTTCTCTTGAAATTCATTAAATATACTTTACAGAAGCACTTGCCTGTTCCCTTCACCTTAGTTTTCTCAGAGTTAGGAATGCAAATGAACACTGCCAGGAAGAAAATCTTTGGGCTTCTGAATTACACTCTTTTCCAGTTTCCATTCTGATTTCTTGTATGATAAACACATGTTCAGTCTATAAATAGTTTGTTCTCCACAAAGAATTAATTCTAAACATTTACGGAAGGAAACCAGGAATAGAAGCCTCTGTTTCACCACATCTGTCAGCATTGTCTCACTGGAAAATAAGCAGAGCTGTATGTGGTCAAGGGTTCTAAAAGGCCTTCTAGTATTTCTTCAAAGCGGATGTATTTGATAGTATACCTTATGTCATTCTGTCATGCATTTGTGTGGAAATAGGAATGGAATGGGATGTTTTTAGCAGTCTCATCACCTGGTAACTCTTTGTAAATGTTTGATTCACACTTCTCTGCCTCAGGCAGGCCCCGTTCTAACAGTCGCTGAAGTGAATGGTAGTCTTTGCACTGATTTTCATGAATGCAGGATTGGGACAACATTAAAAATA
The DNA here is from genome assembly GCA_035590275.1 of Ibycter americanus. Classification (NCBI taxonomy): domain Eukaryota; kingdom Metazoa; phylum Chordata; class Aves; order Falconiformes; family Falconidae; genus Ibycter; species Ibycter americanus. Next base: position 45,055,609 of record JAVJGI010000064.1, read on the forward strand.
TTCAGAAATTCCTCTATCCCAGGAAAAACTCCTTACTGTGTTGATGTGTTAGCTAAAACAAAGATAACTTAGCAAAATGTTCATAACAGTGTATTTTCAACTAAATTTATTTTCCATGAACCAATGAAATTATTCTTAAATTAACTAACCCGTGCTGTGCAGTTTGAAAACAACTGTTGAAATTTTGCATGAGCTTTTTTGCTGCTAAGGTGACTCCGTTTTGTATTATACATTCACTTTGCTTATCAGACTTTACAACAGGGTTGGATGTTTTGTGACTGGGCACACTAATGCTTGTGGTTATGTGGTTGGCAGAATGTAACCCTGGTGCCTGGAAGAACCAGCAGGAGAAAACTGTTGCCACGAGGTGTTCACCTGATGCAGTGACAACAATTTCTGTAGGCACCTGCATAGGTTTTGACTCATAGCACAACTATGCTGATGTGAACTGTTACTAAATCAGAAAAAGCAGGTGATGGGAGAAACAGGGAATATTTGGTTGCTTCTGTGCTGCATCATGTGGTTTTTCTCACCTCCACTGATTGAGTGGTAAGGACACAACTGCTGGACTTGATACGTGGTCTCCAAAAATCTCTGAGGGAAATGTGAGGCTAAGATTACCTTAAAGTTAGTAGAATGCGCTGACATCTGATAAACAGGGTCTTGTAATGTTGGGAGCTGGGGAGATAAAAGGAACAATATTATCTTCATCAGCATTGTGTGATGTAGCGAGAGTGTGGGGATATACAACCAGGAAGCATCTGGACCACTTCAGAGTCTATATTCCTCTTTGTGATTCCTCTCTGTACTCGTGCTTCCTGGCCAGCTGTACCTTGTCCTGATGTTGTTGATTTATGACACAGCTACACTTCTCACAGCAAAGTCTGTGATGGGGCTTTGCAGAGGAGCCTGTTGAAAGCTGCTGTGCAGACTTCTGTCCCCTGGGACTGTGCTGAAGACACAGCTCTACTTTGAGATGGGCCATATCGTGTCATGGCACAGTGACTGCATGCTGTGTGACAGCACATGTCAATGTGGCAGGTTTCAGTGAGTGGTCTGGTAAAGGTGGACTGTTGGTAACCAGAGATGTACGCTAATCCAAGCATGCAGACTCTGAGTGCCTGGTGGCTCTGTAAACAATGCTGCGGCATCTGATCTGGGGAAGGATATTACTGAACAGGTTTTGCTTCTCCTGTTATGCGGTCACTTCTATTATTGGTCATGCTGTTTTGCTTTTCTTGCTCTTAATTTCCCAATCTCATTTAAAGATATATTGAAACAACTTTTCTCTGGTGACTAGAGGATCTTAAGAATTACTGTCTGTAGCAGGACAAAAGGAGAAGCCAGCCATGCTGACAGAATTGGAATTTCACCAGTTTTGCCAGTTGCAGGACATTGTCCTGTGATAACACAAGTGTGGGGCAAACGTGCTTCTCAGCTTTGCTGAGGACTAAAATTCCCCAGTCAAGCAGTGTGCACATGGTAAAACTGGGTGAGAATAGGTCTGGATAAAGGCAGGCTGCTGTCCAACTGCCTGTTCCTCCTGTGAACACATCAGAAAGTAGAGAAGTCCCAGACACTGACTTTTTCACAGTTAAAAACTGAGCCTCTGAAAAAAACAGTCCCTGAAAGGTCTGAAAATCAACTGTGGCAATAGATCTTAACACCTCCAGAGTATATTTTTCTGATCCTGTCGTCTTCCTTCTTCTGCTTCTGCAGGAGCAGCACTACAGCTCTGCCTAAAGAGTAGTAGCAAATAGAGAACTGTTTGGGAGTAGCCACAAGATGCCACAGCTTCTGAGTAGTAACCTTTGAAAATACCACAATCTCCTAATTGCAGCTGTTTGTTATATTGATGTGAGGAATGTTGGTCTGTGCATGTGAAGTGAATAAATGATGAATTTCTAACTGATGAGTTTCTGCTGCCATCATCATCCAGTTATGATCTGGTGCCTGAAAGTTCCCACTGCAACAGAACATAGATTTTTGTATTCTAGCCGAGAGCTGGAAAGCTGTCAGCTGAAAAACAAAAATCTATATACTGTGAGCAAGTGGCTGTTTTCCCCTTTTCTCACTCCTACCCAACTTGTGTCAGACTTTTCCAGCTCTTTGACGTAATTTCACTTCCTCTGTGTTTTGCCTGGGACTGCAGTAAGATTCCTTCTCCTCACACTGCCTATAAGCCGGTACAAATTAGGAACCTGTACGTCTCCCATTGCAAAAAAGAGCAAAGAGGCTTTTCCACCACGCTCAGACCAGTAGTTCCCCTAATATAAGAAAATCTCCAGCAGAGTAAAAGCCAAAACTTGGGGTGTTGACACCTTTCATACATCAAGAAAGGCAAACTCAGGAGTGGGTCTCATCAGTGTGTATTATTTTCTACCCTCTTTCACTGACTATTACCACATGGTTGACTTTAGAGTTGCTTGACACCCCTGGGACGGGGGCAAAAATGGAATGAATAAGAAAATACTGGAACCATGTGTAATGGGCCCCTTGTCACGCTGCTTTCTGCTAAACTCAGCAGAACCTGACCATGCCAGAGAACTAGGGGCTAAATGGGAAGGAAATTGCTAGCACAGATGTTTAATGTGTGGTTGCAAATAGCAGCCTCCACCCTTTTGTGTAACTCAGACCATAAAGACTGCTAGGATGCACATCACCCAAGAGCATCTCACTCTTGAGTGATGCTGGACCCGGAATAGTGATAGAGGGCTAGTGTAAATTGTAATTGTTCCGTTTTTTTTAATATAACCTATTGATCCAGGGAAAAGCATACCCCAACCTCAAGGGGAAAGACAGTTGGATTTAAATAATTCAGAGCATTCAACACTTTCTTTTTCTCTTCAAAGCAATGGAGCCAAATTCATTTCTGATCTGCCTTCAGTAGCTTGAAGGGAATTAAACCATTACTGTCATGTGTTATTTGTGTGTTTGGCACTGTACAAGACACACCAGGAATGAGTATAGTCCATTATGCTTCTGGACATAAGTTATGTCTTTGAATTCAAGTGCCTGAAGTTAAGCACTGGCTGTGATACCACCTACAGAAAGTCCTGAGAATACTGAGAAATAACCTTGTTATGTGCTTAGGGCCTAATTTTAAAGAACCTGAACTTGCATTCATTGGCTGTAGTTTAAAATTATTGTGATTGTCCCCTGACAATGCAAAAAAGGTTTTCTGGAGCAATTTTTGAGAAACAGAGGATTTCTTAATTATCTCCTTATTTAGCAAACCATTCTACAGCACATCAGCGTATGCTGAGCTTGTTGGTCAAAAGGTATTGCTAGCTATTTTCCTATTCCACCTCTTATGCCCTCTCAGGAATATGAAGAACATAGTAGTTTGTATGAAAGAACATGTCTGCCTTTGGTAAAAGACTTGCTGCAACCTGCAAGTCTGATTCAATCTAGTTCAGTCCTCTGCAGTACGCTAAATGCCAGCAGAAACCTCACAGCAAATAGGCTACCCTGCATGCCCCTTCACAGGGGTCTGTATTTGATATGTCCTCAGGCAGATGCTCTTCATTGCAGGAGCTCGAGTCTCTCCTGGCCTTACCAGGTAAACAAACTATGTTTTATGGATTTATGATGTGGGTTTTTTCATATGCCCAGAATGTTGATGGATGTACGCAATAACTGTCCACAGGTTTCCAGCATCAAATGTCGTTCCACAGGTCACCTCTAGCCAAAGGCCATACAAACGACTTTCTCTATTACAGACACTCTCTGCGTGTCCATTTGAAAGTTTCTTTAGATTTGTAGAAAGATTTGGCAGTTCTGAATGTTCACAAAAATTGAGTAGCTCCATATAGACCCTTCTGACAAAATTAGCCAGATGCATATGCTTTTCAGCATGTTTAACATACATTAACAACATTACCCTGGGCTTTTGTTTCTACAGCCAAAACACCCCAATCCTGACTGGCGCTACTCTGCATCCCTAAGGGCAGGAATGCAAAGGTATGTATGGTGTTTCCCCACGTGAAGGGGAATTCTGTCTTTGTCCTCTGTGAAAAGGACAAAGTTGTCTGGCTCCTCTCACACCCTAGACTGATGATACCTGTATGCTGAGATGGAAAGCACCTGAGTTCTGTTGCTGTCACTGCCTATCTCCAAGTGTTACAGATTCAGTCTGACTGCATCTTATGCTATTATCGTACTACTGTAGATCTGTGGGGTTTTTGTATTTACCTCCTGCCTTTGTATACATTGATTGTCAAGGCATAATTGCTGCAATTATTGAATTATTTAACTGTGATTACACACTTTTTGTTTACTTTAAAGCTCCCTGTAATCATCAATGCTGATACGTTTCAATAGACTGTCTGCAGCATTGATGTGTTTTCCATCTTGTTGTCTCTTGTTACCATAAAAATATGCTGCTCCTGCAGTCAGTCTGTTAACCACATGGTGCAATCAAGATGATTAATACAGTTAAAAGGATATTTTGAAGATATAAGATGGATTTTCAAAGAAGGAAAAGTGAGGCTCTGTCCGAATCTCTTTATATGTCTTTGAAAGTCCTCTGCCTAAAATCGCAAGCAGTCTCTGCTATAATTTGCTATTCAGTACACATGGAAAAAGAGAATTACACTAAATTTGTTTTTGTAGAGCCTAAATAAAATTACATTTTTTCTCTTCCTTCCTAAGCAGATTAGAAATCTGGTTTTATTTTCAGGTATGATGTGATGTGAGTCATAAGGCTACCTTACAGGTTTAGATGGAATTACAAGGCTGCAGTAGTTCCTAGTGGCACTACAAAAGTACAGGATGGTATGATTTTCCCACAGTTGTTGGTGCAAGGGGACTGTAGTCATTGTCTTTTATCCATTATCCATAGGGCTAAGGAGTCTTCATAAGACTGAAGACCAAAACTCAGATTCACACTGTCCGTCCCTGAAACTGTGCTCCATGTGGGTGAAGGCATAGTGTGCTGCTCCAGCTGGTTTTGGACTGCTGTATAGAAAGGAACTTAAACCTCAGGGACCAGAAGTACAGAAAGGAAGAGCATGCTTAATTCTGTGGCCTGTTAGGCAAACTGGTTTCTTTCTTTTATTTTCCTGCTGTTTGTTGGTTATTTTTTAATCCCTGACTGCTTACTGCAAAATGAATAAACAGTCTGGGAGCAGAATCCTGAAGCAGGAATTCTCCTGCCTACCTGAGCATCTTATGTACCGGTCCTGAGAGTCAGTCACTCTTGTGTATTCCCAACTTGATCCTGTGGATCCATGTTCCTTTCTATGCAGAGTTCAAGATCTTGCCTCAAGTTACTTGAATCGTTAATGAGAAGTCAGAACTCAGTTAAAGCAATTCATCTCACAAACAGGGGAGCTAATGAAGCTTTTCTGGGAAGTTGTATGTGTTCCTCTGTTCTGTCACATCAGGAGCCCCCATCCTTACCTGAAGTCTTAGATTTTGAGCCTGTGCGACCTGCCCAGCTGATATTCATCAAATGCTGATTTTTCATAAAACTTGTAGAAATCTGGTATCCATAGGACTCTTGACATCTGCCACATTTCATTGAAACTGCCCACTAAGTTCAACTGGGAGTGTGGAAGGAAGCTGAGTAGCAGGTGAGCAGAGACAGGGACACAGCCACAGAATCCTGTTTCTCTAAGGAACTGCACACAAATATGTGCCTAGCTTTGCATTAAAAGTGGCAGATTTTTTTCTTTTCCTTCCACGTAAGGTGCTGGCTAATATTCAAATTGATGCTTTCAAGGCCAAGTGTGATGTGACACTGTAAAATTCGCTGTGTTAGTTTCTGCAGTTGAGAAAATGTATTTCTCTTTCTGAATTGCTCACGAGAAGCATACCGTAGCCCAGGAAGGTGGGAACTGTTAAAGTACCATGACAGAAGCTCAGAACTACCTACACCAACTTTTTGTCATTTGCTTTAATGCTAATACATCCCAACAGCAAAGGTGTGTAACTTCCTTGTTAGTGCCTTCCAATTAGTGAAAGCAAAGTGTCCTGCAGGTATATTTGGTTTATAATTTATGCCACAACTGTGTTTTAGTAAATAAAGCTATTTTTTGCAAGTCAAGACAGCTAGTTCTCCAGTGCTCCAGCAGAATTTGTTAGCATCATGCAATACTATAGTAGTAGTTGCACAGCAACAAACAGGTATGACCTTTGACGAGTAGCAAGAAAGAGAAATGTTATAAAGCTCAGGGCAGAGGGGAACTGTATAATCTAACTATGATGTATACTTACTCAGTGCTGTGCATATGGAAGAGGCAGGAGTCCTACGTGGAGGACCAGGAGGGCCTGATCAGCAGTGGCCAACAGTCTCCAGTGCTACTCCAGGTAAGAGTGTGAAAATCCAGAATATATGTGAGGAATTAATGTTACCTGAAGGCAGATCTCCTAATGCTTCTAGCTTAGTTTTTCTTCTGCTTTGGGTCTCTGAGTGAAGTTCTTGTAAATTAATCTGTGGTATCTAAATAGAGTGGAATAATAAAGCATAATCTTTTTCTTTACTCAATCTCAGATGAGCACTGGAGATAAGAGTCCGTGGTCCCAGATTTCACCCTGCCTTTGGAGTTAATTGCTTTGTGTAGTGAAATAATGGAATGGCTTCAGTTCTGATGTGTGTATTCAGATTCAAGATGCTTGAGTCTATAGCTAATTTGCCCTGCGTTTCAAAAGAACAGCATAACTAGGGTAGGAGCTTATCAGTTCTCCCTTTGTTATTTTTACAAACCCGGTAAGTCTCCTTGAATGTCTCTGCTCATTTGCTGTGGTGAAATCAGACCTATTTCTTTTTGCTAGTTATTTTTATTCACGAGTACACGATGATGGAAACTAAACGTTTTGAAATGTAACTTCGTTTACTTGGTCACTGACTGATGACTTCACATCAGTCAGTAAGAATTGGCCAAAGGTTCTCAATGAGTTAATACAAAAAAAAAAAAAAGATCACCTGTATCTTTTGCAGTGCAGGCAATAAAATGTTATCACTTTTTATGCTGGAGCAGGAATAATTTAGAGATGCAGTGGAGCAGCCTTCAATCACATCCAAAATAAACTGTCAACTTAGTGGATGCCCTGTGTAGGGCTGTGAGCCCTGCATGACAGCTCTGTGAGCATTCCGAGTCCTCCAGAAATTCAAATGAAGAGTGATGCTCATATCACAGAGGCAGGGCAAAAGCTAAGAAGTGGGGTCTCCAGCAGCAAAGATGTGAGAGCTGCTTTATTTAATACTTTTTTTGGTGCAAAACTTTCCCTTGTCTTAAATGGGAATTCTGCCTGAACAAAGGGGCTGAGGAGCAACTTCAGGATTTGCAGTCACAGTTCCAGCATATCCATGAATTAATGGTGCCCAGCAAAACCTGCACTGGTGTTCCAGAAGGGTTGGTTGTTTTTTTTGTTTGCAGAAACAGATTTGGAAATTAATATAATATATAATATGTCCCTAGGCTATAATTACCTGGGTTTTGTATGCTCTTTTCTGTTGAAAGCTTTGCAGGAAATCTTTACAGCTTGTGCATGTAATGAAGGGTGCATAACTGTTGAGCTTACATTTGAAAATGTCACCAGAAGTACACTCTAACCTTTGCAAGGGATCCCCTCAGTCTTTCAGCTGCATTAATCATCCTTGACTGAACACTTAGTATATCACCTTATAGCAAGTTCAATTGGATGCAAATCTGCACCCAGATGTTTACTTGCTAGTTAGTAATGTAGATTTCTAAGTACCTGAATGTAAATGCAAAGTTAGGATGGTCCTGTCTTCTGAGGACATCTGTTAGTGTTTGTGTCCCAGAGCCCTGTTCCACTAGCTGGACTCCGACTCCTCCCTGCTATTCTTTTTGGGTCTTACTGTTTTAATACTCACTTTGGGAACATGAACATCTCTTTGTTTGAGAAGCAGGAGTAACCCATGGCTCTTCCTGCTCTTTCCCTTTATGACCATGCAATGAGGTACTGGTACAATGAAAGCATCCCTGTCACGTGTGCCACTCTGCGTGTTGGTGGCTATGTAGGGTGGAGAAAACGGTAAGGCATAGTGAGAGGAGAAGCTGGCAGGAGGCCCTGTGGAGCTGGGCAACTGGAGAGTCCAAGTACCAAGGCTGTATACTCTGGCCCTTGAACTGAGCATTGTAGATCACCTGTTTCTCTGTGGTTTTTACTTCTAGGTAATGTATTCAAACAGGTTGTAAGAAATACCTTCAGCAACAGGAAAATTTTCTGCCATACAGAAAAATGTGACTAATTAAAATTGTATTACGGAATATCCACGCTAGTTATAGCTATCTTTAAATCCAATTTTTGTGAATCAGGTTCCATGTAAATTAATATTTTTTTCCTGCACAACAAAGACTCATTTGTTTTGTCTTTGTCTACTCCCAAGGGATTACTGACTTTGATGTAACATTAATTAGCCTTTTTTTAGTGGGTTTCAGGTATTCGTCACTCTTTGTAAGCAAAAGCTACAGATATCCCTGGTCCTTAATAGCAAACAAGCAATTCATAGGGAAATATCAGGATTAATGATTGTGTTAATTTTCATAGCTGAAGTATATCACCATGCATCACATTTTCAGCAATTTACTACCATTATTTTAGAATCCTATCCGCAGTTTTCCACAAGTATCTCTTTCAATGCTTCTTTCTTTTTCTGGCTTAAGTTCAATACCTGTAATATTTTTCATCAGGTTAACATGCACAACTGATGCTTTTCAGAAGAGATTCAACTCATTCTGGTCAATTGCAGTCGATTGAATCAACAAATGCATTTGACTCTAACATATCATTTGCATATGAATGGCGTGCACCTGGGTCCAGATAAACTCCTAGATAAGCTATTTGTTCTCTCTGTTATCATCAGCATACTGTGGCAGCTGCAGGTGTCTACTTCTGATTACTGGAAAACACTTCCAAGCCTGTTCTGTGCACACATTCTTCATGCAGTTGTTTTAGTCAATTGATTAATCTCAATCAGTTTATCACTAAACCATTCATTTAATTTAACAATCCACAAAAGCCACTGATAAGATGCCTCACAAAGACAGATTCAGAGAGTTAAGCAGTGAGAGCGTTCAAAGATGATGTCATAGGGACACTTTAAGAAGGATGAACAAGTCAAGTGTTAAATCAGTAAATCCTTAATTCCTAATGCATAACTGTACTTGAACACCACATGATGCTTCAGCAAATATGTATTGCCCAAGCAAAACCTGGTCCTCATTTGTCTGACAGCACTCCTATTGACCTTACTGCATATTTCAGCCATGCAGGGGGGACTGTGAATCTCGGATCTGGCATTTTTTAATTGTCTTTGCATTTTCTTATGCACCAGTCCGATAGTTTGTAGGTTTGTAGTCAGGATACTTCCAGCTGAGCTGGGACAAGAAGGCTCGAACTCCCTCTGTGTGGAGGACAGCACTGGGTTTAGCTCTCGGGGGCATCTCATTTGTCCTCCACATCTATATAGTGAGTCCAGTAAATGCAGACAGATTTCTGGTTTCAGCTCTATGTCCTTTGGCAATTTCGGCATTAATATCAGACTTTCTATAGGTGACCACTAATCTGAGTGAACTTTTTTGGATGCCTAACTTTGAATAAATGGAGCTTGATTTTCAGAAATGGTGGGAGCTCGTAATAGAAACTAAGGTAAACAGAAACTTCGCTCTAAACATACAACACCGAAGATTTCTGAATAAATCAGATCTATGCATAATTCAGAGCTTAGAATTAGTGGGCATTAGACAAATCTGTGTGTATTTCTCTGTGCTCCTGGTTCCATTCTACAAAATGGAGCTCATAATGCAAGTGCTTCACAAAAACAGTCTAAAGATGCTTTCATAGCATATGTAAGACTCAGGAGAATGATGAGGTTTTGTGATGAATTACAGAATTTTAAATCCTATATTAAATGTAGGCTTTATATGTGTACAGTAAATAAGGCACTGGGCCACACACCAAATATACAAAGGGGGAAAAAAAATACTTCCATTCAGACAGCTCTGTAAACAAAAGAGAAAAGGACCTAATGAAATAATCTGCATCTGAAATTCGTAAGCACATAGGTGAAGACTGTGAGTGAAATACTGGCATCTCTGAAGTCCATGGCCTACTGCCTTCAAGAAGCTAGGATTTCAGTGTCTAGCCTTACAAATATGCACAAGGGACTGAATTAAGGTTGCACGGGCAAATGCCATCCTAAAATACACTAATTTTACACTTCTGATTTTGCAGTGGTAAAATTCTTCTAAGTATATCTGTTTGGTTTGTTGGGTTTTTTTGCCTTTTCACAGGTAATTATCTGGGGAAGAGAGATGGTAGCTGTGGTTTTTTAAAGCACTCTTATCAAAAAGGCAATTATATTGTGTGAGAATCTACTGACCTCAACATGGGCAGTCGTCCATGCTTGACATTATTGGTGCATGTCTTTATCCCTTGAACTGGCCAAGTAAACAGCAGTAGTAATATTGGCTGCTGTTCCTTAAGGGAAATGAGCAGGAGAGACAGGTTAGCAGTGGGTTTCATAGCTACTTGAAAAGTCAGGGGAATATTTTAACCAAGAAACCCAGAGATCAACTCTAGGTCTGAAAAGAACTGTATGTGCTATATATATATGTATGTATGTATTATTTTTCATATATAGATACGTTTGTATATACACAAAACCTTTATACAAAGATGTGTAGTTCCTTGTGTCCTATCACCCCAATTCTGACCCTTACGACGTTTGTCCTCTGAAGATAGTTTCTTACAGCTTTCCTCTCTTTATTCAGTTATTCGTGCTGTTTCTTACCTCCCACCAAACACTGTGACCTTTATACACATGCCCTGTGGGCTAGGAGTATGCCATGCCCATATACTCTCAGATTGTCCTGGATTTATGCTGGGAACTGCAGTTGTTCTGGAATAGATTTACCTTGCTCTCAGAGGACGGTTCCTGCTGTGGTCAGCTGGAATGCCAAAGAGGTCCATTGATGGGGCATGGGCTGTAGAATAAGTGATGAATACTGAAAATTAAATGAGAAGCAACTATAAATATGGCAAATAAAGTTATCTGAAAGGTAAAGTCAGTCTTCCCAGTAGGTCTTGTGCTGCTGATTTGGGATAGAGTATTGAGTGGAATGACTGTGGGAAGCCTGTGAGGAAAGGAAAGGGGATGTTTGTGTGGATTTTAATAAAAACATCCAATAATGCCTTGATAGGAGAAGAAATTATTATTATTGTTATTGTTATTATTGTTATCATCATTATCTAGTGTAAGTCCTGGTGTATACAATTCTGTGTTTCACAGACTAACTTGTATGTCAAACAAGTAAATCCTACTTGAATAAGAACATTCTGTCAGAAAGAGATACTTTCTTCCAATGGAGCGGTGTGAGAAGGGCCCAGATGAGAGATAGGGCATTAGTGTAAGCAGGAGAGAGTTGAGCAGAGAAATCTAAGGAGATGAGGGGGGACACCAGTAAAAATCTTGGAACAGGAAGGTGAACACAGAGGATTTGGTAGAGGGAAACAATTGGAAAAGGGTGCTAGAAGGTCTACAGGAGGCAGGTAGCATTGGGAATGGCACAGTGTAGGCTCTTAAGTAACTACTGAGCATAGGTCACTGGAAAGAAGATTGGCACACTGAGACTGGGCAATAGATTGTGATGAGGGGGACAGAAAGCCACGCTGCAGTTAGTTGTTCTTTTCATGGAATAACCATTTGATCTGTCTGCGTCTTTGAGTCCATTTAACATCAGCACAGATGGAATGAATGATTTTTTTCCCCCAGGTTGACTCTTTCACTATTGCAACAGACACTGTTCCTGAAATTCAGCAGTCATAACACTCCAGTAAAAGCTCAGAGAGGGTCACAGTACTGTCACAAGGTTCTTAGCCTCTGAATTATTTTTCTAAAAGTTCAGTTTAAAGAGAAAGAACCTAAGAAAATAACGCTGAGGGTTATGACACCTGAGGTATAATGTATTTCATACAATATAGCTTTACACTGTGGCTGTAAAGGGAGAATAATTTCTTCCTAAATGTCAGTGAGTTCTACTCACTTTCTTCAAATTACCGTTCTCATCTACAGAAAATCAGTCTAATTAAGACTCCTAAAGCAGTCATTGCAAAGAATGCGCAGGCACTGGAAGTGCTGCTTCTTTGAGACTGTTAAAGGTTAATTTACAAATAACAACAGAGAACACTGGTCTGGCTTAGCTGTAGCAGTTCATTGATTAAAGCTATAAAAGATAATAACTAATTAACAAGCCAGAATACAAAACTGGGATCTTGGTTTGTTGTAGAATGCTGCAGCTGTCTAAAATGGAAGGAGCTAGAAAATGCAGCTGTGCACATCTATATCCTCTCTATATATTTTAATTAATAACCAATTTTCTATGGAATTTCATAACTCCAACTTTCAAAACCAGAATACCCTAAGTGGTCTAAGAAGCACAGTGATAATATGTGTAATATTTTTAAAGGAGAAACTAGGGAAAATACAGAACAGTCAAGTTATTCATGCTTCTCACAAAAATTAGTCTTCCAATCAGTGATTTAATAAATCCACAACATGAAGGTCATAAGAAGTTTAACTAGTTCCTGCACCTACGTGGTAAAGTATCATAGAGATTTGGTTCACAGCCTCTTGTAATCATGGAAAAAATCATCCCCATAAAGCACACTAATTATTTAAAGCTACAGTGTCTCTGCCAGCTCGAGGAGTCTGGAGAAGGAAATCATGCAGACTTTCTCATGCAGATGCAGAGCAATGTCACCACACTGAAATAGAAATAATCTGCAAGCAGCATATAAGGCTAAATCCCTTTCTTTTATCTCATGTTTTGACCTTGGTCGTTGAATTCTCAATTCCATCTGGTTGCCAAGACTTTCAATGTGATGCACAGTCCTCAGTTTTGCCCCTACTCCCAGTGCACTTTATTCCTAGGATACTCCTTATATACTTCCTGCTGTTTGCCTTTCCACTTCTGTTTCCTCCATTTTCACCTCTTTCCTGTTACCTATCTGATTTGTCAAGTATGCACCTTGCTTCCCTATTTCTCTTCAAAACTTGTTTATTGCTTTCATCTAATGACTCAGGTCTCTTCCTGCTCATCTGTCCACTGTGTCTCCCCTCTGCATTATTGTTCCAGGAATGCTCACAGGCAGATCACTAGCTTGGCCACACATCACCTTTTCAGTATTTCATATGGGACTAAGAATTTTCTGTGATAAATGCTTTTCATTTCTGACAGCCTGATGGAAGCTGGAGAGGACTGAAAATTTCAGATGCTGCTTGGGCTGGAGAAAAGTATTTTGAAATCAGAAATATTTTTCAAAAGACATGTCAAAACAAGAAATATTTTTAGGCAGATGCAGCCTGACATACTGATTACTATTTTTTAGAAGCTGATGACTGTTCTGACCAGGAACTTGTCTGCCTCACTGCATGCAAACTATATCTGAACCAGCAGTTTGGGCTTTCAGTATTTGCAGCCAGGACTAGGTAAATGAATAGGTTAGTTTTAGATTTCTGTTCAGCTGAGCAGGCCAAGAAAGGAGAGGAAGATAGATTATATTATACAGGAATTGCAGTCATGACTTGGCTAATGTTAAATTTACCTTCTGTTATTTTATTGTTTTCCTCTTAGCTGCAAAAAACCCCATGACTGACCTGAAAAAGCATTTGTGATCTTTATCACAGGGTCCATTATTTTTCAGTGGAGTGTACCAAGTAAATGAGATGACATGGATGAGAGATTTAATAGTATGTGATACCTTTGCCCTTGAAGACTTCGTGTAAGGGGAAAAAAAAAGACTCGTCAGAATCTGAAAAAGGCTAATGCTGGAAACTTCAAAGTTGTGTGGTCTGTTTGTCTTGATATATTTGAATGAGGCTTTTTTTTCATTTTGATTATGGAAGAGAATGGTCTTGGAAGAATTTATGTCTTCGTATACTGTGGAGAATAATTCTTCATTCCACCCGCTGCAAAGATTTGTGAGAAGGATCAACCTTTCTCGTTAGCCCAGGCAATGCAAAATGCATTTGTGCATCTTGTCATTTAGTCACACCCCTGTGCATGTGCAGTCTTTCCATTTAGATTAGGGCCACATTTGTCCCAGCTGGAGCCAGCTGGATTTGCCGAAGTGGAGATGACCATGTCCAGCTTCTGATCTCTACATGGTGTGACTGTTCCAATGCTGATTTCTTGAAGGTTCTTTTAAGATTGATAGCTCCAGCTGAGATACTAATAACAAAATTTCTAAAACCAGGAAAAAAATAAAGTAATGGAGGTGAAAGGCTAGTGGTTTTCTGTAACTGAATAATAAGAAGCAGGTCTTCCCAAACTGTGGACAAAAGCTGCTGCAGCTCAAGACTTCGTCATTTTAAGGAATGATAAAGTAAGAGATATTACACAAGCAGCTTAGTTGGCTAGCTGGCTATAATTTCTATATTTAGGTGCTAGGAGAAAGTTTAATGACAATAACTCCTTATCTTCTTAACTCATCCTTTCCTATAACAATCTCTTTGCTTCCCCAAAATGGAAGTTACAGTTGCACCTAAAAAATGTTTCTCATTTGATAGCTGTTACTAAATCTACTCTTTGTTTTAAGAAAAAAGTAACTTCTCTTGACAAGTACCTGATTCTGATTGTGGTTAATTTTGTTACATCTGTAACAGCCAATCATTTAAATCTTTTGAATCGAAGACCAAAAACTTCAGCTAGTTTATCACGTTTCCCACCTGGATTAACCTACCATCTAGAAGTTAGACATATCCCAAATGATACTGTAAGAGCAAAAAGTGGGGGAACATGACACAATGCTTCTTACAAAAAAATAGATCTGCCCGGTGATGTGATTAGTTCCTAGACATCTGGTAGGAAATTATTTTGTAAATAAAATAAAATCAGATTATCAAGCCAAAGCAACTTTTTCACTTGCCCATTGCTCTAGGCATATGCTTCTTTGTGATCTTGGTAATGATAGCAGTGAGTTTGTCTTGCATGCCTGCAGGTGGTATTCTGTAGCTCTGCAGAAGACATGGATTTTGATTCCCATCCCTATTATTTTCTCAGAGGTTTTAATAAATATGTAGGAAAATCACTCATTTGCAGCTGTACTACCTTGGGTTGTGGTCTTGTCAGAACGTATAAGCTAAACAAGTGTTTATCTGGTCATTACCTCAGGGAACTGACGGTAATCAAACTGATTCCACATGAGGTTACAGCTGCTTGATTTTCTCCCTGTTATGCCTCCCTTTTGTGTGTGTGGTTTGGGTTTGGTTTTTTCTCTTTCTCTACTGCTGTGGGCTTAATTGTATTAATTTTAGACTTTTTAAAAAGAAAATACACTCAAGTTAATGTTAAAACAACATATGATATTCATGATCCCAAAGGAATTTCAACCCTGTTATCTCTTGCAATATACAATTCACTATCTGATAGAAAATAGCTGGATAAAATAAGGAAGGTTCTAAGCAATTCTAAGAAATCTTCATCTGAAATGTATTAATATTGAAAGCAATGGAAGGAGAAAAGAGGTTGAGGGAGTGCGGACCACTCTGTGATATTACATCTTCCCCTAATGGATATCTGCCTGTATGCAGCACTTTGCTGTGCACAGGGTCATGAGTGTATTTTTCATGTGTTTATTTTTGTAACCAGGCATTGCTTCAGCGTCTGTTACCAGTGTTGCAGTGTGGCAGTGCCTCTCAACTCAGATGGTGCTACACAAAGCCCGTACAAATAGCAAAAGACAAGCCCAAGCCCTGCCTTAAGGAACTTAATGATTATATGAGGAGGGCAGACAAAGTCTGGGAACACAAGGCAAAGGACATGATCATTAGCTTGTTTTTAAAAGGGGGAGAAAAAAGGTGGAGAAAAATTAAAATTATTCTTATCGCAGAGTGCTCTGTGGTGATGGCGAGGATCAATGCTCTCCCTGCAGTAGGAGTGAGCAAAGAATAGCAGAGCTGGGAGCCTGTTTCGGGGCCATCCTTCCCTGCTCTTCTCCAGCCTGCTGAGCCACAGAGAGCCCACTGGGTCAGGGCTTCCTGAGCACTCTGTGATTATTGTTTCAGCCTTCATGTCTCACTGCGGTGCTTACAGGCCCTTTGCCTGCTATGCCAGACCTTTAGCAGCTCACAAGCCTTGCTTTTAAAGAGGCAGGCAGGGGCTGCTTCACATTCCTCTTGGCCATTATGTTTCTCTCTTTCACACCTCTCTGATCTATTTGCTGTTTTCTTGCTTTGTTGGAGCTGCCAGTATAGAACTGGGCTGCACAAAGCAGAGAGAGCAATACTCCAATACTGTGCATATTTTTCCAGCACACATTCTGAGTATTTATGTAACATTGACCTAGAGATACTGAATTTACTTTGAGAGCTAAACTCTGAACACATTCGGTCATTACTTGTGTGCACTCACAGGGTGTAATGAGAGTTGTAAAACAGTAATAGCAGCATGCAAAGGCATCCCTTTCATCATGAGGATTTAATTCACAAAAAATCAAGGCTCTGGCTGTGGAGGGCATGAATCTGAGTGCAGCTTCTCTGCTCTTGTCGTGTATAATTAGAGTCACCCATAACTAAAAGCATCCCCTCTTAGCATACACACACAGCTAGCAAAATAAATGAGTTGATTAGGAAGAAAAAAAATACCACAAACCCTTTGTGGTCTTGTGGAAATTGTTGCTATGTGTTTATGCTGAGAAAAATAGTGTGCTGCTTCTGCTTGCACAGGTAGGCAGGACAGGTTTAGAGAAGGCAGGGGAGACTTGGTGCAGCCTGCAGGACCTTGTGCAGAGCCTGCACACCCCAGCTCTCAGCATGCAGTGCTGGCATCAGACACCAAGAGGCAACCAGGGCAAAACAGTTAACAGCAGCAGTTCATCCCCTCCCACAACAAACACTATCAAGGAGACTGGAGCTAGAGCAGAATTCACTGGTAGTGGTTTGAACGTGATGAAATTAAATTGCTTATATTTTGATTGAGTTTGTTACTAGGAACAGAGCAAGTGCTTCATTTGCTGTTGTTAGTGGCCCAGTTCTGTTTTGTGCCAGCCTCCCATGGCTTGTTTTTTGACTGTTAGGAAAAAGAACTGTTGAAAAAGCAAGTAATTTTTTGGCTGGCAAGTAAATCCTGTGCTGATGGATTCACAGGCTCTGTAGGGGCTTGTGTGCTATCCCATTGCATAGAGGCTCGCGGGGCTTGTGTGCTATCCTGTTGCACACGTGGGGTGGGATTTGAGGGGCTGCAAAGGGAGTTCAATCTCCATGTAAAGGTCAGACCTCAGGCATATAATACTGAAGCACACATAAGACAGGCTGCTGCCCTGGCTGGGAGTAGCACTGATGAAATACCTAACTGTGCAGCTAATCTCCTTAGGCTCACTTAGACAATCAGTGGCAAGAGAGGTCCTCTGCCCTTCCTGCTCTGGATTTGTCCCTGTGGTTACTACAGCTGGCTGAGGGATTTTGCCTTTGGTTATACCTTATTATTATTCTGTAATCACACCTCCTTGGCCTAGTGCCTCATCTTATGGATAGTTTATTCTAGCTAGGTTATTCAAACCTTGAAAAAGAAATACCTAGTTATTTCCAAGAGGCAAGCTCTGATCTTTGAGTAATTTCAGCAGATTTTCAAATTCAGATTTTTCATACATTGGGAGGCACTTGTAAATCAACCAACCATCAACTGAACTTAAAAACAAACAGGAAAGTCCTGAACCATCTTTAGTTCTTTTGAGTCAATTTTCTGATATTTTTGTTGGACATAATCACTTGAATACGGTAGCTGAGCTTAAAGGAAGAACAGAATGTTGTAAGAGAATAAAATCTGAGGGGTTTTGAAACAGAAGCAATGATTGAAAAATGGCAAAACCCTGTATTAAAACTATTATCATAATAATGACAAATGCAGAATGAACAATTCCTCCCCCAGGTTTCCATCAAACTCTGCCTGCAGGCCTTACAACACTGCTTTTAAGACACAAAATCCAAACTGGATTTTTCAGTACCAAGGAACATTACACGTTAAACACATCTCAGGATCTGCAGTTGCAAATTACATTCTCCTCCCTCCTGCTCTCAGTTTTTCACTGTCTTGTGCTGTACTAATTTTCCATGATCCTGCATGCTCCCAGGAGCAAGTGGCTGTCATTTTAGGGGTAAATCAACTTGCTTGCCTATAGTGGTGTTTAAGTGGTCATAATTAATAACTAGAGTAGCTGAATACTTTGTCTTCATTGTTCACTGTAACATTCTGAACTGCTCCTGTTGTCATCTCAGACAGTATAAGCAGACAGACTATAATGGTAAGCAGTGTCCTTTCCAAACGCCTGGAGTCAAATGTGTTCAGTCACATGTAGAGGATAAGCTGACCCAAAGAAGTAACCTGCAACTGCGGCATGCATAGACTATCAGCAGGAGTGTGCTAGCACCACACTACTCATTAGCTTTCCAAGGTATTTGTTCCCTCTAGTTATCATGGATAATGTCATCTCTTTGAGGCAAAAACTACCTGTTCTTGGTAGATTATTATCGTGCTGCAAATTTATGCTAAGTGGGTAGCAGAGTCTCCCACGTGTAGCTGGAAATAGAATTAAAATAAATGAATAACATTAGTGTCAGATTATCTGCCTCAGTTATTCCCAGGATTTACTCCAGTTGGAAAAATAAAGCATCATGAATGAACATCACCTTTTGCTTTTTAATTGAGCTTATTTCCTGTGGGGCAAGAAAGGTTACAGAGTTTCACGAAGACCACCCATGCTATGGTCCACTCTGGATCCCTGTCTTTACCCCTCTGAAGAGAGCCGGTGCAGTTATATAGTAAACTGTTTTCAACAGTGAAGTTTGGAGACAGAACTGACGTGTGGAATTAAACTCTGTAACTCAAGATAAGTTATAAAGCAGATATGTTTATTGCGGCACCGGGTGCAAGGGGGATCGCTCCTCCTAACTTGCACACCTAGTTGTACTCACAATAGATATTTATACAGTGAAATTGGCTAGTTCTGCCCAAAGTCTACACTTACTAACTAATTATTGGTTAGTTGCCTTCTCACTTCAATTTAAAGGTACAGTTCATTTTAAATTTACTGCGCATGCTCCCTGAGCGGGAGATTCACTCTCTTCGGGGGGCCGGGGGGGAGCCATTTGAGTAGGAGGTCGCGAATCTCCCCCTACCACAATTATTTTACCCAAGTGTCCTTGAGTCTTATCACTCCAGTAGTTTTTCAATTAGCACATCCTTATCAGAAGATTTACATTCTTGTGGAGCTCACCTACATCGGTACTAACTGTCCCTTCTGAAGTGCTGAGTGAGCCAAGCTCCAGGCCTTTGCTCGCCGACAGGGATGCTCCTGCCTGCCTGTTGATGGTTACTGTTATCTATGCACCTCCTGTCTGCATAGTTTTAGGTTTTTCACTATATTTTCTCACATCAGAGCAAAGTACAATTCTGGTGTTCCGCACTGTAAAGCAGTATATTCATCTCAGTGTACAGGCTTTCAAACGGCAGCTAAACCTATCTAGAAGACCTGTTAATGGGAAAGAGAACTACTTACTTCTGAGCTGACAGGCAAAATAATTTGGTGATCCTAACCCAGTTCCCCACTGGCAATTTCCCACATTGGAGCAAACATTACCACAACTGAAACTAATTGGCAGCCCCAGCAGGGAGGTCAGTGGGTCATGCAGACTAAATCCATGCAGGTCAGCTTCTGATCTTTTCTGAGGCATGTTGGCTAGACAGCATGGTGGGAAGCTCGGAGCATTTCTGCCAGCTTTGTAGCTGTTCTCAGTGGAAAATATAATCCTAGACATGAATACTGATGCTGTAAGTGTTTATTTCTTGATGCATTTTTATGAATCTTCGAGTTTTATGTCAAATAAAATTGTAAAAGCGTAACCCTCATCAAGGTTTGCAATTAACCTCATTCTTGCCTGGTATTTCTCTTTTTACCATTCTCAGATGGCAAGTGTTTGTAACAGACATTGTAGAATCTGCATCTGGGTCCTTCATAGCTTTGCTGTGAGGTCAGCCCTGGCTGGATATCTTTGGTGGTAATTTTAATCTGCAGATTCTCCTTTCCGTTTGTTCATTTCCCCCAATTACTTTGAAATAAATACTCGTTTATAAGCTCTTCAAGTTTCTTCATGTGGAGTAAAAAATCATCAGGGGATGAAATGTAGGTCAAAGTAAAATGTAGGTGTTTCTTCCTGCTTCATACCTGTCTTCCAGGCAGCCTTAGAGTGCACTCCGCTTGTGCATTAAAGGACAGAAAGTGGCAGTTAAAGACTCCAAAGTATCTCTTTGAGAAGAGCTGCAACAACCCTATGTTAACTAGTGCTCAGTACAAATCCACAGAGTTGCTAGGAAACCAAAATAAAAATCCGAAACCAAAATCCCTACTTTGTAACGCACAGTAATATCTTGAGCATGACAGACTTTTGCTGCTATTCCTTTTTTGTTTGTTTTGGTTTTGTTTTGGTGATGGTTAAGCAAGGTTGTGGAGGATGGAAGAAGAGAGGCTGCACAAAGCAGTTGGGAGGAAGCACTAGGAAGCTGATCTCTTCCTGATGTCTGTAGTCCTACCTGTGTTACAGGCTTACTGCAAGTAATTTTGATTTTTAAAAGAGTTAGTTTTCAACTTTAAGGCAATGGGATATTTCTCTGCTGTTCCCTAGGTTGTATTCCAAGAAACATGGGAGCAGCTGGCAGGGGAGATAGTGAGGCTTGTAGCAGGGAAGAGCTTGTCTGCGTTTCAGAGAGCCTGCATGGACTAAATGGATGGGCTTTGTGTTGTTCCATGTCATCTTATACCAGTCTAAGTCTGGCATTTTTGGTTTTGCTTTTTCTTCTAGTTCTTGCCATACTTTCCAGTCCTCTCTTGAATCGGCATTGTTTGGCCTCTGACTATAGAGTTAGCTGGTTCAGGGAGCTGATCTGCCTGGAAAGGCTTGTGTAGACTTAATTTTCAACTCAGTTAGCAGCTAATGAGAACTAATGCTGGCACAAAAAGGGGCAGGGATACCACAGACTAAATGCTGGAACTAAATCTTCACAACAAGGGCTGTTGTGCTTGTAGAGAATCAACCTTGTGAGAACATGGTGGCAGAAAGAGGGAACAAATGATCTTCTTGTTGTAGAGTTGATTGTAACGGATAATGAAGAGAAAAGGAAGATAAGGACTTTCATTAACTGAGCAAGAACACAAACAATGAGAGATACTATGTCGAAGAATAATGAAGCATTTGATAAGAGGGTTGAGAACTATGGTAATCCCCTGACAGAATTAATTCTTCTAAAATATGTTATTGTTGAAGTATTTTTATGAAGTAGAATATTGAATAGATATCTGCATGAAGAACATAGAACTCCAGCACTGGAGGCACTGATTTCTGAAATTAGAGATGAGATACAGATGGGTTACAGCTACACTACAGCAACAGTTTAGGCTACACTCAGCATGCATGACTCCTCCATATTGCACTGAACTTGCAAAAATACTGAACATTTCTCCCATTTGTGCTGCCTTGTTTGCTTATGCAGAACCTCAGGTGTAGGTAACCATCACATCAGACAGTGAATCTGGCTTTGGGGCCACTTCAAAAAAACCAACCCAACCAACCAGATAAAACATCAGAGAAATGCTGAGGTCTTTAGGAGACAAATCAACATTTGACTGCTCTGAACACAAGACAAATGTACCAGGTCAACATGTAAGAAACAGAATCAGGAATAAAACAAAGGATGGGGGTTTGTTTTAACTTTAGTGACCTGTGGTGTAAATGATAGCATCCCAATTGGTCACACAAACTTTTAAGCTCAAGCAAATTCAGGTGGAGAGAAATGATGTTACATTTAGTTTGTCACTTTCTAGAGCAGGTAACTGAAACAGATCAGCTGAATTATGTTCATCCGGTTCCTTTTTCACTATTATTTGAGTAGCCTATCATGACTACTGGAAATGCTGACATCTGTTCTGTAGACAGAGGCCAAAATACATGACTTCTGTGTTCTTAGTTAAGACTATAACATTTGCCCTGTGCTGGGAAAGACAAGCAGTGACACCGTGTATGGAAAAAATCTGCTCTAAGTCTGGATACTGTAGCCATCCAGCCTAAGAAAAACTAGGTACAAGAATCCACCTGGTAACGTGGAAATTTAGGATGCAGAGGAGACCTACGGTATCGTTGTAGCAGACTGACATTCTCAGTAGATAGCTAGTCAGAAAGACCTGCCAGGCATTCAGCTGCCACATGTGCAGCCAGTCTATTTGATCAATGACCAATTCCATTTCAGGTGGACTGTGCTGCCAGCTGCAATATAATCAGCAATGCTGATAAGCAGCAGAATTGTATTAGAGAAGGTGACCAAATGCTTGTGTTGCGTTAACAGAACTATTTGATGGTGAGTGGGCAATTGCAGGCTGTTGAGAAGAAACCCACTTCTGATGAGAAGAATCATGAGACACTATTGCTTGGAATTCATCATAGCAGGCTGAGTGAGCCTTGCACGTGGTTGCAGTGTTGCATGAGCATATGTATTCATAAGAGAGGAATGAAAACTCATCGTAAGTTCTTCCTGCCCTTCCCACACCCTCTAAGGATATGTTTCTAAGAGCAAGCTGAAGTCAAAACAGAATCCACTGTGACGTTCATGAAACTACTGAAATGTAGATGTAGTATCATCTATCAGATGTAGATGTACTACAGCTATCAGATGTAGCAATACCACTGTAGAAAGAACAGTCTGTGAAGAAAAGAAATTGTTATAGCTACTAAAATTAGAAAAGCAGATCCACAGCCAAATAATTATTTACAAACTTGCAGGTAAACTGAGAATCAGCATTAACAAATTATTGAAAAATATATCAGCTATTTCTACCATTTGAGGACAAACTGATCTGCCCAAGGCAATCTTTTCTGATTGTGGTGCAAGGACTGTGTTCTACCAGACAGAATGAGAGAACTGGTCAGACTAGCTGACTGCCTTTGTCTCAGCTTCTGGTGTGCATTTCTGAGACTAAATGCTTAAGGGCATTAGGGGTTGAAAGATTTTTCGTATTGATATATGCAGACAATAGAGGAACTCCCAAGACAACTGAATGGCACCCATTTAGAGAAATGGCACTAAATTACCATTTTCATGAAAAAGAAAGAAAGCCTAGAGAAAAATCCCCAAATCATACCCTAGATATGCCTCTAGAAATAAATGTAGGAAGGATATAGACAGCTATCTCCCTTTCATTGCAGACTCAGCTTTACAGTGTATCTATGTGCTCCAAGACAGGAAAATTTGACCAGGCAGACAAGCTGAAGATAGACGTGCAGAATCAAACTCTACAACTCGAGGAGAGTTATAAAGCAGGCATGTTTGTTGCGGCGCCGGGTGCAAGGGGGATCGTTTCTCCTAACTTGCACACCATTTCAAGAAGCAGCCGGGTATTTATTATACAAAGTCATGCATTATACATAAGGTTTCCGAAAATTCAGAATCTTCTCCCTTTGGCGCCTGTTCAAGATGTACTTCTCACCTTCTTGGGCAGTTACCTGAAGTTTTTGTTTATCTTGCATACATTAGTATTCTTTGTTATTCAGTTTCTGTTACCTTAAAACATCTGCTAGCTGACGGTTAGCCCTTCCCTATCGTCCACCCTAAACGTGCCAAGCTAATACATGTCCACTGGGCTGGTTTCAATCTATATCAGCAGGATCCTCGGGCGGAGGATCCACATTCCTCAGGGTGGGAGGGTCATTTCAATAGGAAGTCGGCTCCCGCCCTTTGCCCCTTCTCAGGTGTTAATGTTTCTGTTATCTATGCAGTTTCTGTCTGCAGCAGAGTTTTAGGTTTTTTCACTATATCAAGATGAAAAAGGCAGAAGAAATCCTGTACTGAATAATGCTAACATCTGAAAACTCCAGTAGTCCTCAGGAGACTGAGCTCCTGAATGGACAAGCCCAGACCAAAGGACAGAAGGGTGTAACCCTTTATAGTGTCACCGACTGCCTTTCCAGATTCTGTACTTCCCTATCAGTATCCAGGAAGCCCTTCAGATTGCTGACTTGCAACACGACCAGATACTTGAAAGAGTAAAAACTCCATCATTCAGAGTTCCTGCCTGTAACCACTCTACTTCCTATGCTATTAACCCTTTTAGCTGTAGGTTTTCCAATCATTTGTCAGTATAGAGGAAATCCTTGTGTATTGATCCTTCACTTCTAGTGAATTCTTCATCTGCATAGCCATAAATTTTTTCCTGCAATCCACATGTGTAGTATCTTGCTCTAGTTTCTTCTCTCTTTCCTCTGTCCTGTTGAAGTGCCAGTGCTATTTACATGCACTTGTATCTCACTCTTAGGTAATCAGCATTATTTTCATGTGCTGAGCTATTCTTTTAGCATCCGTACCACTTGAAAGAGAGAGTGGAAGATCTGACAGGGGAACAGAAACCATGATATTTAGATTTTGTTCTCTTCGAACCACAGCTTGTGCTGCTTGTCCTCCCCAAGCAAGAGCTGCCTTGTTGCCACTGAGGATTCCTTTCCAAGGACAGGAGCTTTCATTCCCCCTAGAGAGATGAATAGCTGTGCTCATGGCTAGGACTCAGCCCTGCATTGACACGCTCTTCCTCATGGCATCTTTGAACCATTGTGGTTCATGCAATGCATAGACTTACCACTGCATCTCATGCTCTAGGAGTAGTCCTAGACCAAGACGAGTGAGACCTGGACTTCTGTAAAATTTCGTTGGTTTCTGTTTGTACTGAAATGAACAAGTTATCTGGTTATTGTTGTGGGAGAGCCCCAGGTTTTCCTCTGAATTCTGGAAATGAGTGAAGATCTTACATGCATGTTTAGCCTGTGCTTGCGATGGAAAGTGAGGTTCTGTACTGCTCAAGCAAGTGGCTGTTCTCTTGCAGGGCTGACCAGTTTTCTTCTTACCTCTACCTGCTCCTGTTGAAGAGCTAAAATGCTGGGGCTGTGCTGGGGAGATTCCTAACTGGAGACTCCTAATTATCTGTATATTTTTAAATTTTATTTTTAGCTCATTTATGAGCTAAATTTTATTTGATATAAGCTCAATTTTAGTTGATACCATCCCTTAAAGATACACAGTGCCTGGAAGGCCTAACTCTTTTAATCCAAACATTTCAACAGTCTTTGATACTACTGCCTGGGATTTGGGTAATACGCTGATGGATTCTGGAAAAAGTGGACAAGATTGCATGGACTCATTGTACATCTACTTTTCAAGTACAGGCTGGGAATTGGAGAAAATAATAATTAAATATTTACTCTACTGTTTCAGCTTCACAGCAGTAACCTTTTATTTGAGCTGTACAGAATGTTATACTTTAGAAGTTACTTGAAAGCTAATTATTACCAGCCCCATGTACAGAGCTCAGCAATCAAACATCCAAAGATCATCTGATTTTAAAAAATTGAACTTCTTGGTTTTTCTACATCATCAGTTATCACTCTTTTTTCTTTACTCTTCACACGCACACACCAGCTTTTCCTAAAGCCATAGGGATTATAGATTTGATTTTGTGTAATTCTGAGATTATACAGTGCTGGAGCAGAGGCATTTGAGCCTTCAAAAAGTCTAACAGCCATCACATAGCATGCACAAAATGAGAGAACTGGTCATTTTGCACTTCAGAGTAATTAATGGTAGAAAGTGGAGCTGTATTAATTTCATGGTATTAATTTTAGTGAATATACAAATACACTTTTCCACAACAGTTTTGACACACTGGTCAAGACAATATTCAACATATGATGCTGATGAGCCATGAATTTTTAGATATCCTTGGTCCTGACTTTTGGATGCTCAATTGCTCCCTTCATATGTTGGGTTAACAGTTAAGGTCAGCGCAGATGCTGAGAGCATTACTCTTTAAACTGGTGAATAGATATTCCTGTAGAGCAGAGCTTGCTTTCTGCTCTGCCAGATACTGAGGGTTTGGCCTTCTGGGCTGTATACAAAGTCTTCTGCTTTCACAGGGTAACTGAAGAGACAAGAAAGGACTGTTTGTGTTTTGAATGCCCTTTATTCACTCCGAAGAGTGGCAACAGTTACAGGGTCTTTTCATACAGAGCATGTGGTCTGAGATGGTGCAATGCTGATGGTAAATATGAAAAATATACAACATGGATTAAGGTAAGGGAAATATTTGGTTGTTGAGATAAATTCATTATTGGTGAAAGAGGGCAAATTGTTGCACCTGGCGGTGAGGTCTCCTGTTTACTGCAGAGGAGAGGTGCTGGACAGAGATTTCTACCTCCTTTGCAGACCTGCTTGTGTTTCATGTTTGACCTGGAAGAATAAAAGCTAGTAGCTACTGGCTGTTTCTTATTTATCATTCTTTTATTTCTCTGCTGAGGCTGGCAGTTAGGGAAAAAGGCGTTGCAACTGTTATTTGTGGTGTGGAGACTTGTCCCTCCCACCACTTGACAGAGACCCATCACTTCATACACATAGGCTGGGAGGTGCAAGTTGCAGCACATGCTGGAATCTGGAGGTGAAAGCTTCCAAATCATATTAATCACTCAAGGTTTTGAGTACATCCTAGCAAACATTCAGCTGGGTTTTCAGAATACCTTGGGTACACCTTTATGCTGAGACAACAGTTTGAATGTACAAACAGAGTTTCCAGATGAGAATGCCGCTGCCTAATCAGGAGAAACATATTCAGTTCAAGTGCCAGATACAGTTATGCAGGATAACAGTGTTTGGTCCACACAGCCTTTAGGGAAGCAGTGTAATACTGGAACACTGAAAAAGAATCCAGAAACCAATGCACAGCTTTGAAGGAAGCCATCAGAAGATATTTTTCTGCCTTGCAGACCGTCATTATTGATTACTCAGCTCTGTGATTCTCAGACATGAGCTCTTCATTGGCTGGAATTAGATTTGTGAAGGCAGTTGCTTTCTTTGCAGCAGTAACGCATGCATGGCATGTTCTGTTTGTTGCGGACGCCTGGGTAAGGGAAAGCACCTGTTATTAAATACATGCTGGTGTAGAGAATAGGATGGGTAAGCAGACTATGAAATTGCATTGGGTCAGTCCTATGCTGCCAAACCCAAAACCTCAAAACTTCAGCCTCAAGTGGAGGTTGGTTTAAAAATTATGATATTTTTTTTTTAAACAAAGAATGAGTTCCTTTCATTTGCTTTCTAGTGCATTAGCAGCCAAAGTAATTTTTTTTTCCATGTGTGAAACCTGAGATTCTCACAAAATCACAGAACTACTGATACTAAAGTAAAATGACAAATATTCTGGCAATTGGCAGGATGAATGGGCATGATATGATCCCACAGTGCAAAGATGAGAGACACAAAAACCCCACATGGGTAGAAAAAGCTGCATGAGAAAATTCAGACTGCAGTTTATGCTCTTTCATTATTTAATTATGATTAAAATACAACAGTCCCAGGGGAACAAACCTGATTCCATTCGGTGTGTGTTAGACTGTGGCAGTGCCACCTGCTCAGCATTTTTCTTTCCTAGTGCAGCTTTTGTACTGAGCCCAAAGCAGAATTACCTGAAGGAACAGCAGAAAAACTGCAGAAAGGCTTGTGATAGTTGAAGATTAGGAGGAAGGAAATGGGCGATTCACTTTGGCTTCTGAAGACAAGCACTAAATCAAAGCTGCAGAGGGAAGCAAGAAGAATATTTGGGAGGAGTCTGAACTGATCCCTAAGTTATTTACAGAAGGGAAAAATAGTGGGTATTGCCTTAAGAAAGCTCTGCAGGTTGGGGGCAGTTGCAGACACAGTTGTCCAAACAGATGACTTTGGGTCCTAGTGTAGCCTTGGATCAATCAGTTTATCTCAGCTTCTTCAGGAGGGGGAAAGTCATCCCACCTGGCTCTATAACTACCCGAAAGGAGGCTGTAGAGAGTTGCCTGTCAGTCTTTTCTCCCAAGTAAGGAGAGATAGGACAAGAGGAAATGGCCTCAAATTGCCCCAGGGGAGGTTTAGATTGGATATTAGGAAAAAATTCTTCACCAAAAGGATGGTCAAGCATTGCAATGGGCTGTCCAGGGAGGTGGTTGAGTCTCCAGCCTTGGTGGTATTTAAAAGTTGTGTAGATGTGACACTTAGGGATGTGGTTTAGTGGTGGACTGGGCAGTTAACAGTTAGACTCAATGATCTTAAAGGTCTTTTCCAAGCTAAATGATTCTATGACTCTGTCATTCTATGATTTGATATACTTTGGTGAATGACTGAGCCCTGAAGAGAGCAGCTGAGCAATTAACAGTAATTTTCAGTATTTATACTGAAATTTATACTATTTATATGAAACAGTTGTTTTGTTGGTGTATTGCTGACTCCCCAATCACCTTTTTTTTTCATTCAAATTGTATCTGTATCTCTAAAAAATATTTATGTGCCAAAGGGAAAGCTCTGGCCCCTGCAAAAAAAGAGTAAAGTCATCATAATTCATTTCTTCTATTTGTTTCTCTCAGATACTGTAGGCAAGGCTATACAGCTCACATCAGCATTTGCTATTGAGCCTAAATATTTGTCCTCTTTCCAGGTGTTGTCCCCTCCTGAAGACTGACACATCAACTCTAAGCAACTGGCAGATTTGCTCATCCACAGAGATACGAATCTGTTTGTTCACTGAGTTGTTTCACTAGTGATGCAAATTGGATAATTGCAGATGCAAAAATTGTCAATAGCTGCTTGTCGAAGATCTACATGCATGATTATACTGTTTTTACAGGAAGAGGTATTAAATATTAGTGCTAGTTTCAGTAAATATGCACACACATTTTTTAATATAAAATTCAGAATTGTGTGCCTCTCTGGTGAGTAGAATGAGCTAGATCAAGCAGAGCATTTTGAAGCATTCTTTTGCTGCCTTTTCTCCTCGGTACACAGTATATGTGCTTTGAGTGCACTTCCTCCAGTCTCTAAGCCAGTGCAGAAATTCCAGCTGCTAAGCAGCTGCATGTATGCTTGAATGAAGTGTGTGTTATTCCATGTGCCAGCAGGAAGAGATGTAAACAGAGCTTTTTTTCTCCTTGTTGTCATGAACTGTGCTTCTACTGGCTACCCCAAGCTATTTCTTTTTCAAGTCTGGTGCAAAGAGAATACATCTCAGTTCAGTGCTGTAGTCATGGATCATAGAGAGAATATGAAGCAATTTAGGGATTGCAGCCATTTACACCTAGTGCTTACCAGAAGGCATATCAAGATTAATGAATGGCTGCTCTTGCTGCTGTCCAGGCGACTAGCATTTTGCTGCAGAGGTTGCCTTTTCCCCCCAATTTCCAGTGAGGGAATACATTGAAATAGGTGACAAAAATCCCACTTTATGGAACTGTCAGGTTTTACAGTCTGAAGATTAAGTTCTTTTGGCTCCCCTGCTGACACATGCTGGTCTCACACCTTTGCAATGAAGAATTGCTACTGTTTGCCAACTCATATGCCAAATGCAGTCAGCAGAGAGATCTGGAGAGCTGGTGGGTGAGCTGGTTTGGCTGGCACCTGGCATCCCAAGTGGGAGAACAGTGTTCCCTGGTATGGCAGCAGTATGCATTTATCATCATATGATCCGACATATGTGAGCTCCAGCACCACACATCAGCACTCTGTGAACTTGAGTGGTCTGCGTGGATTAAAATGGACCAGGACATAATGCCCATTAAGATACTATTCTAGACACAGAGTGGATAATGTAACAAGCCCTTTCCTCCACGACCTGAGTTGGTAGCGGTGTGACTGAGGAAAGATTCTGGGAAAGCAGAATCTGAAATGGGGTGTTCTTTGAGGTGAGAGAGGGCTTGGCTCATCCTGGGAAGCACAAAAACTAGTTCAGGAGACGCTGGTTGCATATGGCTTTGATGGAATTGCAGATAATATGGTCTTACCTCGTGTTTCCAACTCAAATCAATCTTTAAAGTGTTCCTGAGGTGTAAGCATCTGATTTGGCCTACAGTTTCAGAAAGAAACTTTGTCTTTACAGTATGTGTGTCCACCTCTGTGCAAGGACTACTGCAGTTATTAGCAGGCCACAATTTATGCAAAGAACATAGCAATGCATGCACCTTTGTCACCGGTTTCCTTTCTGCTAAAAAAGTGCCTTGCACAGCCCCCGTTTGCTGCAGTTCAAAGAAGTGTCCACGTTACAGGTTGGCGTACATGAGGCTGCCACTTCATGGTGCTCCCGGGTGCTGTCAGGAGTTGCCCTCAGCATCGTTCTGAGTGCACTTACGTGTAAAGCATATATATAACAATTAAGAAACCTGTCACCTCCTCAACAATCACAGAAATGAAAAACAAATGAGCCAATTCTATATTAACATGTAGGTATATACACACTATTACAACAAGAAAACAAAATTTTAAAGTTTAATTCAGTGTTAAAGTATTTTTAAAATATTCTACCTGTAGATCCTACCAGAAAGTAATTTAAAATTCCTTTTGAAGTGAAGGATTCAAGAAGCAATAACATCACCTTTTAGCCTTCATAAACACTAAGATCTTTTAGATGTCTCTATTCTTTGACAACTTGTCCTAGTTACCTAGGCATATGACACATTTCCTGGAAGAAAAATAACTATGCTATCAATCCAGATACAGTCTGTCCTTGATTTTCTCCCTGCCTTTTCATTTAAAGGGATCACAGCTACAAGAAATGTGAATTTTCTAATACTTAAAAGGATAGGATTTTTTCCTAAGTCAGCCTCTATTAAGCAATGATGTAGAAACAGAGTTAATTTTCACTACTTTGCTCTCAGACATCCATTCTATGTCCATTACACTTTACGTGTAATAATTCATTTCCCAGATTTGATCTTCCTGTTCATTTCAAGCCAGTTCTTCCATTTTTAACATTTCCTTCAGAGAAGTGAAATGGCAGGCATGTTATATAACTAACTTTCTGATATGTTACAACAACTGTTTGAGCAATGCCTTTCTTGAAAGAGACTTCATTAGCAAATGAGCAGTTCCTGGGTATAATGTAAAGCATTTTACATGGAAGGACAAGTCTGAGCTGTTTCTCCAGTTGTTCCATTGAGAGGACAATTCTTGGCTTAAAGCATGACTGGGGCTATAAAATTAAAGTAATTGAAATATAGAGTAGGTAATCTACTAACTCTTAAACTGGGATTATGAGGACTCTATTCTGAAAAGGTTACAGTGATCAAAAATTAAGAGAGATGGCTCTACCCACTTTTTGCAGAAGTGTTAAGCCTCCAAGACTTACTTTCTGATTAATATTTAAGAAAGTGTATTCCTACAGACAAGGCACAAAAGGCACCTGCAACTTCGTTAAAATGGCTGTTGTAAAGTGGTGCCATCCATTTCAAGCAACTGCCAACTTTGATTTCATCTTTAGATAACCATACTTAATATTCCATAATTGCGTATTATACCCCCTCAAGGAATCTCTTTGTTAAACTTATTTTGTTTTAGCATTTTTTGGCCTTTACAGCACATCACCTAGTAGTTCATGATTTCAGTTTATGCAAATAAGTAGAATAAAGCACTGAGCAAGTTAGGAGGTTCATCAGCACATTTAAATTGGCTTTTAACAGCCAGCCAGAGCAGAACTGCATGCAGATCTATTAAATTCAGCAGAACTACACAGATACACATCTGTTGAAAACCTAATGTGAACTTTTCATCATGTGGTTCAAGCAGGTACTGTCCTCTCAGTTTAGAGAGAACACCCTTAGCCACAGGGAAGGACAAACAGGTAGAAGGCTTGGTGCCATGATGCAGTAGGTCCAGACTTCCAGGTCAGTCAGTCTGGTTCATCTCATTAGTACCAAAATAATCTGCTTTAAAAGGTTAAAGATCAAGATGATGCTAAATGATCATAATACCTGGATTTACCCACAACCTAAGAAAAGGTCTCCCAAGCGTGGACCTCACAACCACCCAAAAGAGCAAAGCTATTTCTGCAGCAGAAGAATGGATGTGGTGAGTCTTTGCAAGGTCACCTCCATTTTCTCCTCAGAGAATGTTTGAAGGACTCTAAAAAATAGAGAAACTGTGTAGCATGCTTATCCAGGGGGCTTATCATATTGTATTAGCAGTTACTCATCACATTTAATTAAAATTCCTTTTTAGCTGGTATGAAATATTATTAGGTCCATTCATCCCATATTAGTAAAAAGGAATAATAATGGCATGTGATCCTAACAGGAGATGACAAGAAGCTGCTAATGTGACATACATATTGTGGAAGGGAAAGAGTCCTGTGACTGCCAGAGTCAAAATAGTTTGAGGTCTGCGATGTCTTCAATTTTACAGCCCCTTCGCAAGGAAGGTATTAAAGTAACATGCCTCTTTTAGGGCAGGTTGCTGGCTAACAGCCATGTTGATGAGGACCAAAATAGACATTGGTTAGTATTTAGTTAATTGGCTTTTGGAGGAGGAGAAGTTTGCAGAGGTTCAGTGATAAACTAGTCAGAGTAGGTCAGCTAAAGGATTTTGTAGGTCTAAATTAATTTTATATAACTGTATGGTATAGTTTACTTTTAAAATTAAGAAATCCTTTGAGGATAATAAAGCCAAACTAAACTAAGCAGTAATAGTACCCTTTCTTTCCCTTTATGGGTCCAGACAGAGAAAAGGTCAGTTTCAGCTTTCATCCATAAAATACCAGTTAAATTATCCCTTTATTTGTGATCTGAGCCAGAGGGTGCCAGGGAACAGGTTCCAGCTCTGAGGTTCAGGGCATGGAGCCATCTTTAAACTCTGAGAGACAAGGCACTGCATTTTCCACGCTCCGAAGCTTTGTGTGTTCATTGAAAGGAAGATCCAAGCAGGAAGCTTCACACTGTAGTCCTCTGGCCTGGCAGTTACAATGGTTTGGGCTGCTGGGGTGGGAGCCATATACAAGAGGGATAGTTGAAGCCTGTAAGCTAAACACAGATGATGAAGAAAGCAAAAAACATCTTTTAAGACCATTCCTTAGTTGTCTGTGATCCATTACTATGCCATCATTTCTAAGTGGTGAAGCTCACACATCCATTCATGTTTAAAATAGACGCCTCTAAAAGCACGGAAATAAATGTGGCCCTTTTTCTTTCACTACCTCTTCAAGCATCCAATTAGTTGGTTAAAATTAGGTTCTGCTTCGAAAGACTAAAATTGATGCTCCAAGTTTCCATAGTTACTGTGTTTCTATTAATTGTGCTCAGTTAAAATGAGGGGATTCTTTTTTGCCTACCAGCACTGGGTTTTGGCAGCCAAGCTGGGCTCTTTCCTCTTTATGCATCAGCAGTACTATGGACTGTGCTAAGGTACCTTCACCTGCAGAAGCTGTAGAGGCTGGTACTTGGTAACCAGTTTTGTTGAGGGTAAGCAGAAGGGACTGAATTTTCTTAGGAGTGTTCACTGTCCAAGGTGGATCCAAATGAAAACAAGCTAGTCCTGTCCAGGAGATCCAGTGCTAGGAGAACATCAAATCCTGCTTCTGTCTTCCCTTCAGGTGACCTGAAATCCCTGACCTAAATTTCTTCTGCTTTGGGGAATCATTCACAGCCAGCCATCGAGAGGGGGGCTGAGACAGAAGGTGTCTGCAGTGGCTGTGCACAGAAGTCCAAGCTGCTGGTCCTGTCATCACCCCACAGAAGCAGTCTGTCCTCCAGTGGCAGGAGAGGACCGGACAGATAGCGCGTCTCTGCTCTTGGCCTCAGTTCAATAGCTCATCTAGCAGAGAGCAAGGGGCAGGGGGGCTGGCTGCCTGCAGAGTGCTGTTACAGGCTACAACAGCTGCCAGGAAATACTTCCTCCTTTTCACTTTCACAGCAGGATTTATGATGGTCTGTGAGCCTGTTGTCTTTCACATAAAAGTGCTTGTATCTAAGAATTAAATAATTTTTTATTTAAATTTAACAGAACACAGTAACCAGAATTGGCTTCCCATAATATAAACTAAGCAATGCACAGATCTGTTCCCATCCTCCTGACATTCAGAGCTTTGTCTTCTGCAGTGGCTTTTGCTCTCTTTGCAGTATTTCATGTCTTTATATAATAGGGGCAGCACCCACACACAGCACCGGTCAGCTGAAAGCAGTTAGAATTCCACCTCCCTCCTGGTCACATCCAGAGGAAGATTTGAGCCACAAACCAGACATCCCAGTTTTTATATATTTCTCTCAAAGTCCACATTTTTGGGATGTGTCACCTGGCAACCCTAAAACCAGCCCTCAGCAGAGGCCTGGGTAGCTGTGTGCTACTCCAGTCTGCTCAGTTTAGAGCACTAAAGGAGGCTGCAGAGCACCCGGTTGGACATGAAGGCAAAGAAAAGCCTTTTATTTGGTGGAGGTGGGGTGGGGGGCAGTGGGGCCAACCCACCTCGGGGGGGCCTCAGGGGAACATTGTCCCCAGCTGCTGCCCACAGCACCTCTCCCCTCTCCATTCCCAGGTACTGAGGGGCACCGCACTCCCCCCAACACCAAGGCCGGTTTTCCTGCACTATTCACTGCCCTTTGCCTTACTATTTGCCTTAAAGCAAGAGCAGAATGACTGCTGCTCTAGCTGCCCGTGCTATATTTACAATGCATTTATAAGATGAAAATCATCTGGGGTTTGGGCTTTTTTGGGGCTGTTTTCAACTATGAACTCTTAAAAATGGTCTCTGTGGACCTGCAGACATGGTGAAATGCCTGAATAAAAATCCATCTACCTTATATTGCAGGAGTAGTCTCTCCCTAACAACCTCTGTGTGCAACACAAACATTCATATGCTGCATCCCCCGGGTCCAGCATCCGATTAGAGCTGGAAAGATGATACAGAGCATCCTGGATGTGTGTGCTTGCAGTCTCAGTGATGCAGCAGATTAATCCTCAGTTCAGTGAAGAAAAGGTTAAAGCTTGTGCTGACCAAGTACTAGCAGGTGCTTTCCAAGACAAATTCTACCGGTGGGAGCAGGACTGGGCACAAGTACAGCACTGGAAGGATATTACCTGAGAAGGTTCATGTTTTTGTGGGAGGAAAAGCCTCTTTTAGTGAGAAGAGTGAGAGGAGCTGCTGACACCATGCTCTGTTTGCTTCTTTAGCAGCTGTGAGAAGCCATTTACCCTGTGTTGTGCTCTAGCCACAGCAGGTTGTGGTAGCAAGCAAATCAATTTTTGCTTTCATGTTTCACAGAGTATGCTGGCAGAGCAGAGACAATTGCTTTACTACAGAGCCATGTAAGACTGTTTTCTTATAATGAGATAAATAATCTCTGTTTAAATTAAATTTGAATGTCAGCATGGACAGTAACCTGAGACTGAGCTGGAAGTGACCTTCATGCCGGCCCCTGCTTTGTGTCTGGATGTTGGAGCAGTGGGGGGTTATGGATCTCCCACAACATATGTGCTATAATCACCCCATTCAACATTACTGACTTTAAATCCCAGCAATGGATTAAAGCTACAGGGTTGCTGGTGGGGAGAAGTTTTCATTTTGTTCATTCCTCCTATCTCTGAATCATTAGTGCAGAACAAATAAAACAGGTGGAAGAGCAGAGAGTGAGAATAATTTCTTTTTTCTTTAAGACTCCACATTAACATAGTCTTTAGAGATGGTTGGGATTGTTTGGCAAATTGGTAGTTAAAATGGTTCAACTTTGTTCTAATGAATCATTTCTCTCTTTCAATTCAGTATCTGTCATTTTATCATGCTGATGATGGATTTTTATTTGCTTGCTTTATTGTGTTATTGGTTGTGGTTTTGTTTTGGGGTGGGGTTTTTTTTGTGTGTTCTGTTTTGTTTTTTAAAAAATGATTAAATGGACGTTTTAATCTCAAAAAGGCTTAGGGATGATCAGTAAAGCCAGAATGTCTGCAGAGATCTTCCAGATGACACAGAGGTTTTTTCAGTGCATGCTCTTTGCATTTGATGTGCTGTTTTGGAATCAGTGCAGAATGTCAGACTCTTTATAACAGTGAATATTCATTAAGCCTGCCAGAGGCAGAAGCTGCAGTCAGTACAGCATCAGTGGAGGAGGAAGGGAAGACAGAAATCAGGTTAATGACTAGCTTTCTCTGTGATTTGCCTCCTGCTTATTGCCTGATCTCAGTTTTAAATAAATTCATTTAATTAATGTGTTTTGCTACTCTGACCTGCGGACAGAAGGGTCTATGATTAATGATGGGGTATTCCTAGTCTCACAGTGGCTTCAGTCAGCATGTTATGGTGTCTAGGAAAAAAAACATTGAAAAATATTTCCTTTAAACTTAATAATAATACATGATTTAATTGAAAGCTTTTATCTGAATGATATCCTGAGTCCCTGACCCACCAGAATTTTAAAGACAGGGACAAAGTGTTGAGTGGGCAGGGGTGAAGGGGAGGGAGGAGAGTGAAAGCAAACTGCTGTCTTGGTTGAGCATGTACATAGTCAAAAATGTCTCTGCAGGGAAACAGAGCTGAACAGAAATGGTTTCCTCTTCTCCCCCTTGAGCAGGCCACATCTGTTCTAACACAAGTTAGCCTTCTTCTTACAAAGGTTCTTTAAGAAAGCAGCAGAAGCATAGGAGGTAGAGGCAATGTACATGACACTTAGAATATATGGCCAGCTCGCATTATGGGAAGTGATCACCACCTGTTCCTAGTAAACACCAGATTGGAGCTGTGGGGCTATAGAGGGACAGGAAAAAACACGTGGCTTCCCCAAAAGAGAGAAAAATGTCAGTGAGGTAGAAAGTGCAGTCTTAACCCAGAACTGATGGGCTATCAATCTGTGGGCTGAGTGATGACATGTTCTGTGAGCAGGCATTTTGCCCCAAATTTAGAAGACATCTCAGTTTCAAACTGTTTGTACCCATCACTCAGTATTACATACCAGCTCTGATGGTTTTACAAGCTGATGAAAGCCAACCCTTCAACTGAGTGAATTCGCAAAGGCTGCATCTGAAAAGACAACGCTGTAAATCTCAGTGACAGACCTGTGCTTTGGAGTTTTGCAGCAGAATATCACTCAAGACCTAAACTGTACTGGTGTCATTGCTGTCATAACTAAAATGTGGCCTTTTAAGGGGTGAAAATGGTGCAACCGTAACAACCTGGCTGAACTTTCACAGGTGTTTCTGAACAGAAGATGCCCCCCATGAAGGGATTAAGGCTGAGAAAGTGTCCTCATCTTGCAAATAATTGCACAGGATTTTTGTGGCTGTCACTGTTAAACATATTAGTTTCACAGTTTGTTTTTTTTTTTAAATACTCTGGCATGGTTATTGGTACATCCCCCAAGCTGTGATGCTGCTTAGCTTGCTCCTGAAGGTGGAATTCAGCTCCTTTTGCACTAGTCCCCCAAAAGGTAGCTGTCTAGTTTAAACTGGCTGTCTGCGCTTTATCTGTAGTTAAAGAAGCAAAGGTAATACAGCTCCAACAGAGAAAGGAGAGGAACAAAGAAAATTCAATGCATCTAAAACTAGACATTTAAGCTATGTCGGCTGAATTGCCTTCTGAGAGTCTCTATAGACTGTAGCAAGGACTAAATTAGACAGTTTAGGTTGAATGCATGCTTGTTTGCTGGCTGAATTCAGAAAAGGGATACCTTACTCTGTGGATGACATCTAAGAAAAAAAATTCAGGTGCCTACACCTACTAAAGTTTAAATTTAGGCACCCTGTTCCTTGTAGTAGGTGCCTGGGCTCCCTGCACAGAACACAGCAGGAGTCAGGTACCTCTGCAAAGCCCCTGTGCTGAGATCAGGAGTGCCTGGAGCATGGAAGCGAGAAGCTTGGTGCTCGGTGAGGTGACACAGCTCCCCTGCAATCTGCTTCCTTTCTGGGATCTTGGAGCCTGTGATATCCACATGGCACTTTCTATCTGACAGTGTGTAGGAAACTGGGTGCTTTCAAAGCAATTATGACTTGTTGAACAAGTGCCTATTGACACAGTTTTATACGTTTTTCAAGTCCTGTGAGAAGTAGAGGGCTACAGCATATGACACATAAATGCCTCTGGAAGATAAAAAAGTAGCTGGGCACCGTACCTTACTGCTTCAAGTTTCAGATAGGTGATTTTAGGATGTGGGGGTTTTTGTATGTAAATCTGCCTGTGCGTTTCAGACAACAGTCACTGGATAGAAAAAGAATTATTTTGAAAGGCAGCCTAGAAGTCCTTTCCTCCCAACTAAATATGTGATGTACTCGACTGCAGAGTCTCTGTTGCTCTAGGTTCCATTTAAAGTCTACTGAGACACTTGCATTTTGGTGAGTGTACAAGGAAATGGAAGGGGTGAAAAGTTCATTTCCCATTTTAGCACACAAGTGAAGCAGCATCAGGAGCTGCAGGTGCAGCCTAGATTTTGGGTGCATGCATGCATTTTAAAAATAAATCATTTGGTCATTGAACATGAAGATTGCTATATTTATTGAGAATAAAGCAAAGGGACAGTCTCCAAAGTAATCCTCTGAGTTACACCAGGAAATGGCCAGACTCTGCGCTTTTATGTAGGAACCCTGGCAAAAACCTTCTGTGTAGCTGTAGGAAGATGAGAAGTGCAATGCTTTATGTGTTATGAATATAGCTGGTAGATTTGCTTTATTTAGATTTTCCTCTAAGTTTAATAAACAACTTTAAAGCATTTGATAAGACCCAGAAAATATGCAAGAGAAGTACGACTAATCCTGTTAAATGTAAAATAGCATCTAAGTGGAAAGTTTTTATTGTTAAATTCCTGCTGGTAAGAAACAGAAGAAATGTTTAAGGAAGCTTTGGAAACTAGGCGATGACATTTATCCTTGATCTGAAATGCCTAAACATACAACATTGTTAGTACAGCTGAACTGTGACCTTCCAGCCTGCCAATACAGATAAACATACATGTTATCAGGTAAACCACGCAGAAGGGAAATTTTCTGAGGAGACTGTTGAACGCCCACGTCATAGGAAATGCTGGCTATTAACTCATTAAGTTCTATCCATCTCTGTCTTTTTGTATGTGAGCTCTCCACACAGCTGTAAGGATAATTAGTTTCCTTTGGCTTAGTGAGTATTAACAAGTATTAAAATGCTTAGTTTGCATGGACAACAAACATAGTCAGGGGCTGGGAGAACACACAGAAATGCAAGCAAACCCCCTAAGTCTTTAAGTTGGCAGAATCCTAATCCTAGGGTAGATTAGGATGGGTTTGTTGTGTTTGGGTACATTGTGTCAGGTGGATTTGTGACAAATGTTACTGACTTCATCAGGTGAGGGGATTTGTTTAGGCAGAACCAGATTAAAGGGTCAAAATCCTGTTCTGAATTAGATTTCAATAATGTAGACATGTATGTATACCCTATTAGACTGACAAGGAGTTTCCATGCAAGAGATCCTGTACCTTAAGGACACCCTCTATTCTTGCATGTTACTGTATTTGTGTGCTAAAATGGAAAACACAAAGTCGTTGTCATTGTGCTCACATCAAAATGGCATGACCACACACCATGATGTTTCAGCTGTGCTGCAGTGGCAGTGCACTCCAGAGAGTGTTGTAACCCTGCACACTTCAAAGCAGTTTTTGGACTATTCACTGCTACAGGGCTCTCCCCAGTCAGAGCAAGGATGGTTCAAACATGGTTTGAGGTCACCTTCAGCTGGTTTTTTCCTGCCAGGAACAGGAAAAGAGCATTGCTTGTGCATCAGTGGTGTTGGGAATGAATGTTGCATGGGCTTGTTGGGAAGGGGAAAGAATTTATTTGTCAAATAGGGCTTAATTTATTATGTACAATATGAAAGCTCATGTTTTTGTATTGCTGGAGGAAGACAATTGATTAATAATTTGCAAAAAGGCCAAGACACACAACATTCACCTTTGTAATTTGTTATCTCAAAGAAAGAAAAGCAATATAAAAGGTACCTGACCAAAATACTTTATTAAGCAGAACTGAAAGCTGGTTCATATTAATGAATTTAGTATGAAAGGGCTTGCTAGGACATTGCTATTGCCAATGGGAGATGTGTGAAAAATCTGAAGTTGATGTTTAAGACCATGGAAAATTTACAGAAAACCTACAACTGATAAAACAGAGGAAATTCCACTTTAATAATAACTTCAAAAAAGATATTTGACACAAGGGAAGTTAAGGTCACTAAAATAACTTCAGCAGATCCCCGCAAAGATCATAAACTCAAAGTCAAATCTTCTTCATCATTAAATACAGTCTTGGGGGAAAAGAAGTGTACAGGCTCTTCTAATTCTTGATTAAATATCACAGTATAAAAGCAGTCATATCACCTCTTTTACAAAGTTTCCTGTGCAAAACCTATTACATAGATGGTCTCAGGGACAGTTCTGATGTGTCATGTATACACATTTCTTTGGTTCTGTAACATGGACATACTGCATAACTATGGAAAAGCTTAAAAAGGAATCATGCTTTCCAGTGGTGTTTATTTTGCTGCCAGGAAAGAGAAAGATTGTCAAGCAGCAGAATGTGTTCTTTAGCTTTTGAACCAGGAGAGCATTATGTCGGTATGCATGACATACATTTTATTAGAAAATTTTAAGAACAACGTTACAGCAGATGAAGAGTCATAAAAAAGTAAGAAGTACAGGAGATGCTGTTCATTTCATGAAATGGCTGCTAAAGTAAGTGCAGTACTCTTCATTATTGCTACAGGGGTATGGAGCAGTCAGTAGCTGAGGTTGACTGAATAGCACCTTCTGGTCTGTCAAATTGTTGGCAATCTCCTTCTAGGCTGTCTACTTTGTTTTCTCTTCCTGCCCTCTTTCACCAGCAGGAGACCTAGGACTTCTCTGTTTCTTCTCCTCCTTTCTATGCCCTTGCCTCCTCTTCAAAGGGACATGGAGCCCCTCTCAGCTGGTTTTCCAACCCTTCCTTGTAGCAATGCAGATCTCACCTCCTTCTTTACCCTGAACATTTTTACCTATTCAACTGGACAGTTCTGATGCAGAATACACGATGCTGAGACTTAATCACATCAGTGGTATTGGCATTGTTTGTGCAGTATTGCAAGAATTTGTGTGTGGCTTGGAGTGTCACAAGTGTGACAGGTCCTATATTTGTGATACTGCAGTTTTAGAATGTACATAAGAATGTTTTCATCAGATTTGAGGGCTTTAGCATCAATGCATAAGCACTGAGCTTTCCCCTGATCACAATCCTTTCAATGCTTAAAATGATACACAAAATGGATATGCTGTTCCTATTCAAAATTGGGAGTTAAGTAAATTACAAAGAATTTTCAAAGTTTAAGAAAAAAGAAAACAGCCAGGCTTTAGGACTTTCTCTCATAGAAGAACCTAATTTGTGTTGCGTCTGACTATGCTCAAAAATTGTCCTTTTCAGGGCAACATACGTAAACATTTCAATCTGATTAACTCAATCATGTCAAAATCACGGAAATAAAATTGAAACTTGCTTCATACTGCAAGCCTAAAGCCGGGACAGAACTTCACTTTATATGTGCCTGTTTAAAATATTGTATTCTACCATTCTACCGTATCAATTCACAGAACCAAGAGTTAGTCACCAGTCTGGTGTTTTCCAGCCTTTGTGTTGTGATACTACAATAAGAAAAAAGAAACATAACAGCGAGGACTTTCCCGGTTTGAGAACTCACTGCAGCATTATTCACTTCTGAACCATTCTTGACAGCTTACCACAAATTTGGCACCAGCTCTTTCTGATTTCCCATTGTGCTTATAAGTTCATAGTTTAGAAAAACTTCACAGCTTTCTTACAAGAGTCATCCATTTCCTGGCAAAAGGGAACAGGTTGTTAGAGCCTCACCTTGAAGAAGACTATGAATATTTCTGAGACCAGATTCTGCACCCTGACTGAAGAAGTCATGCAGTATCTCTACCCAGGCAATTCAGTTTGCCTCTGTTTTTATACTAAGTCAGTGTCTACCACATTGCATACACGCGTACATACAAACGTACATGCTAGCTAGCTCTCAGGTT
Source organism: Ibycter americanus (assembly GCA_035590275.1). NCBI lineage: Eukaryota > Metazoa > Chordata > Aves > Falconiformes > Falconidae > Ibycter > Ibycter americanus. The sequence goes on from JAVJGI010000064.1 coordinate 45,097,461, forward strand.
TGTCTCTGGGATGCAGCAACTCATTCCCTCCACAAGGAATCTTGAACACAGCTGACAGAATGGTTTGCTAAGACATGCAGTGTGGACGTGCATGCTGCCAAGGCTGACTACCCCTGCCCTGGACACTCCTCTAACCCTATCCCAAAAGACTTGACATGCTCAAACATACCCTTGTGCCACACAATACACATGCTTGTGTTTCATGCTATAAAACACTACAGTGGGCTGCATTACAGCAATCTCTTATTCTATGCACTTCAACTTCAAAAGAGAAATAGAGAACAACTGTATGTCAAGGCACAACATGGGATCCAGAGCATGTTGAGCCCAGCAGTATGTGGAGTGAGTCCGTGCGTACTGTTGTATGTGTTGAGCAGCCTAGACCAGAACCAGTCCATAACACCCAGATGAGCAGCCAGGCAACTGAAAGTCAGTACAGAGCCAGGCTAAAACCATAGCTTTCAAGTAAGAAAGCTGATACTGAGTGCTTGTATTTAATGATGCTTTAAGCTTTTCTTGCTGTTTTGACTTTTTCAGAACCTGAGGCGGGAGAGGTGTCCCCCCCAGTGGGAGCTGGTGTGAACAGCAACAGCTGGACCTTTAAATTTGGACCGGGCAATCCCAAACAAGGTGGTCCTGGTGAGTTGCCAGACAAATTCATTATCCCAGGATCTCCTGCAATCATCTCCATCCGGCAGGAGCCACCAAACAGCCAAATTGACAAAAGTGACTTCATAACCTTTGGCAAGAAGGAAGAGACCAAGAAAAAGAAGAAAAAGAAGAAGGGAAACAAGACTCAGGAGAAAAAAGAAAAGGGCAACAGCACCACTGAGAACAGTGACCAGTGAGGGGTTTATACTGAAAGAAGCCACTTAGCCAGTTTTTGTAATAATGGCAGATTTCTCCTATGTAGCAACTCCCAACTTCTTCCTACTGTTAACAAATTTCCTGTATGTACAGACTTGACAAAATCAGCAGGAAATTCACAGTGTCTGTCTAAATTGCTTAACAGGTTTTGTCTTAAAAGCTTTATTAAGTCTGGTGTTAACTCTTTTTCTCCACTCTGGCTTGTTTTCAGAATCTAAAAAGCAGACACAAGTTTCCTTTCTCCTACGCCGAAAAGGAGAATCTTCACAGTACAGCCAGTGAGAGGTTGGACTCTGCACTGTGGTTCCTGTGCTCCTGTCTTGATGACACTTACAGGACAGGTTTAAAAGTTTTAATGTTGTGCACCCTCTATCTGATTGGAAATATTTGTGTGCAGATGTCAGCTAGGTGATATGAGATCAGATTATAAGATGCAAGAAGAGCTGGTAAATACGCAACAGGGGAAACACCTAATGAACACAAACGTTCAAAGATGTTCAGGCTGGGGAGGAAACGGCTGAAAGGAGATGACCAGACTTTTCAAATCTTGAGAAGTCACTGTATGGAAACATATGTCCTATATATGACGTGTTGTACACACTCCTGCAAATAAAACCTCACATTTACAGCTCTTTATGATACCATAAATTTTATCTCTTACCAAGCAAGCCATTGGGAAAATTGTCCCTTAAAGCCCTGCATTACCCTGGCAAGGCTAGCCCTCAGAGTGTAAGAAGGGCTGGGCTGACATCCCAGGAATGTAACTGACTGTGATGCTCTGTGTCACTATTTCCATTCTAACATTATTTTGCACATTATATCTCTGAAAAGGTCAGAGTTTTTCCACGACACTTATGCAAAAGAGAGAAAAAAGAAACATTAACTATGCTATTTGTTATTTGAGATATTTATTTATAAAGAAATATAGCTGTAAATGTTACAGAAATATGATGCCCTTTAACCCAAACAGAAGTCAATCTAGAGCCATTATAAATAACAATTGCTGCTATTAAAGTGCTTTAGAAAAATTGCCTGAAACATCTGTATTATATCGGCCACTTGCCAATAACAGCTTTATTCTGTCGGGTGACTTGGGGGCTGCCTCTTGCATGTATTAATAAATACAAGAATATCTTCTCTTTTTTTTGCATTAATCTGCACTTTGAATACACCTTTGCAAACAAACTGTCCTAATATGAAGAAGCAGAAGCAAACTCCTCACAGAAATGGATTTACTAACCTGCTAGCTCTGTGCAGTACCTTGGTGTTACCTCCCACACCTTTTCTGATTTTAGTTTTACTTTTCTATGAGATTATGAATTTCTGACCCTACTAACACTAATTATGTAAAATTCAAGTACTGTATGTATGCTGTATGCTCTTCTAAGAATCCTGAAATATTTATTCTGTGCTTGTGTATGTGAATGTCAATGCAGCTATTATTAGAGTGGACTTTAAGCTTTACTGTTGAATGTAAATTCGTTATTTCTTTTTTGTACACTTGTGAAAAAGTGGAGTAGTGTTAATTTTTTAAGCCACTGTTGATTATCAGTTTTTTGTGTATGAAACACAAGTAAAATATCTTTCTTAAATCAAGCCATGCATGCATTTTGGGATTTATTGGTAAGAACCTGTGAAACTAAAGCTCAGTGAATTATTAAACCTAAGGGTATAAATGGAGTGTTGAATGTGGTTGAGGATGTTGATATGAAACCAATACATGTATTTTTAAATAGAGTATAGCTGATGAGGGAGTTCCAAGGAGTTTTCTACATAATTGTACATTCGCAGAATAAAGCTCAAGTGTTGACTTAGTTGGAACTTTGTAAGAAACTACATAGCTCTAAAATTTCTAATAGTCCCTTTAATCTAGGATCAAAGAGAGCAACTGAATTTCTTGAGACATGTCCTGAATGTTTTAAATTTCCAAACTGCTGACAGTTCAGAATAGGACAATTCCTATTCATTTTTAAGAACCTGCAGCAAGGCTTAAAACATCACCGAAGGTAGAACTCTAATAAAAGAATTCATATCTCAAAGCATGAACCACCAATGGCCTCATGTGGTCTCTTCAGAGTTTTCTTTTGCTACCTGTCTTGTTTTACTGATGGTGAAAAAGATGCTACTTGAGAAAGAGAATCCTTGATTCAGGTTTAAAGACTATTCAAGAAGGAAAACTGTAAGATTTAGGGAGGGAGCTGTTCTTCTGCGCAGGTATGCTATGCAAGTACATTTAGACTTACTGTTTTATTTGGTGAGTAATCCAGCTGTTCCTGAAATGTTCATAAACTGGTAACTTAAACACACAGGCTGATAATGTTGTTTTGTACTGATCATAAAGTAGTCCTCCTCAATGCATCTGGCAAAAATTCATCACAAAGATTTAATTCTTACAGAAATCTTTAACATATGGTTGTTTTTAGATTTTAATTGAATATTTTTTTTCTTTTAAGTGCCTGCTTTTCCTCTATACAGGCCAATCATATTCATTCATTTCTCATTAGTGGTCATACACAGCTGGTCTTCCAAGACAGCATGAACCAAGAGTTGCAGCATGTCTCTGACTGGCCTGTTTAAACACAAAGTTACATTTGCCAATGTTGGCTTTGCTGCAGGAGGACTGTACGCTTGCATGACTTGGTAGACAAAAGCAGAATATCTGAAGATAAGCATTCCAGTATAGAGATCTGATAAAACAGAAAAAACTCGCAGAGGAGAAGAGATGATTTTGCCGGAATTTTTTAAATAGAGGCTGGATTGCACTTGTAGAATAGACATTATACAGACTCACTGTGTTTTCACTGCATCAGGCACCTCACCAGATTTTTGGCAGACTTTTCCTTATTTGAACCCTCTAGTACAGCTGGAATGCTGACATGTCTTAAGTGAAACTTGGCTATTTCAAAGCTGGGGTATAACTTATACCATTGACATTCTTGATTTTGGATGTGCAGGAGGAGGAGAAACCCTTGGCATGAAGTATTTTTGGAGGACTGGGGAAGGGGAGTGCAGGGCAGGGGGCAGAGTTTGCACATTCTGCTACAGCTTTGGAGGTTACTGCTTAAATACCACACAAAAATGGAAATTGAGAATCAGAGGTGGCCAAGGCCAACAAGACTCAAAAACCCAAAAGTTTCTTTTATTATCTTGCTGACAGTGAAATGAGCAAGACAAAATACTCTGCAGAATTTGTTAACAAGGATTTACAATTTTTGGGCATTTTACCACTTGAACAATTTGTTTCTCTCATAATCCATATATTTTCTGTGAGCATATTGTCTTTGGAAGTCTGGTTTTTATACGTACAAGATCAGTGGCCAAAACTATTTGGCTTTTATAACAACTAAGCCAGAGTTATGTTGTATATTAATTGCATCCTGTCATTAAAAAGATATCTCATTTTACATTAGGCTTCTAAAACTGAAGTCTTGTGCAGTTTCTTTCTGTTCAGTATTTGGGTCATTACACATCACAGGAGGGCATTGAATTAAAGTTTTCCAATGATCTTACATAAGGGGAAGAACACAGAACCCAAAATGCATTTCCCAGATTTCATATATGAAAATCCATTGTGAAATTGATTGGAGCCAGCTTTGGTATCTTTTAGGTTCATCTTTCATTTCCCCTTCTTCACTCATTTGATGTTTCTAGAACCACTTCCATTTTTGGAAAAAGCCATTACATGGTTAATTGACTTTCTCCCCAGGAGAAATGTGCATAAGCTGCCTTTATAGAACAGTGCTTATTAGTACAATTTCTATAGCATATATTACTCATGTTAGCTGGTCAAGAACTTAGGTCTGCCCATTCTGGGGCTTAACAGTCTCAAGGGTCTAATAAATAGATTTACCCCAGGAAATCTCATTTTATTAGCTCCCTAATCTATATGTAACATATTTAGGTACAAAATGAGTCCATGATTCTGCCTGGATCGTTCCACCAAGCACTTCAGTTAGAGCTTTCTGTGTTTCTAAAATGAGCTGTTGTCAAACTCTAATTACATTCTTAAAATGTAAAGCCAAATACTGCCTTTCTTTTACACAATTAGCCTCACTTATTTTAATTCAAATTGTAGCCAAGCTTGTGTGTCAACAACTGGGTAAAATAAACCACCTACAGTCTTCCCTCCTTATCCTAGTCGCCCCTACAAGCAGTTTTGTGGATCCCATTTAAGACATGCATTCAGGAAGGAGCTGAGTCATTATCTTCGTTTGAGTCCTAAAGAATGAGTAGGTTCCTCAGTCTTGCTGTGATTTAATTGCTGGCAAACTACCGGCTGTTCCTTGCACAGAAACTTTTTAAACACAGTGCCAAGGGTCCCACATTCTGTTAAGGCTCCTGTAAATGTGCAGAAGTTTCACTTTGATCAGAAGTTTGGTTTTGGTGAGTAAGTGAACACTGAAGTCCTTTGGTTTCTTCCTTCATGTGTCTCTAAAGAAGAAATTAGTGGACAGCTGAACTACCTTTCGATATCACACGTAGTTTAATCTGCATGAAGCAAATATATGCTCTGGGAAGTATAGGACATGCTAGGCTTAAAAGCTAGATTTTAAAACCAGGACCCTGACAAAGAGTTGGAGGTATTAAGCTGACCTTCATACCAAGTAGAGCAATCATAAGTCTTATCACTCCCACCACTCAACTCACTTGTTCCTCAACATAATGAGCTCTATTGGGGGGGTGGGGGTGGTGGGTGGTGGAGGAGTGGGGCACATCATGAAGAGATAATGCCATGTACACTGTCAGGTGGGAAATGTTATCCTATAGGCATACCATTGCAATAAGACACATAAAAGGGGTGTTGGGCACACCTACGTGAAAGCACATGTCATGAATGCACCATTCCAGGAATAACATCTGAATATCCTACCAAATGTGAGACCCCGAAGGGCTGCCCTATGGGAACAGCAGCGGGTATTGTATCAGTGCTGGGGCATTACACATTATTACAGGCTTCAGCGCTGACATGGGATAACATTAGAGATGGCCCAGGCAGCCCTGTTTCAGCTGCTTTGGTGGAATTTTATGGACACTTCAAGTGTCTTGGCACCATTTGAGCAGTACCAAGGAAAATTAGAAAGTCCTTGCCCATTAATTACGGGAATGGCGCCACACAAGAAGCCTGACAAGACATAGTAATTGGTAAAACACATCAATCACAGCCACCCTAGACTTTTAACCCTGCAATAGTTTTCCTGTTAGATAAATCCTTCAGCTTTTCTGAGACTTAAATCCCACTCAGTGAAGCCTCAGTAGGAAAAATGCATGTAATTCTGAGGAAAACCGGACTGAAAAATAATCCTATGTCCTAAATAAGCCCCCGGTATACCATAGCCCTCCTTTAGGAAGACATGAATCATCCTATGCCTAGAAGAACTTCCTTCCACCAGTCTTTAAAGAATCTTTCCTGCAGTTTCTCTACCTGTGAAACATTGTGCTAAGCAATTATGAATCAAATCAATTCTGTACCCCAGGGCCTGTAGCTTTTCCAACATCTCCACCGCCCACCCTCAGATATATACTCTGTCAAAGCTATTACTAACTGGTGTCTACCTTTTCATCATCTGTGGTGCAAACAGCCTTAGGCTCAGTGAGGACCCAAGACCTCACTCCTTGGGGCTGGCAGAGAAGGCTCAGGCCCTGCCTAGATCCCCTGTGCCAACCTGGCCCTTCCCAGATGCTGAACCCCAGCTGTGGGCAGCTTCAGCTGGCACCAGGGCCGCATGGGGACAGGATGAAGGGCCTTAACCTTGCTGAACTTGGTCTCAACTCCCTACCTTGCAGTGTGGAAATTACCAGGGTGCATGTTAGATAAGGGACAAGCCTAAAACCACGACGTTCTGCTTGGCTTAGATGCCTAAAGGGGAATTACGCAACATTTAGATACTGACATTCAAGAAAGTGATCCACAAATCTGCTTATGGGTGTTTATCTGGTAAAGAGGAGCTGTCTAACCCCAAGGGTATGTAAATTCCGTTAGACCAGCTACCTATACAGTCAGAAAGTTCTTTGTAGGACTGAATATAAGCTGCCACCAAGCATCACAAAAGCTACCTTGACCTTTCCAAAGCCGAATTTAACAATCTTTTGTTAAGGTACTTCAGTGCAGCTGCAGTATAAATGCAATCCTGAAGATGAGCTGCGCCTTACCCTGAAGGGTGACTGCACTGGGAACTGGAAGGCACAAGTACCTCCCTCTGCTCTCAGGGAGTAAATGGCACAAAAAGGTGAAACCAGTTTTATCCTCAGGCTTCTTTTGCACACACAGGGCAGGTCTCAGCTGGCCACGTAGGGTCAGATGCTGGCCAGCAGCACAAACAAGGAGACATTTATTAGCCAGAAAGTGGTAGGAGAATTCTTCCACAACATTAGAAGATATCAGAGATTCGAAGTGTGACAAGTCAACCCAGGGCACTAAATGCACTCACTTGCAGTCAGAGGGAGAGGCTATGCTGCCTACAGTTCTTGCTAATGGCTCGCTAGGTCAAGCAAGCTTTCACAAATGGACAGCCCGTATCATCTGCAAAGCCATCAAATACATTGTTTGGCTGACAAGCAGGAACTGCTGACCTGTGAGTTATATTGCTCCAGTTGTTTGTACCGAAGAAAAAATAAAAAATCCTATCAATTATCTTTGCTTAAGCCTTTATTGTGCACTGCTGGGCTCCCCCTGTTAACCCATCAAGCCATGTAGGTGCTGGCACACAGTATGCACACAGCTAACGGAAGGTAACAGGATATTGCAGTGCTATAATGCCAAAGCCTTCACAACCTGATCCATATAGATGGTGCAGTTAGTTCTGCATTGATTAACTTACAAAGTGAAACCCCTACAGCAAGTGAGTTTTGTGGTGAAGCGCTCACTGTCACAGTGTCGACCAGAATCATGTAGCTGTATAAGATAATAAATAGGTCACAGGCAAACTGCAGATGTAAGCACGGGCTGCACACTCCACAGGTTAGACTCTGGAAAATTTTTATGTTATGCTAAGTCTTGTCCCTCCTCAACACTGAGGTATGTACTAAAAACTTATAACCCCAGAGGCTCTTGTCCATGCTCCCTGACCTCAGTCTGCAAGGTCATGTGTATGCTCCACCATACATCTATATTGTTGACTGTAGCTGACAGTGGGCTTTGGGCTGCTGGTACGTGCTCTGTCAAAGGCATAGGGCTGACTACCAAATCCATACAAGCTGCCAATCAATGGTGGGATTATGGCAGCAAATGGGACAGATGCCCTGATGCTCAACCACTCACATGGCAAAGAGTGATTTTTTTGAGCCCATCCTGAAAGCTCTCAAGGTCTCTTCATGTCTGTGCAGCTGGGTGAGGTCATTCCTCTCCTCTGATAAATTAGCTCAACCACAAGTCCTATGTCCTTTTCTAAATGCAGGGCGAGGGAGGCTATTACACCTTTCTGTATTTTCTGTGCACTGTCAAAACATGGTGAAAATCATGTACTACCTTCTCCTGCCCTAGTCCAGCTCCCCTAGCCTCCTCCAAAACTTGTCTTAAAATGCAAAACTGGGCAAGTTCGGCAAGACTGGATTTGTGCCCATATCCAGACACATGTTCGAAATGAAGAGACTGTCCAAATGCTTCCTGTCTAAGGCTATCATGTCTGCTTCTCTCTTGCTCTCCTACCTACCCGCCTACCCCAAGCTTTGTTTCAAAAAACTGTTTAAAATGTTTTGAAAAGCCATGTATCTTCCTTTCTGGTAACTGACAGCTCACAGCTTTTAGCCATTTCTAAATTTGAGCGGCCAAGGGCTGACACGGATCAAGGCAGCAAACATCCCCAACCTCCATCGACCAGTGTCCCAACCCTTCCCTGGCACACATGGGCAAGTTTACACATCCAGGGACAATCCTAGCTGACACACTGAGCATAAACTCTCAGTGGAACTGGTTTGCTGACTCGTCCAAAGCCTTTTTTGATACATGGCTGTTATGTATATGATTCCTCTAGTCAGACGTGTGACCTACATTCTTGATCATATAAAATAATACCTTTTGATATGATAAAGTATACATGTCTCAACTGCTCTCCACCTTTCGACCAGTTCAGGTTAGTCTGCATAACTGACCTGTCTCATTTTCTATTCCAATAGTACACGCCATCTGCATGTTTTTCCTTAAATAATTTTATGTCTTCTTCTACATTATTAATTTAGCAACATTTGGTGAAGAAGAAATCCCCTTGAGGTGCACAGAAGATCACAGAGAAAGAAACACTTACTTGCTGCATTCTATCTGCTGTAAGACCTTTAGTAGCCAGTTTACAGCTTTATTATATGTGATCACTGTAAAACTAAGGCATATAAATTGATCTCTTTTTTTTGTTAGCAGTTTTCTCTATAAATCAGGCCAATAGTCCATTAAAAAATTCTGTTGCTTTTGTTTGACAAGACCCATTTTTCATAAAACCATAGTTTCAGTCTTTACTGTTTGCATACTGTACCAGTCTTTCCTTAATTTTTCCTGGCACAAATTTCAGGCCCTTTGCCCTACAGTTTTCTAACGCTTGCCATTTGGCCTCTTTCACTGGTCTCTCTCCAGAGCTCCAAGAGGTGTTAAAATAATCAATCACTGAAGTAATTTCTTGTAGTGTTCTTGAATGAAGAAGGCATCTATCTCACCTGCCATCAGCTCCAGGTTCACTTACACATGGAAAAATGTAATACATGTAAACAGATGCTCACTTGTTGCACTTCCTAGTTTTTTATCTGTTTTGGCAGTCATCTTATCATAGCAGAGGTTTATTTTATACTTAACATAGTAGAACAACAATTTCAGGTGAAGCTTCTGAGCCAATACTTTAATAAAATAACAACTGCTAGCGAAAATCCATGCACATAAGAAACCTGCCCAGAAATGTTCTTGTATCTTAGAGTCATTTTTGGCAGATCCTTATCTAGCAATTTCTCATTGCCTTCAAGGCCCTGTAGAATGAAGCTCTCACAGCTTCTCAGGGTTTGTTTCTTATCTCATAAATAGTTGCCCTTATATTGACAGTGGGGTGGACTGAAGCTAGGATTCTAATGAAATTTTTTACTTGGGCCACAGTGTGATATTTGATATAATGCCTCTGCCAAATGCAATTTAGTGGAGGATAGGGAAATGTCACATATCTAATTGTCAAGGCCAGCTACGTGCTGCTGCAAACTGAGTCCTAAATCTTACTTTAAAGTATCTCATTTCCCAGTCCCTGGTGCAAAAGACTAGAAATTTTGCAGTGCTTTCATTTGCAATTGCTCACACAATCAGTACAGTTGTTCTGAGCTGTTTGCTTTAATATGAAATTACATACATGACACACTTTTCCTTTTTTCTCAAGAGCCCTGACTGTCCTATTCTCAGAAAATAGTCTCATAGAAAACATCAAAAATTATTAGAGAAGAATTGAAGTTTTTGACACATGAAAAAATGTGAGAAGGAGTAGTAGATAAGGGAGCTTTTCTGTAAATATGAAAAGAAATGAGAGAGTTAAAGATGCCAATTTTTTAACTATGAATGTTTCATTTCACCATTTTCAGCTCTCTGAGATATGGCAGTTCACATTTCTCTGACTGGTGACTTAGGACAATCCCTTCAAAATGTAGATGTGCTGTCAAGATCATCTTCTGTAAGACAAGGACAAGCATGAAGTAAGAGAAATAAAACAGGGATTTGATCATGCAATGGGCAAACAGCACAAGGTCTTTCATCAGCCTCTAGCTTTTAATGTAACGAAATGTAACATAGCAGGATAAAAGCTAGGAGCAGGTTTACCTTTGCTGGCATGTTTTGAAAATGGTGCGTTATTACATACACTGCTTTCCTCAGTCAGTACAAGACATTTTCCGTTACAGTTGCATATATGGGCTTCTTCCTCAAATACATCCAGCAAGGTCACTGTGATCATATCTTTTTTTATGCTTTTTTTCCCCCTACTAATAAAAGAGCATCGTGACTCACTATGAATACGGCTAAGAAAAGGTACGTGTAGACCCAAGGCATTAACAGGCACTATTTCTTTTCTACCCTAACAATGTTAATAACAAAGCATCTGTTCTTCATATGTTCCTGCTGTGGGCAATGACCACACAGATTCTACAAAGAAATGAGTGCATAAGCTGCTGCACGGGCATACTACTGTTAAAGAAATGGTCCAGAACTGGCAATTTTAGGTAGTTGTCTGCTTAAGAAGTCCAGTACTGTTGGAAAATACCTGGTAGTCCCACTGAGCACACACTGTCAAGGTGGGAGATCCCACCCTGAACAATGAAACACGTTTTTATACACATTTAATGATTCTTTTTGTTTTTGTAAAAAAAACCACCCTGATCTGGAAATCGAAAACCACTGAGAGCAAAAGAATTGCTCAGCTGGGCTTATTCTTTTGATTCAGGTTAGAAATCTTACGTATTTTACCAACCTAGTTTCTTCTTTTTGTGACTAAAATTCGATCCTTTAATGCTTTATCTAATGGACTTCTTGTGCATGTAATTTTTTTAACAGATTACACTTTTTAACAGATAACACATTATTTTACAAATTATTTTTGTCATTTAACAGGCAGTTGATCTTCTTTTAATGTACAGCTTAATATATTTCAGACTAGGAAAGAAGGTTATTCCCTGTCAAAACCCTAAGGATAGATGAAGTGGAAAAAATGCTTTTAACAAAAATGTAAAAGAGTAATTCGGTCACCAAAAAAAAGAGAAGAAAACACCTACTGGATAGTGTTTGGAGGTTCCACATCTTAAGAACATAGTAACTCAAATTTTAGTATTTATGTGTAGGATAGCAATAATTTTGGCTATGAACTTGAAGTTAGTTAGATTTTTGAATCCTGGGAGAATGATTTTTCAAATACATGAAGATCTACTTCTAACACTCAAAATCTGAAAGATGAGTAAACAGGTAAGACGTCCTCTAATGAGAAAGACTGTCTTGAGTCACAAGATACCTATTTGTAGTTCTCCTAATGGGAGGTTGAACTTCAGACATTGCTATCCTCCAAAACAAACAAAGATAGCAAAGATTTACTCACAGTGCTTTCACCTCTGCAATAACAACTCCCTGATATTTGCAATTCTGAAGCCTTTCCTGTATCTCCCTGCAGTCTCCAGCAGGCTCTGGGACAGTGCTTTCGCGTCTGCACCTAGAGTCCTCTAACCCTCCACATCTTGCACTAGACACCGTAAATACCTGTCAGGTCCGATAGCTTGGATTTGTGGTGGGACACTGAAGGGTTAATTTCTTTTCCACCTCCTGCTTTGTAGCTCTAATCTAAAACTACTAGGGACCACATTGCTTAGTAGATAAGGATAGGAGGCATCCATCACTAAAAAACCCTAATAAACATTACTCCGTGATGGGCAGCACAAAGCCTAATGGGCAATTAGGGCTGCAACATCTGCACCTCATCAAAGCCTGCTCCAATCAACACCATTAGCCGGAACAGTGACAATGGAGAGACTGAGTGGGGCTTGGTGAAACCATATTGTTACAGCTGCAAAAGTACTTAGGGTTTCCTTGTTGCATGGGAGATGCTCTTTCAGTGGCTAGGAGAGCTTTCCTTTTCTGTTCTTTCTGCCTTTTTTTAAATTTACTTTTGCCCAGTGATGGTTTTTTCTATTAGAGCTGACGTGTGCTGTCAGCTGTGGGTCCTTTGAGCAAAATCTGTGCGTGTAAGCCTGTCTCCTTGTTTGCTGTGCTACAAGGCTAAATTCCTAATTAGTTGTTAAGTGTTGGGATGGGTGGGTTGCTGTAGTATTAAATATTAGGAAGATGCTTGAATATCTTCCTACCTATTCCCCCCTTTTCCTGGTAAATAAAGGAATCACATTAATTTGTTTGCTCCTTTTAGAAGACACAAGCGCTTGTAATCATTTAGGTTCTGAAGTCACTGTTTGGAAGAGAGAGAAGGAAGAAAATAAAATATATCCCGTGATAGCCAACTCCCTAGTTACCATTCCAGACTAGCAGTGTCAGAGAAAAACATGATTTCAGGAAGGGTTCGGCCTGAATCAGTAAGCATCAGCCACTTACAGACCTTGCCTTGCGATCTCAGTCCTAAACAGGCTGTGTATTTCATGCTGTGAGACAACGAGAGCTGGAGGTGTACCTCCACCTTTGCTCTTGCTTTTTGGCAAGAAGCAGCTCTTGACTGCAATAGGGGAGAACTGGTTTTGTGTTTGAAGTCTATGTTTTGTCTAAGGGGAAAAAGACAGAATTTAAAAGAAGAAGAAAGTGCTTTCACCTAAACTTACAGAATCTTAGATTTGAAGAAAATGAATCATTTTGTTTATTCTCCTTAAGTCTGGTAGCAATATTGCAGAGAAAACACATATATTTTGTCTAGGGGGCAAAAGAATTTAAAAGAAGACGACGAAAGTGTTTTCATCTGGACTTATAGAATCTTAGATTTAAAGAAAACGAATCGGGTTTTTTTTTGCTTATTCTCCGTAAGTCTGGTAGCAATATTGCAGAGAAAACCCATCACATCAAAGAGCAGGTGGCCTGGGAGGGCAGCTGCAAAGACAGTGGGATAAACAGCTGAGCAACATGTGCTCTGACGTGACACCAATTAGTTACAATGTTTCAGTCAGGCTAGGAAACAGCCTGTCTCATCCGGCCTGTGAAAGAGAGAGTTGCTTGTTACCTTCCCCAAATGGCTTAATGGAATCTGAGGAAAGGAGGGAAACTTCGGTTTTAAGAATAATAAAGCCGCCAAGCTGTCTGGAGTTTTCACAGGTAACGGCTCTTTCAAAAAAGAGGGTAGAATTTTGTTTCTGTGTAATCTCAAACTGTTGTTTCAAAATCTGCCTCAAAACTCCTGCCTCAAAAAGAAACTAGACGTTAGGTAGGCATGGTAAGCAGTAAAAAAAGTCTGGTAGTTCCTATAGTTAAAAATAATTATGGAAGTATGACTCTGTGAAAGCCTGGATTTCTTCTTTTTAATTGTAGGCATCTTAAAGTGGAATAGTTATTCAAAGGTGCTTTTTTGTTTATTCAAAGCCGCTTGACCGGGCTGCCTCTACAGCCGCAGACAAGAGCAGCACTGCTGGAAGGCAAGTCCTCCGAGGGCTTTTGGAAGGGAATTATCGCTTGGAGATGCCCATTCTTCTCTTCTAAAAGTTCAAAGTCCTTTTCCTTTTCCCTTTTCAGAAAGGAGGCGGGGTGTGGAGAATTACTTCAGATCAAGTAACCAACTCTCTCAGGGGGAAGCTTATCGCTCCTGACAGGAGGCTGCAGGAAGGGAGTGGGGGGTGTTGGTCTCTTTTCCCAGGTAACAAGCGACAGGGCAAGGGGAAATGGCCTCAAGCTGCACCAGGGGAGGTTTAGGTTGGGTAGTAGGAAAAATTTCTTCACTGAAAAGGTGATTAAGCATTGGAACAGGCTGCCCAGGGAGGTGGGGGAATCGTCATCCCTGGAGGTATTTAAAAATCGTGCAGATGCGGTGCTTGGGGACATGGTTTGGTGGTGGGCTTGGCAGTGCTGGGTTAACGGTTGAACTTGGTGATCTCAAAGGTCTTTTCCAACCTAAATGATTCTTGAAAAAGGGAAGAGACACAGGGCAAAGCTTTTCCAGATAGCTTCTGATGTTTTAAAAAATTATACTCAGCTCCACGATGGTGATAATAGTTCTGAGTTTAGGAAAATACATTTTAAAAGACCACATCAAAGAAGTGTGAGGAATTCTGTGAAGTCACAAGACGAAGTAGATAATTCAGTGCATTAGAATCATGAAATTGTTACCAACAGAGCACCAGCTCTGTACAGCAGAAAAAAGTTTCAAGTAGCATTTGGTGTTGATTATGGTCCTCATTATGCAGAAGTTATTTCATTCAAGAAATTAGTTGTTTTCTCTCGCTGTGAAAGATTTCAGGAGGGCCTGTCTAAGCTGGGACCTTACATAGCTAGACATCGGTTTAGAGTCTGAACACTGCTTTTCGAGTTCTTTTTTATGACCAGCACCAGGTAAGAAGTCTTGGCTATTTCTGAATACTCATTCTAAAAGAAAGTACCTCGTTTCCAAATATGTGAAATGTTATGCTTGCTTACTTAGTCCCCAGTGTGGCAAATTGCTCTAAACAATCTCCCTCTAAATAATAGGTATGAAACCATGCTGCTGAAGACTGCTGTATTCAGTTAGCTGTTATCAGACTTCCCAGATTACTCTCTTTCTCCTTTTCTGTAAGTCTTTTAAATCACTGCTTAAGTTTTTATGCCCGTAAAAAAAGCACACGTAGAAGTCTCACTGAAAAACAAATAGTGTAAACCATGAATTCAAACAGAGCAGCTTGAAGGATGAAGTCTTGTAAACTGGCAATAAGGCTACTGTTTCTTCATTAGTGTGATGAGTACTTGTATGTTTGGGTGAGGCACTTGAGACTGATAGCTCTTTCTAGAGAAGATGAAGCTTTCAAAAATTCTGGGTCTTGAAGGTGGCTGTAGCCAAATTAGAGGCCTTTTACACCCCTGGAAGTAGGAGCTCCATAAGCAGGATATAATTAATATCAGCTTGTTTTGAATTCAGACACGAGCACACTCATATTCTGTAACTATTGAACAGCCTATAAGCATTTTTGTACCTGGTGCCCTAGTAAAAGTAGTGTTGCCATTGCTAGGAACAGGTCTCAGGCTTCAT
The DNA here is from genome assembly GCA_035590275.1 of Ibycter americanus. NCBI lineage: Eukaryota > Metazoa > Chordata > Aves > Falconiformes > Falconidae > Ibycter > Ibycter americanus. The sequence goes on from JAVJGI010000064.1 coordinate 45,112,967, forward strand.
ACTGACAGTGTCAGACTCCAGTCCGTGCCTGTTAGGTTTGTTAGCAGCTACTTACAAGAATTTTGTGTGAACTTGAGCTTGAAGTAGTGTCTTCAGCTATACACACAATTTCAACATAGGATAGCAGTGAGGGCCTCGAGAATATGGGCACATGTTGAAACAGAGACCCCAGAACTATGAATCAGCGATGAGTTGATCATTGGAGATCAGCCAGTGGTGATTACAAAGGCACACTCTGGAAAGCTGGAGAAAGACTGCTTTTACTGTAAGGGGGTGGGGGGAGAAGGGTAGCAACAGCAGCAGCTTGTCAAAAGGTTAAGAAAGAAAAACACACACATAAAATCCCAGCACAAAATGAAAACCAAGCAGCAGGCCAAGACACATATAGCAGCCTGGGAAAGCAACACCCCCCAGCACATTGCAGTGCACAAACGAATAGCTAAAAACTGTCTAGAAACTGAAACAGTTATTAAAGGAGAAAAAAGAAAATGAGAAAAATTGAATTTAGGAGTTGTAAAGAAAGAATTTTCCCCTTTGATTCCAGCTTCCCTTTCTCAAAATTGGTCACCTTCATCTCATGGACTGAGATCATAGAGAACAGGAGCCCTTGGCCCTGACTATACAGCAGCCTTTCGATGGTACTGTACACTTACAGCTAATCTAGAATAAGATTGTTACAACAACTTATTGAATACGTGGTGATAGCTATTATAAGTACCAACAAACATTAGCTATGTGTATTGTTAATATCAGGAAGTCCAGTGGGGTTGATTTCAGAATTTCAAACTGCCCTTGCTTATCTGTCTTCTAAATGTGCCCATCACAACAGTCTCTATTTCCCTAATTAGTACAGCTGTATTCAGTTACAGCATGGTAAGGGGTCTACTAAGGATTTTTTTTCTCAGTAGTGAAGGAATAGGATATCTAATATTTAATACTGTATCTAGTATTTATATATTTCACATTACATAAGACAAACAGGACTGTGGGAAAGATTTAGAAAACCTAGTGGGACTCATCTCACCTGATCTGAGAAGTCTGCAGCATAGATATCTGCATCTGATCTAATCTTTGCGTTTCCTTTCATATTCAGTGGAGCAAAATAAAGTCTTCTGAAATTGTAGTCATTTGTCCTATCTTCGAGTGAGATGAGGCGACCCTTGAAAGGCCTATTTCTGTCTCTTTGTAAAGACAGCGCAGACAATGAGCTCCAAGGCGACAGTCTGCACCACAAGCATCTCCATTTTGACAGGGGAATCTCGCCCTTTGGCTATTAGAGATGTCTGCTCCTGGAAGTTCGTCTAGCCAGTAGTTCCTCTTCTGTCTCTTCACAGGGGAAACTAATATAATCTCTTTTTAGACAGAGTGAGAAAGCCCAGCTGGATTACTCTTGTTTGCTATTCTTAATCTTCTCCAAGCAATCAATTTTTGGGGGTCAAGTAGATATCGATTAGTTATGAATAAGTCCAGAGTAGGTGTGTTATGCATTTTTCCCACCCCCGCTTAAATCGGTGCTCCCAGTTTCCCTCCTCCTTAAGCCTCTCCCTCTCCTCCTTGGTTTCGATCCCATCAGAGTATTGCTGGACTGTAGGAGAAATGCATGTTTCTATGTTGATGAAAAGCTTATGATTCTGGAGAGCAAGGCATGATGGCAATGCATTTAATAATACTGGGTAAAGGGAGAGGATGACTAATGGAATGAAATTCAGGCTCTTCTAGAGGTCGCTAGCTCATAACATAGGACAAATAGGCAAAGAAAGAGACAGTGCTTGAGAAGTGGCTGTGGGGGCAATTGTCTGCACTATAAGGGGAGGCAGGAAACTACAACACATTTGGGGAGCAGCCAGAAAGCCAGAAATGAGGCAGTGTGACTCTTGAGTCTAAGAGATTTCATTTTCTCGTGATTGAAAAGCAGTTGCTGACTGAGAAGGTTGGAGCTCAAGAGATGCAGACATGAAAGACTGCAGTAGAGGAGACCTGTAATAGGTCCTTGTGCACTAGATCCCTAGCACAGGTCCTCGTGCTACTCCTTCCCCAGGGTCTGTGAGCCCAGTACCACCCTAAACTCTACCAAGCTGCTGCGACCAATGCTTTATGTCATAGGGATGATCTGAGAAGCACTGGGGAGAAGGAACACTGCAACAGGCCATGGATTAACAAAAAATATATTAAAAAGAAAATAATTTGCCACCAGTCTCTAGCCTGTTGAAAGAAGACAATATACATATGTAGGATCTTACCTGTCACACTGGTTGCTCTTAGAAGTCTTGCTCAGAGAACTTGTGCTTGCATTTGCACTAAAATAGCTTCCAGACAAAGGAAGAAATAAATTTAAAGTGACAGCTGGTAGAATTCAAGGACTAGGAAAGACTCTAGGGATGTATTCTTCTACAGATTACAGCAAGGTTAAAGGCATGGAGTAAACACAGGTGGTTGCTGACTCATGCAAAAGAGTGTAACTTTTTTTTTCTCATTATATTCCAGTTCCATCATGCTTTCCCTGACCTGTTGTACAACTTGGGAACGTGATGCAATATGCCTTCTTTGGCTTAAAATCTACATTATTGTAAATAGCACATTAAGGTATAGCTAACGAAAGACTACAAATATTGTCAGAACATTTTCTACCCCCTTTTCTTTCCCTCTCTGTCACCAGGCTAGTAGTGTGTCTTTGGATTCTCTGAACAATTCCAGCTTCTGAAGCCTAGAATCCCAGTCTGCCCTTTCCAAGGCTCATGAGGTAGATCCACTGTGGCCTGTGCAGACCTTAGTGTGTGCTTCTCGTCCTACCATACAAATACAATGGAACTCAGTCTTATTGTCATGGAAGAGAGTAAAGAGCATGCCTCCCAACCTGTCCCATCGTTATTCCTGAGCTGCTGCTGTTTTTTCTCTGAATACCTTCAAATACTAGAGAAAGCTGAAAACTTTTAGATTGGAACAAAGTGGTTGTTCTTTGATGTAATAAAGGGACTGGCAGTTCAGCATTTAAAAGGAATCCTTTCCTATCTAGTCCCAGAGCAAAGCCCAGATGCTCCTGAAACTGTTTAAAAACAGTTTGTACTTGCTGATGCTCTTTGCACTATCAGAGGTTTTTTTTGTTACAGTAGTAGGGAGAAAGCACTTTGATTTACTTTGCTCCTACCAGGTATCTGAGGTCTTTGAGAGCACCTGATGGGATAGACTTCTTTTCACAAACTTAAAACAATGGAGTTCAATATATAAACTTCTAAGCTCCTCAGTCATTAATTGCCGCAGCAATTGAGCTGGCTTCTGTTTGGGCCAGCCTGTTGATCTAGGATGTCTTGTTTACCTTCTGTTCAGACTGCTTTGCTTTGTAAATCTTGGGATTTTCGGGGTGGTTTTTTGACAGATCTGTCTTATGATAAGCAGTTATCTAACTAAATCTGTATGGACGATCTTTTATTGAATTTCTATCCTGTTGTAATAATATTTGGCAGACATTCTTTCTTGGCCATCATGTCCCAGCTTGTGGTTGCAGGATCACACGTTAGTTGAAAGTACAGTTCTCTCACTTAGCTGTGTGCATCACTGGTTACTTGTTAAAATAAGGGAGCTGCAACGCACAAAAGTGAGAACTGGGGTTTTGAAAGGAGTTGTTGAAGCAATTATTAATCCTTGGGAAAGAAAGCATGTAATATTTTTTTAAAAATTCTAACAACTCTGTTTGCTACTGGCATGACAATAAAAATACCACAAATAGGCAAGTGAAAGATTAGGAAAATTAAAGATAAGGTCATTATCAAAGCTCAATATAAGCATTATTTATCTGTTTATTTACATTTAATTTACTTGAAGCACTTGCCTTGGATCACTAGACACTTTTATAAATTCTTTTGAAACGTAAAAATCCAGCAAACTTGGTGTCCTTAAAAATCTACAAAATTCATTATTCCTCTGCAAAGTTTAAAGCTCCTAAGTCCAGTGTACTAAAACCCACTAACCACATTACATGCTGAGAGACTAACATTGTGTCTTCTCATATCTAGGAAGGAGGTGAATTGAATGTGCAGATCACAAAAAAACCCCAAACCAAAACACAAAACAAAACCCAAAAAAACCAAAACAACGGTTTCCTCCCATTTGAAAAGGTTGTTATGTGTAAAAACAGTTCATTTACTGTTATGTGGGGAGAAAGAAGACTGCCAAGGTAGACAAGGCAGAAACAACTGACCTTTATAGATAAAAATCAATAGGTTGAAATTCAGAAATGTCAAAACATTGCACTTCAAAACAGAGGTATGATGTACTCTCTGTGGGTATTACTTGACATATAAGAATTTTGGAAATTAGACAAAGTCCAGTGTCAAAAATACTGTAGCAACCTGTAGACAAAGTCAGACAGCTCTAGTAGTGTCTGCCCTGTAATAAATCATTTTCATGCTTTTTTCTGGTTTGTAATGGAACACCGTCATCAAATAGTCCTGCTAGTGATTCTTGTCAGCATGTGATAACCAATTATATCAAAGATGGCTGGAATATACTCAGTGATATCATTTACCAAACACTTTAGCAAGCTTCTTACAAAATTCCTGCTAACTCTGCAGTCAAGATGCTCATCAGTGTGAGGTCAATTGCACAGCCTGCGCCAGTATCATTACATATGGAATATGTGTAAATGCAGCAGTAACATTACATCACAGATGTAAGAGATGACCAAATGGTCTTCTACCTCGTTTGAAACACTAAATACATGCAGCTCCTGTCCTTGGTACATCAGCCAAAATTGTTCTTAAAACTTGTTGTTGAAGGGATCCTACTACCTCTCCATTCAGCCTGTCCCAGAGCTTAACTACTTTTATAGTAGCAATTTTTTTCTAGTGTGTAAACTAAATCCTCTTAGCTGCAAATTAAGCAGATTACTTGTTACTCTTCTCGGGAGAACACAGAGAACAATTGATGACTGTCTTCGTTGTTATAACCTTTGACAAACTGGAAGACTTCTCACCTTGCCTCAACCTCCTTATTTATTATATAAACAATTCTTCTTTAAAGACCATGATTTTGGAAAAACCTTATTTTTCTCACTCTGTTGGATATTCTCTATGCCCATGCTTCTTTAAATGCAGTGCCCAAAGCAGGAACCAAGCTCTCACTAGTAACAAGTAGAGCAGAATAATTACTTCCCTTGTCTTACATACAACAGTTCTGATAATATATCCCAGAATGAGATTTTTTGGGTTTTGAAAGTGGCATCTCATAATCTGTGAACCGCTATAACCCCAGTTATTTCTGCAGTACTGCTCACTCATTTACTTCCCCATTTTGCTCTATTTGCTCTGACCTTCCTGACTGTACCTTTTTGAATGTGTCATTATGAAATTTTGTCTTATTTCAGATTGTCCTTCCCAAATTGACAAGGTTCTTTTGAATTCCCAAAAGCTTCCCTTTTTCTCCATCCTCATATGGCAGCAGCTAAGATTTTGTGTGCATTACAGTAGCGTGTAAGGTGCTAGTAAAACAGTTTTTGTAGAGTTGGATGCATGACAGACTCCTGTAGGAGTATACATGAAATGTCATCACAGACTGACAGTAAACTGTAGTTGAAACGCTTAATTTTTTTCAGAGTCAATTACTTATAAACCTTACAGTGATTTAATCTAAACCATTTCTAGAGTGTAGCCAGGTTGCTTTTTGAAGTTTATCTGCAAACTCGAGCACGTAAAAGCTAAGTGTTAGATTGAAGGTTGAGGAGGGGAGAAGGAAGAAGCCAGAGTAACAGGTCATTAAAAGGTGATTGTTGGTCTACATGGCATTGGGAGCAGAAAACTTACTGGAGAGAAAGGTGATGAGACCAGGCACAAAGATTCACAAAGGTTTTCTGAAGGAAGAGGAACAGAGGAATATTAGCAGTTAACAGAGACATACTGTGGGTTGGGAAGTAAACGTGAAAAGAAATCCAGTTTTCTTTAGTCAAGAATGGACCAGATTTGAAGAACAGAATTAATTTGGAAAGTGGAAAGATCGTGTTACCAAAAGACTCTTGCAGAATTGCAAACACCATGAGCAAAAGCAGCAGAAGTGTGTTTGGGAAATAGACCCCAACTCTTGCTTATGGAAAAACTCCCTTTTGGACAAAAGGGGAACAGAGGAAACAGGCCAGAAACCTCAATGTTATGACAAAGGGATTTGTAATAGGAGATTGAAAGTGTGGATGAGAGAGGAACAACCAGATGAAGGGAAAGAGCTGTAGGATACCTGTTTATCTTCTCAAAAAAAGATGTCACTCACCACACCAAGCATGGCAGTTGAGATGGATTATGCACAGTGCAAGCATTAAGTTGCATAGACGTTTTCAAAGCTGGCTTGCTAAACCAGAGAGATTTTAAGGAGTTTAACCCTTGAAGAAACTGTATTAGATTTCCCATTTTTGTCTACTGTCAGTGTCAAGAGCCCAATCAGGATCACTGCCAACGGAAGGTATATTAGGAATTGTACTTCTATGCAAAGGACAGAAAGCTTATTGGGTAACCACTTTTCATGTTTTAAATCCCTCCTTTACGTGCCAGCTTTCTCTGTCCGAGCAGTATGGGATTTACTGTCACTTAAGTTCCTTGTAATTAAGGGTGACAGCACAGTGGGGTAAGCCAAGCCCACTGGTGCCCATGCAACTGGATGCTCCCGGGCACAATAAGCAGCTTTTACTGCACAGTTCACAACGTCTCTCATGTGAATCATTCTGTTCTGCTCATGCTTCCCTCACTTTGCACTGTTTTGTTGCTCAAGGGCATTTTGTTCTTACTTAAAGCAGCCTACATCTTCCTTCCTCTTGATGATTCACAGTAGTTCATTTATGTTAAAGAGTTGAATCTCAATTTCAAATCACTGAAGCCTACCTTTAGATTGTCCTTATCTGCTTTCTGGGGCACCAGTCAGCCTAAATTCAGTCTCCGTGTATGATAAGTGACTAGAAAGTGTAAGAAAGGTCAATGGTCATCAGCCACATACACAAAGGCACACAGAGTTCTTTAAGTAAAGGAAAATAAGGAGGTTGGTTTATAAATGTTCTAGGTGTCCAGGAGACATCAAGATATTTTGGACAAGTAGAAAGCTTTTCCTGCTATTACTCTGGGCATAGGCTGCAGTAGAGATCAGTATGAGGGGTATCAGGTAGATGAGATTTGAGGAAAAAGAGGGACTATTCCAGGGGAGATGGTGTGGTCAGGGGCCAAAATGTGTTTTTCCACATTTGCGTTTTGACTCCATGGCATACAGATGTTGTGAAGAGCAGTAAGCGGCAGGGGGTGGGGCAGAAACAGAGAGATTCTGAAGAGCTGTATACTTCTGATGAAAAGGAAAAAGGCCTAAAAACCTAAAGATCCACCTGAGAAAAGTCTCGGGTAAAAGCTCTGTCCTGCCTTACAAGATTGCTCAACTTGGTTACTGAGGAACCATAGCACGTAGTGCTGAATCACCCTGTTCTTGCTCACTGTACCCAAGCCTAAGCCATTGTTGGAAAATCACTGTACCAGGTACTAGAAATCATAAATTAGGTAGTTAGACACATCAATAGAAGAATATGGTGCAAGCCAAGATTCAGGTACAAAATCCTGGCAGGGCCACTTATGAAAGAAAGCTGAGAAGGTCAGCTCTGAGGAAGACCACCTGAGTGAGGCTGAAGGCCAGAACGACCCTCTAAAAATTGATGCCAAGAGAAGACTCCGCCTAAACTCCGCCCAGGCCCCGACTAGACTCTGCCCATCATTAATATGCAACGAGATGTTATAATTACATGAATAATGTATGAGGAGATGTTGCAATCATGTATGTCAAATGTATAAATTAGCCTGTTTCGCACCTGTGCTTCGGAGCGAGTTTCGGTGGTGCGAACCACCTCCTCCCCTGCGCAGAAAATAAATACCTTGCTGCTAAAAGTACAAAAAGTCTCTTAGCAGTTTTCTTCATTCCGAGTTTTTTTTGGCATCACTGAATAGACAACAAATGGTACAACTTTAGGACGGGGTACTGCTAATGCTAATTCATTTGACACTCCTGAAAATAGCCTGAAGTAAGTTCCCAGGAGATTCCTAGCCTGGCTTTGCAAAACTATTCCAGTGCTAACTGGGCTGAGTCCATGCTCCAGGAAGTTCTGAGAACAACATATGCTACAGTGAGACACTGAGTGGGGCAGCTTTTACAGTGCTTGGAGGTGCTGGGATACCAGCAGAACTGAGGCACTGCACTATCCAGACATAAGATGAAGTTTTCTTATAGGGATTAGGGCGTGGCGGGCGGGTGGGGGAGAGGCGGGGATCCAGTTTGCCTTATGCTCACAGCCTATGTCCAATATAGCCCCTTCCTGATCCTCAGTTCCTTTCAGAGCTCAGGACTCAGGTTTGGTGAGCCAATGCAACTAGAAAGCTTTGACTCACTGGTGCCCCAGATGCGTTGGGCAATATGGTCCATGGCAGCCATAAAGGAAAACATGTCTGGTTTGGTATCTTTGGCACCAGTCAGTTGTGGGATTTACTTTTTGACCTTCACTCAGTTCTGCACAATCCCGTTTTCAGGTCTGTTCAGCAATAGCTGTACTTCCATACGCATAAATAGTCAAGCACTAATCATCTGGAGGCATTTGCAGTTTAGAAGTGCACCACAACACTGTGGCATGGAAGCATTCCTCCTCTGGCTTCCTCCCTCCATTCGCACATCACCCCAGAAAGGGGTTTTATGTGTCTTCTTCCCTGAGGAAGAATACTGGCACAGGCTTGTATGATGTAGCCATGTGATGCAATGCAGCTTCCACCCATGTATCCTACAAAGTATATGGTTAAATACCACACTAGCATGTGGGTTTTAAAATGTTTTACAAAGTATATGAAACTACAGAACTAAACTTTCCAAGCATTACTTAATGTATGTACATTGTTACTACATTTTCTTCGTAAGGAACACACTATCTTCCTTTTCATCTATGAAATGACCACAATGTCAGTCAGGCAGAGATTAATGTGTTGCTTCTTGCTGCCAAACTGAGAGCTCTGAGAGTCTGCAAGCTGAACTCAAAATGTTATTACAGAAAATCAATATATGTGGTCCCAGCTCTGATCTTCAGAACAGATAACAGTCAAAGCCTGCATTTAATTTCCTTCCACATATTAGGCAATTTTGAAATGGTCTTTCTAACAGATTACGTTGCTATAAACATTACTGTTGGTAAAAGAAATGAGTAATTCTTTAACATTCTTTGTTATTTGCTTGATATTATCTAGAGTGACTGCCTTCAAGCTTAACAAACTTTTATCTAGAAACATTTTGGACTGATGCAAATAACTTCAGTGGTAACTAAAGTACAGTTTGGGGGCCAAAGTCACCAAACTTTGTTTCTCTTAAGTCAAGTAGGGAGATTAGTTTTAGAGCTAAGGAGCATTCATTAAAGAAGTTTTTCAACAAGTGATGACCTGGAGTTCCAGTAGAACTGCTTTCTGGGTAGTAGTTGTAGGACTAGTGATATAGTCCACCAGAGGGTTTTAAGAGAAAATTACTGGTCTTTTAGGTTATAATTAAGTCCTTGCATTCAGCTGAACATAGAGTGTGCTCCCTTCTGTTAAGCCCTAGCATATTAACTATCCTAAAAAATAAACAGAAGCTGCTGAGTAATTTCCTTTCTGTGTCACTGAGAGCACTGTAAAGATAAAGCAATAGAAAGGCTCTTTGTTGGCTGGGGGTTTCCTGAAGAATTAGTGCCTACTTTATTATCTGCTAGTGTATTCTCAGTACAGTTATACACCATTGCGTGCCCTTTCACCCCAGCTGGGACAGTTACCACACTTGACTACAGCATAAGAAGCAATGGCCAGAAAAAGCTCACAGATTTTTCAGAGTTTTATCCACCCTGATATTTGCTGAAAGGGCAGTGGAGTGGGACACAAGCAAGCCGGGAAGTTTCTGTAGTGCATTAGTGATAAATCCCTGATACATGTGACTGAGGAATCAAGGAGAGGAAGTGTTTTGCTAGACCTGATACTTACAAACAAGTAGGGGACTGGTCTGGGGTGTGAATGTTGGGGCAGCCTTGGTTTTAGGGACAACGCAATGGTGGAGTTAAGGATTCTGGGAGGAGGGAACTGGGCAGATAGCAGCCTCCCAACCCTAGGTTTCAGCAGAGTAGGTTTTGGCCTGTTCAGGGACATGCTAATAAGAATCTCATAGGAGATGGTCCTGGGGAGACGTTCAGGAGATTTCTAAGTTTTACCTTCTCCAAGCTCCAGAATGGTCCACCTCAATGTGTAGTAAATAAAACCAAGGTGGCAGAAAGCCTGCATGGATGATGGAGGCACTTGATGCCGCCTTTGCCTTGGTCTTTACAAGTAAGATCTGCATTCAGGAATCCCAGGTCTCTGAAAGCAGTCGGGAAGTGTGGAGCAATAAAGACTTACCCTTAGTGGCAGAGGATCAGGCTGGAGAACATTTAAACAAACCGAATATATGTAAGTCTATGGCACCTGATGGGATACAGCCATGAGTGCTAAGTGACCTGGCTGATGTCACTGCAAGGCCACTCAGTCTTTGAAAAGTCATGGTGTTTGAGGGAGGTTCCTGAGAACTGAAAGAAGGCAAGTATCACTAGTATCTTCAAGACTGGCACGAAGGAGGATCTGCAGAACTACAGCCCATCAGGTTCACTTCAGTCCCTGGGAAGATGGTGAGCAAAGAATCCTGGAAACCATTTTGAGACATATGAAGGACAAGAAAGTGATTGGGTGTAGTAAGCATAGATTTATGAAGGGGAAATCGTGTTTGATCAACCTGATATCTTTCTACAATGAGATGACTACATCACTGGATGAGGGAAGAGCAGTGGATGTTGTTTACCTCGACTTTAACAAGGCTTTCAGTACTGTCTCCTGTAACATTCCTACAGACAAACTGATAAAGTATGGCCTAGATAAGCGGATGCTGAAGTGGAAAACTGGCTAAACTGTCAGGCTCAAAGAACTGTGACTAGAAGTAGGAAGTCCAACTGGAGACCAGTTAGTATTATGAGGAAATGCTCAGAATGTTGGTAGGGCTCACCCTGCAAGAGAGACGGATTGGGGGTGTGTGTGTGCGTGTTATCAACCAAATACCTGATGGGAGGGAGTAAAGCAGACCGAAGCAGACCATCTGAATGGAAATACATGAAATTCAGTTCTAAACAGAAGGAAAAAACTTTCATACTCTAATGTTAGTTGACCACTGGAACAGGTCACACAGAGAGTTTGTGGTATCTCCGTTCCTGGAGGTATTAAAACCCCAACTGGCCGAGATCCTGAGTGACCTGCTTTAGCTTACCCAGCTTTGGGGTGGGGGTTGCACTAGATGATCTCCACAGGGTACATTCTAACCTCAGCTGTTCTGTGGCTCTGTGAATGATAGGAAAACTGGTTCCTGATAAAGCAGCATGACAGTGAGCTCCCAGGAAGAGAAGACAAGCCCAGAATCAAACAAATAATTGGTCACGCTTAGAAACTGTACAGCATATGCACGTTCAGGTAGAAGATGCAAAACCGTGCTTTGCTGAAAGTGGTGTATTATGCCTCTATGGTTAATTGACCAAAAGATAGTAGGAGTAGGCAGATATATTTGATTTGATGAAGCTGAGTAAATTAAAATTGGTCTACACTTTATTGTTTTATTTCATATATCTCATTTCAAAACCAGCTTTTTCCTTTTGCAAGCTTTTCATGCTATATATACCCTAATCATTAACTTTCTGATGTAACAATATGTAGTACAACGACAAATCATTTTATCTCCACACTTTCCCTGTGTGATATTTGTTACCACTGTGAAATACAGTGTCAGATTTGATAGGAATAATCTCCCATGTGTGAAGCCCAGTGAGTCAAGCTCTTCTTAATTAAATCATAACAGTTCAGCTGGCCTGCTCCATATTGGCTTAATGGTGTCCTCTGTTACCCTTCCTGCATTATTTTATTCTTGTACTTTCCTTAGTATAAAAGACAGGTGTTACACTTGAATTTTTCTAAACTTCCTGCTTCCAGAAGTGTATTGGATACATATGCTAATATTGGCCCAGTTCTTCTGGTACTTACCTCAGGATTCAGTGAAGGAGGCTTTCTCATTTTGCACAGTTGCTTCATCTTCAAATACTCCATTTTTTTTTCTTTTATACTTTTTTTTTTCTTCTTTCTTTCTTTCTTTCTTTCTTCCTTTCTTTTTAAGTGCAAGATCTGGGAAAATTCCAGTTTTCTTCAGCAGGTTTTGTTTTCTAGAATAATAACATCTGTTCCTGGGAAAAGTGGCTTTCTTTAATGATTACATATTTTTCAGTAATTCCCGTGGGTGTTCTTATATCTCATGTGGCTGAAATACTGTTATCAGTTATGCTGATATCATGGTTACTGCTGAACAGTCAGGGCATGGGCTTTGTCAAAAACATATGCAGTGTGGTCAAAACCAAACTTGTTTAAAAATATTATATTCTTGCTGGTAATAAAAATAAGGTGGTAACACAAACTTCCCTTGCATTATGATGACTATTTAACAAGTGATATATATAATACAAGGTGTAACTATAAGGCAGAGATAAAATATAACTTTCACTCATACCTTTCCTTATCTTTGTACAGCTGGATAAATTTAAAGCTGAGGTTATACATGGAATTTTGATATTAGGAATGCTAATCTGGTTCAGTAACTACTTCCTCTTAAGTTTTAGATACGTCCCTATAAACTTAGTATTTTTCTCATACAATTTGCAGTTGGAGAAAAGGTATTAGAAGGCATATGATCAAGTAGGTCAAGGAGATGGATTGTTCTTTTTCATGGTCTCTTTCTCAGCTTTACTCCAGAATATTCACAAAAGATCTGCTATAATCAATTTTAGATTGTGCTTTTATATGGAGATTATGTTTGGACTTGCAGGCATCTATATGTAAATAAACTCAGTAGTTCCTTAGCATTCAGTTTACATCTTCCCCTAAGCCATTTTGTGCACGTGTTTAGTTTTGTACCCTTGTGCCTCCGCTATTTCTTGCTTCATTTTGACACACTTTTGATTTTTGTAGCCTTATATCTCACCTCCTCATCTATTTCTCCCTAAGCTATACATTTTAAACTCTCTTTCCTCACATTTAATTTCCTTGAAACCTTTTATCAGTTGATAATATTTCTTTGGATTGGCTATGTTTATGAACATGTTGCATTTGAGCTATCCTGTGTGATGTGGCCATCTGTTTATTATAAAACGGATATTATAGAAACAGAGAGAATATAAATCTGTCAGAATTACGCATGGACCTAGGAACTGTAGTTAATTAAAAATATTGCAAAAGCTTCATGTCTGCTGTTTAGAAAATAGGAATCTTACTGGAAATCCATTGTAATAAACAGAGTACAGAGATGCAGAGGTGTATTTGAACTGCCTGTCTTTTTAATTTATAGTGGATGGTATAAAGAAATATATGAAAAAGTAGCAAGTGATGATGTGGGAAAGTGCCAGAATACACAGTTGACTTGCAGGGTACATTGCCTTTTACCTTAGATTACACTGGCTAAACCCAAGGTAATAGCCCAGATGACACACTAGGTTTTGGGATATTTCGGAAATATTTTACACAATCAGCACTTACAGAACCAGTGTGATAAATAAGGGTGTTGCTCAAACTAGAAATAACAATTATATGGATTCTATATTACAATGAAAAATGGTTTATGGATTTGCATTTCCTTTGGACTGGACAAACCAGTAATTATTAGCATAAATAACTATGTTATAGTAGAAGAATTTACTCATAAAGTTTATTCTGGGGCTAAGGTCATACAGACCTAGGTAGGTACAAACAAAATATGACCATTTGGCCAAACAGCTGAAATTCCAAGTAGTAACTAACACTTGAAGTTTGTCTATCTTCAATGATATGTTTCCATTCATTTGTGAGTTATCACATCTCAAAGTGCCTTTTAACATAATAAATGTGACTTCCAAAACTTTAGGCAAGGAAGCATCTCCTGAGCATCAGCTGGTTTTGCCTCACACCCTCCTTGTGAACCACTCTGCGGATTTCTGCCCAAGACATTTTTTTTTTCCAGGTACGTGTCCAAAGGTCTGCTACCTTCATTGTGTGCCCTTTCACATCTTCTGGAACTTTTCATCTACAAATACAATGAATTTACCTTATTAAATTCTGTCAGGCCATACTGGTACAATCACACTGTCACTGTGTCAAACTCCTGACTTTTTAGAAACAGGGGGACTTGCACAGCCTAGGGTTTGGAAGATGGCTGCTTTGGAGAGGTTTTCTTCTAGGCTGCGAAGTGTCACTCATAACACCTGGGACTGGTAGACGATACCTCCTGGTGTAAGAAAGCTATGCATGATGTCTTGGAGCATGAAAGGTCCCTGAATGTTAGAATGAAGCTTACTAGGAAATCAGATTTGAGCAAAAGAGCTGTCTTCTTACAGATCCTTTCTACTCGTTTTACCAGTTCCTGGTGATTTTCATGATCTTTCCAGAAACCCTTCTTGGGGAGGTTAGAAGCAGATTAAGTGTAGAGTAACTGTATGAAGTTTATAGCTCACTCTACTCCCCAGTGCCATCCAGCGCAGTACATGTCAGCTACATACTGTTCAGGCTTGGAGGAGAATGTAATAAACAAGGGACCCTGAGGAGCCTTTGGAGCACAGAGAGGTGACTGGGTTTGGTATGGACATACTTGATTAGTGGCTAGTATTTGGAGACAGTAGGTTCCTCCTGAGGGAACAGACCAGCTATTGTTAGAAGGGGGAAAAATGACATTGTAATAAAGGCGGAAAACCTCTGTGGAAATCCTTTTAATAGAGTCATCAAAACTAACAAGTGTTCATGGATTGTAGTTGCTCAGTTGCTTCTCAAGTAAAAAATGGACTTCCACCTCTCCTGCCCAGGTGTCCAAATGGTTCAATATTATCTTGTGGTCAGTGGTATCAGTAAAAAAACCCGTAAGAACATTCTTTGTCAATGATCAGAAGATCATCAACAAGTGAAGATCATTTAACAAGTGAAAGATTCTAGTATGAAGTTACCTATAAGCAAAACTGACCCAGAGGTTGAAGGAGAGATTGGGAAAGGTCCTGCTTTACTGATCTGTGTTGAACTAAGAGGAACCACTGCTGTGGGGAAATCTCTGCAAAGTATAAGGCTGATTTAAGCTTCCAGTTACTGCTAGTAGGGAATACTAAAAGTAGACCACTGCTGCACTCTGCCAGTCCCAAACTTATACTCAGGTCCGTTAAGAACTTCCACTAGCGGGCAGAAAACAGAAGATCTTTGAAATATTTCTGATTTGTTCTAGAAAGTGAACTTGCTCTTCTCTTTATATGACTAAGCTCAAATGCAAAAAGGAGTTACTCTGTGAAAGTGGGGACGGACTGCTCGAAAGGAATATAGGAACCTGACTTGGCTGTGCTGAGGTCAAATTAGTGTAGCTGAAGCTGAGCTGGAGTGGGAACCAGTGAGTGATATCACGGCAACAGGGAAAGCTCCTAGAAGTACTTTGACAGGAAAAAGGCGGCTAAAGAAAACAGGGGCCCACTGCTCAGTGGGGCAGGTGCTGTAGTGACAAAGGACACGTCAAAGGCTTTCCTAGTCCAGCTAATGCAGATTAAACTGATATTTTACTTTAAAAATCAATGATGTAAATGCAGGACTTAAGAATCCTATGTTTACTGTCTGACTGAACACAGATCAAACATGTTCCTAATATGAGGAAGTACATTTTCTATTGCCAGAAAACACTATTTCTGGTTAGAGACAAACTGTTCGCACTGTCTGGTGGATAGGTGCAATAGGAAATAAAATATATAACACACATTGATTTTTATCTTCTGAAAGATCATTACAGAATACACAAAGAAAACAGGGAAGTAGCTGGGTACAGTCATTACTAAGACCAGCACCTGGCCCTGCAGATGCACCTTCATTAACACTTCAGTTCATATTTGCACTATTGAACAGGCAGAGCAGAACTGGTTCAACAGATCTCAAAGGGGAAAAAATATAAAAATAGCAGAACCAAATATAGCTAGGGGATCAGCAGGGTATCTACTCTTCAGAAGAGAGTTAGAACTGAAAATGAGCATTTCCAAAATGACAAAATAATAGAAAAGGAAGAAATCACACCAACTTATTCTACTTAATACACGTGTGCAGTCCCTGAGGGATAGCACAGAGATCAGCCTGTCATTTGCAAGAATCCTATGGGAAACAGACTCACAGGAAGCAACATCTGATGCTCACATATGTCTTGACCAGAAGGAAAGGGACACAAGTCCCTTTGTGTGTGTTTCCAAAGGTATGAAGTTTGAAGTTTGGGTTACCTTTGTTTCAGTAACTTTTGTGAAAATCTCTAGTTCCCTTTACCTCTATTAGGGGCACAAAACATAGTAAAAGCTCGATTTTGTTCATTCTATTGTTTAAAAATGTAATTCCTGGGGAATCTGAGTGTTAATTAAAAGATTAGGTGATTTTTGAAAGCTAAGTTACATGGTATTTGGGAATCAAATGTGGAGAGACTAAACACAGAAGACTGATAAGTGACCTGGAGCATGTTAGATACCAGTTAATATATTTCACAGATGCAAGATGAATTTTGTGATCATCTAATCTGCTCTGTGCATGGCATACACCATTTATTCATATCCACTGCTCCCTGCAACAAGATCACTGACTTGTGACAGAATTAAAAACTCTCTTTAGAAAGATCCCACCTATTGGCTTGAAGGTATCAAATGAGAGGTAATACACCGTATGCCTTGGACATGTCCTCTTGGTGTTATATGTTGCGCTTTATTCCCTGCTTTCATTTCTTTAAACTTCCGGATCATAGTAGGGACATGTCAGATGTCCTTGCTAGTTAGAGTCATCTAATAGGTATCTGTTCATCAGGGTCTGATCAAATCAGCTATAACTTCACAATGGTAAGTTGGAGACTGGAGCTCTTTCAGTCTCCGTGTCCTAGACCAGTTATCACTCTCACTGTGCACACAAGGAGGCTGTGTTACAATGGTTTCTATCAAAAAAATGCTGTAATTCTATTCAGTGTTCTTTTGTAATAATCAAAGTATTACCCTTTCCAGTGGTGTTCAAGAGATTGCCTATAGGAATTTTCAGTCTGTCCAGAGCCAGTGGTTTCTGGAGCACTGTACAGAGGCAGGTCGCTGCATATGATTCTTTGTTCCTGCTGGAGTAACATTGTGGTTCATTGCACTATAAAGTGTATTGGTGTGCCATACCAAGCTTTCCACAGCTCTGTGTACTGCTCATTGGCTTTCTAGTTTATTGCCATTCCAATATTCAACTAATCTGAAAACTTTCCAAGAACAAATGTATGTTTACATTATCATTATATCTCTGTATCATTGCAGAAGATTACAACTATGTAAGAGCACAAGAGAGTCTTTATATGACACTACTAGTCTAATTGCAATTATTTGATGCATCCACATTCATTTCAGGGTGACTATCAACTTGACAAATTTAATTCAATTCAGTATGTGCCATTCTGATTTTCCATGGTGCTCTTGGTTTTAATTTATATCTGAATGTTTGAGGCATAGAGCCAGAAGTCTTTAAAAAGTCTGATTATATTGTATCAGCAGTACAGTCTCCATTATCATTCATATTTGTAATCTTGTCAGAGAAAGGTATCAAATCTCTTTGACATAATCTGCTTTCCATTAAGCTGCACTGTCCTCATTAGATTTGTGATGAGAGCTTAAGCTGTTGCCACACGATGAGGGAAGTATATAGAAGTGTCGTGGTTTAACCCCGGCCGGCAACCAAGCCCCACGCAGCCACTTGCTCTCTCCCCCTCACCCAGAGGGATGGGGAGGAGAATCAGAAAGGAATGTAAAAATCAAGGGTTGAGATAAGAACAATTTAATAATTTAAACAGAATAAAGAGGTAAGGACAACAATAGTAACAATAACAACAATAACAGAATGGAAAGGTGGGGGGGGAAGGGTAAAGCAAAAGCAGCGCACACCAGCAAAGCAAAGCAAGGAATTCATTCACTACTTCCCATGGGCAGGCAGGTGTTCAGCCATCCCCAGGAAAGCAGGGC
>JAVJGI010000064.1:45140376-45151186 GCA_035590275.1 Ibycter americanus
CATATGGTATGGAATACCTCTTTGGCTAGCTTGGGTCACCTGTCCTGGCTGTGTCCCCTCCCAATTTCCTGTGTCCCTCCAGCCCTCTCGCTGGCAGGGCCCAAGGAACTGAAAAGTCCTTGATTTAGTATAAACATTACCCAGCAACAACTAAAAACGTCAGTGTCCTATCAACATTGTTCTCACAACAAATCCAAAACACAACACTGCACCAGCTGCTAAGAAGAAAATTAACTCTATCCCAGCTGAAACCAGGACATAGGAGCAGGTTGAGGATTGAAAAGTTGTATCCCACTAAGCACAATGGTTATGAAGATGAAAATAATTACTTGGCTTCAAAAGGCATTTGTAGTAGCTAAGTGTTGAAGCTCAGAGGATTTATTTTCTCTCAAGAAGTACTGAGATTATCACGGCTAGAGAGAAGGGAGCAAGAATTCGTTGCCTTCGAAGGATGTACGATGGAAATGGTCTAGGTAAACATCCAGCAGATATCTTCTGTCCAGCATTATCTTTGGAGACTGGAGAGTGCAGAATGTCTCTGAGAAGGTATATGAACTCCGACTTGAAGCAGAAAATTTCCCTTTATTCTTCGAAGCTGGAAGATATACAGGGGAGATTTTAGAACAGATAGCCTCACAAACTGATGTTAGTAGACAGGAAGGACCTAGGAAGATATGCACCCCACGTTGTGTCTGAGGAGAATAAGCAGCATTTCTGCTTCAATCAAAACACCAGAGTTCTGACAGTAAAGGAGTCACTGGACCAAGGGGAGATCTGAGATCTGTCTGCAGAGCGATACCTGCACTCTCTTCTGTAAGATATTCTTCGAAAATCCTTTGCAGCTGAACCATGGGGCCGTGGAGGTTCGGGCTGCTATTAATGCTGAATTGGTTCCTAACTTCAGATTACTTCAGGAGACAACACACAACAGTTGGAGCTCTCCTTCTGAAATAGAAAATATTCAAAACTCCGAGCCTTCCACAATCAGCCTGTGCTTGAAAACGCCTCGATTGTCTCTGACTTCTGGAAGATGTAGTGCACAACACATGAGCGATGCTTGCTACGTTTGCCCATAGCTTGCATCTTTATTAAGCACATTTAACAGAAGGTGTGTATAGGGTGCCTTCTAAATGTTTCATACTTCCCTGGGTTATTAATGCCAAACCAAATGTCTCAATAAGTACTAAGAAAGTGGGTTTATTTGACAAAGACTTCAGGTGGGAAATGTGTTTCATAATTTGCGGTAACAATAGCCAGAACCTAAAGGAAGAGATGTGTGCTGAGACTCGGGGGTAGACACCCATGTGCAGTTCTTGCGGTGGACGCCCAGTGCCGCTGTTGGCCAGCGTGTACTGGTGCTGCTGGGCG
The DNA here is from genome assembly GCA_035590275.1 of Ibycter americanus. Classification (NCBI taxonomy): domain Eukaryota; kingdom Metazoa; phylum Chordata; class Aves; order Falconiformes; family Falconidae; genus Ibycter; species Ibycter americanus. The sequence goes on from JAVJGI010000064.1 coordinate 45,141,745, forward strand.
GGGAACTCCCAAGCAGGGAGAGACCAGTGAGCACCAGTCAGATGCTGCATGGCTGACATCAGCCGAAATGTCTCGGTTGCACTGGAATACGCTCTAATTCAAAGCCTTTCCAAGGGATGTGCTGGGAATTGCCGCATCGAGAAGCGCCTGGAAACTCCAAGAGCACAAGGCAGAACCGAGAAGGTGAAGGAGGGAGACGGTCTCCCACGTCCACCCCTGGGGATGTGGGAGGATTTCGCCGCAGGTCTGGGGTGACTCAGGCAGATCCCGTTGTTTGGTAAGCATAGACTTGATACCGTGAAAAAGGAATGTTTACATTTAACAGAGCGGTGGGGAAAGCGTTAACTGGACTGAACGCAGACAGAAAGAGGAGGCCGGTATCTCTCTCGGAAAATGAACCACAAACAGGACGTGTACCAGTGGTATTTACAGTATAAAGGAGAGCTAAAATGTTGTGAACCATCTTCTCGGCCTCCCTCACGGTTGCAGCCAGCTGAGAGCTCAGGGCAGCAGTTTCTCGGGAGAGCTGGGAACGCAGGTGCTGTCTGAGTGCTAGAGGTGAGAGAAGAAATCTGTCCTGGGAGCTGCCTGGGAATGAGAGGACAGGGTCGTCAGTCCCTCTTTGCATTAGAGCACGGAAACCACAGTGACTGGGGGAAGCATCTGTGCTTTTGATCTGCAGGCACCTGCTCCTTCCTCAGGGTGTGCTCACTACCCTTAGGGTGTGCTGGAGGTGGATGGGCCGTGGCTCCAGGGATGGGAAAGAAGCCTATATCCAGGGGGGCAACAAAACCTGGCATGGGGCCTCTGAGGTTTCACTCGGTGGATCTGAATTCCCAGCTGGAAGACAAAGAAGGGAATTTTGGAAACTGAACTTGCTCAGGCTGCAGAAGTGTGGGCAGAATCTTCTTTTAGGAACGCTATGTCCTGAAATATGGAGACACACCAGGAACTGAGCAGAACATGTTGCTTTATCTCTTTTCTAGCGTTAAGGTGTAAATCTCAGAGTAAAGAGGAGAGCCGATTTTCAGTCATTTTAACCTACCCTCTTAGGATAAAGATGTCATCACTAAACCAAAAAATGAGTAAGCCTGTGACACCACTATGTGCTCAAGCAGATAAGTGAATTCTCTGACACATTTATCTTATTGTGGCTATAGTTACTTTGTCCTAAAACATAGTATGCCTTCACCTGGCAGTATACATATCCTTTTTCCCACTCATACACATCCATTTTGTTACTGTGACCCAACAGCAAACACCAGCATTAACTATCCAGTGGTGCACAGTAAGTAAGCCTCTTTATTTTGCGTTTCTCTAAAATCTGAAAGAATACGAGCTTCAAAGAGCAGCATCTTCTGATGTGCAAAGATAATATTATAGCCAAGAGCTCCGTTAAGGATCACTGTTCCTCTTGCACCTTTCTGCACCTGAAGCTGAAGGACACCGTTTCCCCTCTGAGATGAGGGGAGTAACAATTACCGGGTTACTGCAGTCAGGGTGGGAAGTGTCTGTGGAAACATTTCTCAGCTTGTGTCTGTTCCTTGCTGCCTAGGGGTGCCAAAGATTAGGTTATGTAGAAGCAAACACACCTTCCTCTCTCGGAGATGCCAAGAGCTGAGCAGGAGCACTGGCAAAGGCACAAAGCAGGTAGATTCCGGGTGTCACTATTATTTTTGCATGGCACGGGTGAGGAAAGAAACTACTTTCCCAACGTATCTACTGGTTTACTCGGCCTATGGTTGGTTTTACACCAAGCTTCTGTGTTGGTGATGATAACAGCAGATGGCCACATCTCTGGAAGGGGAGAAAGGAAGAAAAAGCTGACCTGCCCTTCGATGGAAGTTAGTCTTCTACATTCTGTCATGCTTCCAAGTCAAAGGACAGTAAGAAGAAATCACCAAAAATGGCTGCATACACGCAAAGTCCTCTAGTAGCTACAACTCTGGGGAATCCTAAAGTCAACTCTGGTTGTTACTTTCTCCTACTGAAACAGTCACGAAGCTTTTGTTTTGAAACAAATTAAGGCATCAGTGAATTTCTAGGACTTCACCTGGTGAGTATTGTTTGATCGTGTCGGTTCCCTTAGCAAACAAAAATACGGGGGAAACGTCCAAGAAATTACAGGAAAGATGTCAAAATCAAGGAGGTTAGGAAACTTTCTATATATATATATATATATATATTTAAAAAAAAATACCGTGGTTCCTTTTAAAGTAAAAGCTGAATTTAAATTGCTGGAACCAAAAATAAGTAGCACAAGCTGGTTTTGTTTTCTCCATTTATTTTTTTATTATTATTATCCTGCAAGACGAAGACTGCTCTTGGAGGCACCAGTACATCGCGTGTGCATCTGACGGCGCTGGGAGCTGCATCCGCAGGAGCAGTCGCGATCTAAGTCAATCGCCAGAGCCGGCGGTGAGTGCCTGACCCTAGGATTTTTGTCAGGTCTCCGGCACCGATCCTGGTTCGCACTACCACGGCCTTGCTCAGGACCCCTCCCTCTCCCGTCCCACCTCCGTGTGCCCACGGTTGTTCCTCCCAGATCCACTCTTGACCTCTCCCTTTTACCGAGTTTGATTCTGCCTCTAATCATCCCGTAAAGTGCTTTGCATATTCCTAGAACCCCCCTCAAATATCTCGTAAGCAGTTCGCTCTTCTCTGTTAGACCCTTTCTGATAATCCATGATAACACTTCCCACCCCCCCGCCCCCCTTCTTGTTTACAGAGTTTCTGGTTGAATCTCTTGGAGTTTACACTTCAATGATCGCTTTAATGGCCCATCGATTAGCGTCGTTAGATCCCTGGTCTTTGCTATTGGCTCCATTAGCTCCTGCTCATCAGCGTCTGTGTATCTGGGGTGTTAATTTACGAGCTCTCCTGTTTGTTTCCTTGCCTTCTGTATTAAATAGCTGTTGGTCATATATCCTTACACAGGTATAGGAGTTGAGGTTTGACCTCTGAGCACAGGAACTTCTGAAGTATTTCTAAGCCTGCGTGGTAACATTAGAGGAGAAAGGACAGTATACCTCCAAAATATGAACAGGTTGCAGCATTTTGACGTTTGTGTATGGCTGGGGACATTTTTCACGAATGTGTTATACAGTGATACATCTTCTTATGGGTGCAAGGGTCAGCAGGCAGCAGGGGAGGATATTCCTTGTCAATTAAGGAAAAAAATGCTTTTCACATAGAAAAGTGTTAAAGCTGCGTGTCCTTTGGATGAGGTGTGATACACAATGCGAAGAAAACAGCATTAGGGTGATGTGTCCTAGAACAGCATTATCATTCTAGGATCATGGCGAGCTAGGGTGATGGTGAAGCATTTACTTACAGGGGCTTTTCTCCTGTAAGCTTTCTGGCACCAGATCTCATATTCAATAGAGGTGCTTCTCTGACCCGCCCCACTTGCTAATTGACCTGTGCTGAGTAGCAAGTGGAGAAGAGAAGGCAAATCCCGCAGTGCATCCTGTGGAAGTGGCATTGCAATGCCCACACAATACAGAGGAAAACCAAAAGCTGTGTATGAAGAGCTCGCGGCTGCGAGCTGGGAAGAGACGCCCAGAGCAGTGCTCTGGATGCGGGGAGGGAGCCCACTTCCAAGCGAGGAGAGCATTTACACTGCGCCTTTTGCCTTCGGTTTGGCACGGAGAGTGCAGATTCAAGCAGCAAACTCCGAATCCGCGGCTCTGCCCCGAGTGTGGAGCGACCTATTCCCCCTTGCGACGCTGGGTGGGGATGTTGGCCACGGACCGGCCGGTTCCTCTGTCCGCGCGCGTCTGCAGGCGCAGGGAGACAACCCGTGTGAGCTGCTCGAAAGCGCGGAGGGGTACGGGTCGGGTGCTCGGGGACTTTCAGACCCCCCTACCTCCGGATTCCTGACAAGCACCGCTCTGCCTAGGACACTGCTTAAAAATGCTGGGAAGCACGGAGGACGGTGGATGGCTTTTCTGGAGAGTAATGGCGTGTGGGAGACGGAGCGGAAACAGCAAGAGGCAAGTGATCTTCTTTATTCTGTGCGTTTGCGTGTGTCAGAGCGGGGCCGAAAGCCTCCGCTATTCTCTGGCAGAGGAAATGGAGAGGGACTCCTTTGTCGCCAATATTGCAAAGGACCTGGGGGTTTCTCCGAGCCAGCTCGCGGCTCGCAAGGCCCGCGTTGTGTCCGAGGGGAACGAGCAGCTTTTCCGCCTCAATCAAAACACCGGAGCCCTGATGGCAAAGGAGTCGCTGGACCGAGAGGAAATCTGTCCGCGGACCGATACCTGCACGCTCGTCTTTAAGATATTCTTTGAAAACCCGTTTCAGCTGATCCGAGGGGAGGTGGAGGTTCTCGATGTGAACGACAACTCCCCCGTGTTCCCGGAGAAGGAGATGGCTTTAGAGATTCTGGAAACGGCATCTCCTGGGTCCCGTTTCCCTCTGGAAAGTGCCCAGGACAAGGACGTGGGCAGTAACGGTTTGCAGAACTACAGCCTCGAATCCAATTCGCATTTCTCTCTCGCTCTCGAAACACGGAAAGATGGACTGAAATACGTGGAGCTCGTCCTACAGCGCCAGCTGGACCGCGAAGAGCAGCGAGAGCTGAATTTACTTCTCACCGCCACCGATGGGGGTTCGCCACCCAGGTCGGGTACGGCCCAGGTCCGGATCGTGGTGGTGGATGCCAATGACAACAACCCGGTCTTCCGTCAGGAGGTCTACGAGGTGCGCCTGCCGGAGAACAGCCCCCCGGAGCAGCTGGTGGTCAGAGTCGCGGCTGCGGATCCCGACGAAGGGTCCTACGGGAAAGTGCGGTACGCCTTCACGCAGACATCGGACAGGTCCCGGCAGCTCTTCGAGCTGAACCCTGCCACCGGGGAGATACGGGTAGCGGGCAACCTGGATTTCGAGGAAGAGAAAACGTACAATATGGTGGTGAAAGCCACGGACGGCGGGGGGCTGTCTGCGCATTGCAAAGTGCAGGTGGAGGTCCTGGACGTGAATGACAACGCCCCGGAGATAGCGCTCACCTCCCTCACAGCCTCCGTTCCCGAGGACGCCCCGCCCCGCACCGTGGTGGCCCTGTTCAGTGTGCGGGACAAGGACTCCGGGGACAACGGCAGGACAGAGTGCTCGATCGATGGGGACTTGCCCTTTAGCCTCACCCCCACTTTAGATAATTACTACGAACTGAGAACAAACGAGGCGCTGGACAGGGAGAGGACGGTGGAATATAACATCACCATCACAGCCACGGACTGCGGCACGACGCGGCTGAGCTCTCGGGAAAGCATCTTCGTGCAGATATCGGATGTGAACGACAATCCCCCAGAGTTCACCCAGGAGGTTTACACCATGTCGGTCACGGAGAACAACAGCCCCATGCTCCGGATCGGCAGCGTGAACGCCACGGACGCCGACGCGGGCAAAAACGCTCGTGTAAACTACGCGCTGGTGCGGCAGGAGGGCAAGGAGCAGCCCGACGTGTCGGTCAACTCTGAAAACGGGGATGTTTATATCCTCCGCCCTCTGGACTACGAGGAAGTGCGCGCCTTCGAGGTGACGGTGCGCGCTGCCGACGGCGGCTCGCCGCCGCTCAGCGCCCAAGCGGTGCTACGCGTGGTGGTGCGGGACGAGAACGACAACGCGCCCGTCGTGCTGCACCCGCCCCCCGACAGCAGCGCGGCGGCGGGCGAACTGGTACCGCGCTGGGCGCGGGCGGACTACCTGGTGGCCAAGGTGGTGGCGGTGGACGCGGACGCGGGGCAGAACGCGTGGCTGTCGTACGAGCTGGCCAAGGCGACGGAGCCGGCGCTGTTCCGCGTGGGGCTGCACAGCGGCGAGGTGCGCACGGCGCGGGCCGTGTCGGAGAGGGACGCGGCCCGGCAGAGGCTCGTCGTGCTGGTGCGAGACCGCGGGCAGCCGCCGCGCTCCGCCACCGCCACCCTTGGCATTGCCCTGGTGGACGGCTTCTCCGACGCCCATGTGCGGGTCAGTGAGGAGGCGCCGGCCGCCGAGCCCGACGGGCCGCTGACCCTGTACCTCATCGCCTCCCTGGCCTGCGTCTCGGCGCTGTTCCTGGCCACCGCGGTGACAGCCGTGGTAGTGAAGGTGCGGCGGGCCAGGTGGAGCCAGGCGGAGCCCTTGCCCATGTTCCCGAAGGCTGCCACGGAGAGCAACGCGGGCTCCCTGCCCCGCAGCTACGTGTACGACGTCTGCTTCGCCGCCGGGACCGTCAACAGCGAATTTCGGTTCCTCAGACCCCTCTTCCCCTGCTTCCCCTCCGGGCTGCCCCCCGGCCCGGGCGAGCAGCGGAGCTCGGTGTGCTCACAAGAGGCAGCCAGCCTCAGGGGAGAAGGTGACTGGGCTGCACAGGTGAGGGACGTGGCCGTGCCGAGGCGATGGGGGATAGCAGGGAGTGAGTAGTGCGGAGGTGGGGGTGGGGTGTCATCCCTGGCAGTAAGAACTATCCATGGTGGTGGAGGAGATTCTGGGGAAGGAGGAGAGGGTAGAGGGGGTCCCAGAGCCGCTGGCTGAGGCCTCCCAGGAGGATCCGGCACGACTCAGCTGCTCCCTAAGTTCTGACTAACCGCACCTCTCTGCATCCAGTTCTATGCTCCGAGTGTTCACGTTAGATCAAGTCTTTGGCGTCCACAAAGGGGGGCAGCTGGACCATGAGAAGATGAGAAGTAGAGGTGTAGATGTGTGAGCCGCACAGCTGGTCCTGTCCATGCACTGTGTGGAGCCCGTTGGGACCCAGAGCAGGAGTGACACCGCTCCTCCCGGAGGCTGCAGCACAGGGAATGTAGTGGGTTCTGTCCAGCGTCAGCTGGGGCTGTGGGGACAACGGTGCAAAGAGCAGTCACATCGTTGACGGTGTCCCCTGCACTGCTGTTAGGAGTCGGTGTTCGGCGCTGCCAGGTGCCGTTCACCGGGGTGTTCGCAGTGCTGAACTCAAGCTGCCTTACAAGTTCCCGGAGTCCATGGAGGCGGGGATCTCCGCCATTAAATTCCCTTACATTTTTGTGGCTTGCATGAACAGTACCGGCCAGGAAAATATGGTTATCTGGACTTTACAATGCACTTTCCTAGTCCTTTCCTGGCCCAGGTGGGCTCTCCCACCCAGTACCAGCACCTTTCTTTTCAGTCCTGCTGTGAACTCAGAGTGAGTCATAGCTGAGGCGCCCCTTAACCTCCGGGTGTTCAAAGCGGATGGGAGAGGCAAGGGGTGATCAGTGAAACAGTTTCTTCTCCCTCACTCTCCCACTGAGTCCAAGTCCCCTCTAAAACACGGGGTTACCAGTTTCTGGGGATCCACCTAGCACTTCACAAGAGTCCAGACGATGAACATATATGAGGCTGAAGACCCACCCACACCTTCTTACCCCTTAAAGTTTTTGCATTTCATAACCACTGATGACTTGGACTAACTTTACTGCAGGATCTCAGAACCACAGTCGCAGTGGCCTCAGGGTAGACAAGGACACATCTTGATATATCACATTTACTGTTTGTGAGAAAGTAGTTTTATTTCGGGCTCTTACCGCCTTGAATGACTTCCTCAGATTCATAAAAGATTTCATTTGTGATGATCCACAGTGGAGGATGGTTTCTGGCTTTAGATTTTCCCTGTTCGGGTCAGAGACCCACCACCTAGTTCAACCGTTCCTTTGGCTCTGGATAGGGAAGAGTCTGGTGTCACTGATGCAGTAGTGTAAGACGTGGCCTCCAAGATTCTCGCTGATGCCTTCAACGCCCAAATGACAACCTCCACTCTCTGTTCTTTGCAGGGCAGAGCTCCCCTCCCCGAAGACACGGGTCCCAGACCTGCGGAAGCAGCTTGCTCTGCAAACAAGGGGATGGAGCTAAATGCCAATTCTGATCAAAACCCTTGGGTCACCCATCAGTAAGTGAAGAGAAAGACAAGCATCTCTGTCCTCACTGGCTAACATACTCACAGGGAAAAGTGAACGAAGAGACCAAACAGCCACCAAAAGAAGTACCAGGGAGGTACAAGGCTTCTCTGTGTGAGAGCAAAAACACTCTCCTCTTGAGCAGTACTTTATTCGTGTAGGTATTTTGTAATTGTGATGTGGTTTTCCATATCTTCCAACGAGGACTGTGTTGCATGTTGATTACACTGAGACCTGATGTGTGATTGTGAGAGTGCTACTGTTCCTAAATGTTAAGGGAAATACTAAGAACTGGAAGCAGATCTTCAAGGTAACTATTTTCTACATCACCTTTTCTGTGTTTTTTCTTATGCAGAGGGATCGGTAATAATGTCTTAATTTCCTGCAGCCTGTTCAATACCAAACAATATTAAGTAAAATTAAGTGGTGCTTGCAAAGGAATTTCTTAGTAACAAGTAGAAGCTGATTTCATTACAAACGGCTGACAGTGGCACACTTTGTGTATTTGATCAAGAGTTTACAGGTTCTCCACGCTGTGAGAACCTGTTTACAGGTTCACCAAGCCAAGAGTGGGCTTTAAGCAATGTATTCTGGTTTTTTTCCCCTTCATAAAGTGAAGCTGAAATTAACATTTCAGAATTTTTGAGTATACAGTAGTAGAGAATTAAAAATACTGTCTGTGGTTTTACAGTAAAATAGGCTAAACCATTCACAATAAACTTAAGGTACAGTAGAATATAGGGTGTCAATAAGTTTTCAGTTTTCCTTTCATTAATCGGTATGGATCTATAAAGTAATGTGGTATTTCCTGTTGCTCGCACATTTTTAGGAGTCAAATCCCTGATGACAGAAAACAATAAAACCTTCTTGGAAGTCCCTCGGGTGAGTGTGCTGTCTCGAAGATCACTTCTCACAGTCATCGCTGAGGAAACAGCCACCCCAAAAAGCAGGATTTCAGGAATAAATCCCTGCATTTGGGGTGGAATTTATGCAGGGGAAATCAGGGTGACCTGGAAAGTAGGCCACTCTCAGAAGCCGGAGCAAGGTGGACGGGCCTTTTCTGAGCCAAACTGAGGTCTGAGAGATGCTGCCTCCGGCCTCTTTGCGAGGGCTCCCAGCCTTGAGAAGTCGTGAACTGGGGGAACAATCTCTGTCCCTTCCAGAAACCCACCCGAGAAGTACTACATGGCCATCTCTGCCGTGGTTCATGGATCAGCTCACTCTGGATGCTGGACACTTGTAGCCATACATAGCGCTTTTTTTAGCTAAACGGCCTAAAACTAATTTCTTCACTGTGTATAAACGGTTCAAACCGTTGTAGGGGGGGACATCAGAAAAAACAGCTTTAAATAAATCTCGTTTTTAAATAAAAGGTAAAGAGAAGCATTGCTTACGCAAGTGGTGGCCATACTTTGGACAGAGTTGTATGGACAGTTAAATCCGCACGCCTTGACCTCGTAAGAGAGAAATCGACCGGTCTCTTCTGCAGGCTTCGCGCTGGGAGATCTCCGTGTCCTTCCGCAGGTCGGCCGCCTGGTGCCGCTGCTGAC
>JAVJGI010000064.1:45169087-45181766 GCA_035590275.1 Ibycter americanus
CAGCGGCGAGGTGCGCACGGCGCGGGCCGTGTCGGAGAGGGACGCGGCGAAGCAGCGGCTGGTGGCCGTGGTGAAGGACCACGGGCAGCCGGCGCTGTCGGCCACGGCCACGCTGCACGTGGTGCTGGCCGAGAGCTTGCAGGAGGCGCTGCCGGAGCTGAGCGACGGAGAAGCTGTGTCTGAGCTGGGTTCTGACCTAAACCTTATTCTTGTAGCGGCGCTGGCTGTCGTGTCTTTGTTATTCGTTTCCACAGTCGTTTTGATACTGTTCTTTAAATGCCGACGATCAAGGAGCCCTCCCGTTTTTCTAACTGCTGATAAGGAACTGTATTCCAGCTTGGGCTCAAAAGCGCCGTGTAACTACTGCAGCAGCACACTCCCCTTGCCCTACTCCTACGAGGTGTGTTTAGCCTCCGAGTCGGGTCAGAAGGACTTCACATTTCTGAGACCAGGGGCGGCAGCGCTGTCTGACCGTCTCCTAGCCGGTGAACCCGGCTCTGGCACTGATTCCAGGAAGGACTCTCAAAGCGCCGGGAGCTCCGCACAGGTGAGCTTCCATCCTGGGGTCCCTTTCTGTAGGCTTGTGTGAATATTCTCCTTCCCCTGTTCTGCCCTCGGGGATCAGTGGGTAACCAGCAAAGCTCAGCGTCACATCCGGGCGTATTGCTGAATCGCTCGGGGGTGTGGCTGTGTACGTGATGTGTGTGTGTTTGGCTGTGGCTCTTCTTTTTGACCTGCCCAGTCTCATCCGCAAATTGTCGGTTGTACCCCGAGGAGCGACGCAATGCTGTCAGTACTGCTGTCTGTCCTGCTCTAGGTGCGAGTTTCACTGAGCTGGGGTGGTGGGGTGGACACGGGGTAGAGTCGGGGCAACAGTGTCGTGGGATCCGAAGTTGAGATAACCCTTTCGTCTTGGTCCAGTGACTGCTTCATTCATCGTCTCAGCCCGATTTGAGCGCTTTCCTGTGATAACGATGTGTGATCTGTCCCGGCCTGTTCAGGGTAGCAGCTCTGTACTGCTGTTTCCCCTGCTTGCTTATTTCTTTTCATGTTCTGAACGCCTCAAAAGAAGATGTTTATGTGCACCCGGGAATTAACATTCCTCTCCGTCTGGGGAGCCGGGGCTGGTGCCTCACTGTAGCTCCGAGCCCGAAACCCAGCAGAAAATGCTTTGGGTCCGCTACTGCCAGCGGCTTCTCTGGAGCACGGGCATAATGCCGGAGTGAGCGGCTCTGGCTGGGATTTGGCTTGAACCCGTTCCCGAAGGAATTCCTGGTTCAGGGGAAAGGCATCTTTGCCGTTAGCTGTCGCACATTTCCATTCCTCTCCCTCCAAATGGTGCTTTCAGGAGCTCCAGAGCATCGCCTTCAGTATTCTGGCTTCCCATCAAAGTGGTGGAGACGTAATGTCTGCAGATCAGTCTAAATACGGTAAGGGAAATGTTCAGTCTTCCGTGCCTTTCCAGAGATCTCTTTGCTGTACTCAGCTCGCCGCTGCTTGGCTGTCCTACTGCTGCTGGGACTAAGCGGTCGAGGCACTCTGAATACGGGTCGTGTGCACACACTACGAAGAGAAACTCCTTAAGAATTGCGATACGCACGTTAGACAAATTGCTGAGTAAACAGGGAAAGATACGAAAAGGGCAGTGGTTGGAAAAAAGATTCAGAGCTTATTTCAAAGAAAGTAAGTGGCTGAAGACTGTTTCAAAATTTGTCTCGAAGAGAGCTGTGGATTTTCTTCTTTTCGGATTATATGTAAGAGAGAAAGGTAATTGGGATTTGGTTGCGTAAGGGTCTATGAGAAAAGAAGTCTGCTCTCAGCACTGTGAGCCTGCAGACACGGTCTGTTACAGAAGCGCTCCAAAACAGATAGAGGCATGTCGTGTACTTACGTGCATGATGCAGCTGCGGTGGCTAAAGCATATAGTTTTCCTTCTTAGTCTTTAAATTGCTCCAGAGTTAAATTCTATTGAAGTACAGCTTTAGATGACTAACGTTGGATTTTATAGCTGTGAAGCCTGTACTTTTATCACATTCTGTGGACTGGTGATGAGAATGGTAAGTGGCGCTGATACGGTTTATCCTTCAGCAACGATTATTTGGTAGGAAAGGAAATAGCTGAGCATGTAGAGAGGAAAGGCTGCGCCGATCTGTTTGATATTGTTGACTCTCCATATAAGCGCAGAAATACTGCGTCTCTGGGTGGATCCCGTGTTGCTTGTAGCAGTTAAGAGGCCCGTGCGGGGCAAGGACACGTAGCCAGAGTCGAGGCCCCTGTCGCTTTGGTGGGTGTCATGTCTCCCACATTGGTACGGGTGATTTGCATCCCTTCCACAAGACGCTCTGCCACGACGAGCAGCAGCTGATAACCAGCCGCAGCGTTTCCGAGCCAGTTCCGCAGGGCGTGGAGAGCCTTCTCCTGTCTCTCGGTAAGCGAATGAACGCATGGGCACTGATTTCTAGTCCGGTTTATTTCCCAGAGATCGCCGTCCCTTCCTTATCAGTCTCGGCTGTGAGAAGCCACCTGGACGCTGTGTTTCTCGGCCACAGCTGGGTTTTGACAGAGCTCCTGGTGCTCCCTTACCTTGCGTCCTGGGCCCCTTCCCATTACACCGTGACAGCTGAGCAGCTGTGCAGGTGACGGACAACGAACGCCCAAATTGCGGTAGTTTTATCCGTATGAACGCTCGAAACGTTGGAAAACCCAAGGTATCACGAGTTGTTGACGGTGACAACCCCAAACAAATGCAGGCAGCCCGAGAACTGGCTGTTTCTCGCCCAGGCGCTGCCGGTGCCGTGACCAGCACGGGAACGGGAACCTCTCCCGTCCCCGATAAACCGGCACGTCGCAGACCGTGATTTCTCTGCATCCGGCTGGTGGAAACAGGTACCGGGGAGCAAACTGGGAGTTTGCGAGAGCAGGAGGGCGTCTTAACCTGAGATTTCTACGATTTGTCGGGGAGGATGCCTGCTGGGACAGTGGTGGCATTGGGAGCAGGAGGGGCGATGCTCCTGGGGGCCCTGCGGCAGGGGGTGACTGCGGCCGGAGGGGTTGCTCCTAATTCGGCAGCACGAAATCCGTCTCGTTTTGCCGGTGACGCTGCCGTGGTGGCACGCAGAGGCGCGACGCTGCGACGCCGTGGGATGCCAGGAAGAGGCTGACCAAGCACTTGGGTGGGGGGACCGACATCCCGAGGGACACTCGGACCTGGCGCGTCGTGCCGGGGCTGGGCTGGCTCTCCTCGGCGCCCTGCGTGCGCCGGCCGACCCTCCCCACCCCTCGTCCCGCCCGTTCCACCTCCCCTGCTTGCTCCCGCTGTCTCTTTCCAGCGAGGTTTTCCCGGGGGACACCCCACCCGTGGCCGTATCACCCCTTCTGGCGTCCTCCTCTCCGCCAGCTCTTACACCTTCCTGCCCGCACGCGCAGTCCCTGTGCCCGATCTAGGCAGCGCTCTCCCCGCCCGGCTGTCCTTATTAGCTGGGTTTCTCGCAGGGCTGTGCTCTCCCTTCAGGGTCAACAGGCTTGAGCCCCGCGGGCCGGGGCCGCCGCGCTCCCTCCCGGCGGGGCTGCGGCAGCCCTGCGCTCCGTGCAGTTATGGGCCGGGACTCTGAGTGCCGCTGTCGGCCAATGATGGAGCGGGGGGATCTGGCGGCCCGGCCCCGCTCGGAGCCGGGATGAGGCGCAGACGGTCTCAGAGAGCCTGGGAGTGAGTCACGGCCAAGCCCGCAGAGCAATGCCCGTCTCCCCGTCTCCCCGCCGGACGCCGCTTCCCGGGGCGCGCTGGGCAGCGGCATGACGGGGCGAGCTGGGGGTTTCTAGCCGGGGCGGGGGGGTGAAGCGGAGAGCGCCGCCGTCCTGTGCGATGAACGGCGTTGCTGCGAGGAGCCGCGGGGTGACGACGGGGCAGGTACTGAGCCTCTTGCTTTTGTTCGGCGTTTCCGACTGGGTTGCCGCCGCGATTCGCTATGCGATTCCCGAGGAGGCGCGGAGAGGCTCCACGGTGGGGAACGTGGTAGCCGACCTGGCGCTGGACCTCGGGCGGCTGCCGGGACGCCGGCTGCGAGTGGTGTCCGGCGGCAACAAGAAGTACTTCGGGGTGGATCTGGCGAGCGGCGCGCTGCTGGTGAGCGAGCGGATAGACCGGGAGGAGCTCTGCGGTGCGCTCTCCCCCTGCGCTCTCAGCTTTGAGATCTTGGTGGAAAACCCGCTGGAGCTGTACAGCGGCGCCGTGGAGATCCAGGACATCAATGACAACGATCCGGTTTTTCCCAGCAGCCAGGCGAGGCTGGAAATTAGCGAGTCGGTGGCGGCCGGAGCGCGTTTCCCGCTAGAGAGCGCGCAAGACCCCGATGTGGGAGTTAACTCTTTGCAGACCTACCAGCTCAGCGCCAACCCGCACTTTGCGCTCGACGTGCAGACGAGGGTGGATGGCAGCAAGTACGCGGAGCTGGTGCTGGAGAAGGAGCTGGACAGGGAGGAGCAACGGGAGCTGCTCTTGGTCTTGACTGCGCTGGATGGAGGCAGCCCGCCACGGTCAGCCCACGTGCAGATCCACATTGACGTTGTGGACGCCAATGATAATGCCCCGGTCTTCAACCAGTCCACCTACAAGGCAAGTGTGAGGGAGAACATGCCCGGTGGTACCCTGGTCGCCAGGATCAGTGCGTACGATCTGGATGATGGGCCCAATGGAGACATTGTCTATTCCTTCAGCAGCCACACACCCGCCAAGGTACGAGAACTCTTTGCTCTGGATTCAGCCACGGGGGAGTTGAAGGTCAAGGGACAGCTGGACTACGAGGAAATGAAGCTGTACGAGATTTACTTACAGGCTAAAGACAAGGGTGCTGTTCCTGGCATGGCTCATTGCAAAGTACTGGTGGAAGTCGTGGATGTGAATGACAATGCTCCAGAGGTGACAGTGACTTCTGTGTACAGCCCTGTGCCTGAAGATGCAGCCCCAGGGACAGTCGTAGCTCTGCTGAGTGTAACAGATTTGGACTCTCATGACAATGGTCTGGTGAACTGCTTCATTTCCCCTGGGATCCCATTCATGCTTAGCTCCTCCCTCAAAAATTATTACACATTGAAAACAAAAGCAGCTCTGGACCGGGAAAAGACATCAGAGTATAACATTACTATCACTGCCAAGGACTCGGGCTCACCACCCTTGTCTGCCATAAAACAGATCCTGGTGCAGGTGTCAGACATCAATGACAATGCACCCAAGTCTTCCCAGGACTCCTACGATGTGTATGTTCTGGAGAACAACATGCCTGCTATCCCCATCCTTAATGTGAGTGCCACAGACCCAGACCTTGGGCGCAATGCCCATCTCTCCTATACCCTCTTGCAGGGTGACCCCAGTGTAGGCCACCTCTTCTCCATCCACCGGGAAAATGGCACCCTCTACCTACTCACCTCCCTGGACCATGAGGACCAGGTGGAGTTCAGCATGATGGTGCAGGTCCAGGATGGCGGCTCCCCGCCTCTGGCCACTAATGTCTCAGTCAGTGTGTTTGTCACTGACCTCAATGATAATGCCCCAACCGTGCTGCACCCTCACCCCAACACCACCGCCACCTATACTGATGTGGTGGCACCAGGCACTCCTGCTGGACACATAGTCACCAAGGTGGTGGCAGTGGATGCAGATGCAGGGTACAATGCCTGGATCTCCTACACCCTGTTGCAGGCCACTGACCCCAGCCTCTTCTCAGTTGGGCTGCACAGCGGGGAGATCTTCATGGCACGCCAGCTCCAGGAGGATGATGCTCCCCAGCACACACTAGTCATCCTGCTGAAAGACCATGGGGAGCCTGTGCTGTCCGCCAGTGCCACTGTCTCCATCTCTGTGGCTGAGATGGTCAAGGAGGTGCTCACTGACCTCACTGATGTGGCACCTGCCAATGACCCCAGGAGGCACGTGACTTTCTATCTCATCCTGGCTGTGATTTTGGTGTCAGCAGCTTTCTTCATCACCATGCTGTCAGTGGGCATCTTCAAGTGCTACAAGTGGAGGCAGTCAAAGGAGCTGTTCAACAGCTCCAGGAGCACCCTGTACAGGACACCAGGGCCCTTCCACCACATTGACGCCGTGCGTGGTGGCTTCGTGCCACCTGATTTCTACCACCAGGTCTATCTCACCACAGACTCTCGACAGAGTGATCTTCTGTGTAAAAAGCCTTTCACTTCCAGCCCCCTGGGGAGCCGCCAGAGCACCATACGGAATGGTGAGCCAGGGCTGTACCACCAGATTGTGGGCACCGCCAGCCGGCTCCCCATGCCTGCTGAGGTAATGTAGCTCCTTCCTTGGTATGTCTCAGTGCCAGGCAGAGGCATGGTTCATTTGTGCCATAGGCGTAGCAGATTGAGGCTGTGGGGAATATCCAGTTGTGGCTTGCCTCTAAAGAGTGGTTAGCTGTAGCTGAACAGGTCTTTTTTGTAGTCAAATAAGCCGTGCTGAGTGTTGATGACATTTGCACTGTGGTGTGCAGGATCAAGTGAGTCAGTTTGCTCAGGTTAGCGAACATATGTCTTTCGGATGCAGTTTTGGGTATGTCTTGCATGAGTAACTGGTGGAGACTGGGGTCAGCTTGCAACCTCTTGCAAATCCTTGGCAAAAAGTTTGTTGCTAATGGTATTTCCTTCCCTTAGCAAAGTGAGAGCCAAGGGGGGCACTGGGAGGGGAACATTGCCTCTCTGCATCGTGCCCGGGTGGGGGCTGAGGAGGTGGTGGTGTGAATGGGGCTGGGAGCCACCAGCTGCCAGCGGGGAACTTCCCACAGTGTAGCATGCAGAGCTGAAGGACGATGCTGGTTCCTCCATTTGACAGACTGGCCACAGAGCAGTTCCTCCAGTCCGTGTCTCATTTTGCGTTTCACTCC
The DNA here is from genome assembly GCA_035590275.1 of Ibycter americanus. Taxonomy (NCBI): domain Eukaryota; kingdom Metazoa; phylum Chordata; class Aves; order Falconiformes; family Falconidae; genus Ibycter; species Ibycter americanus. The sequence goes on from JAVJGI010000064.1 coordinate 45,175,975, forward strand.
TGATGGTTCTGGTTTTGTTTCTGTAGAAATTTTGTGATGATGTTCACTTCAGGGTAGGGTGGGATTGCAGACTACCCGTTGCTTGCAGGGCTCGGGTGAGCTGGACTGTGGCTCTGAGCAGGATGGCGAGTCTTGCAGTCAGGTGGTGCTTTAACAACCCTATTAAAAGCCCCACATGATTTGTAATATGCTGTGTCCAGATGATGTCTCATATCCTGACTGAACAAACTGCAGCAAGGAAGGCATTCGCGCATGGCAGACAGCTTCTGTGCTTCTTCCCCGGTGGGAATTGTGCAGCTTGAGAGCTTTTAATTACAGGAACGCTTTGATCCTCAGAGTTGAGGCTGGGTAGTGGATCCAGTGAAAGGGGGGGTGAATCTCATGGGTTTCCAAGGTGGTTGATGCCAGTAATGTGTCCCTTCCTGGGAGGCTGTGAGTAGGAGCAACCGGTTCCTCGGAGCAGACGGAAGTGAGGTGCAGCGGAAGCTGTGCACGGGCGTGGAGCTGCGTGTGCTGCCTGCTCGCTGTGGCTGAATCACAGATGGAGGCAGAAACCTCTCAGAATTATTTTATGTCTTCCCCTTCCCCCCCCACCCCGCCCTTGCGTTGCTGTTCAGGCTCAGCAGTTCTGATTTGTGGCAGGTGCAAATGGCTGCAGCAGCAAGTGTTCCTCAGCATTGTGTGGGCTGGCCTACAGCTGGGGACAAAAATGTCCCCTCCACCAGAGGGTCCTGGCAAGATGCCTCTGGGGGTAGGGGCAGTAAATGATTTGAGAGTAGGGATGGAAAGAGGTGATAATAGGCAGGTGGTAAGCCTGAGCCCTAGCCATGGCTCCCCCCTACTTCCCAGTACTACCCTGGAAAGACACTGGTAGTGAGAAGCCAGCTGGGCTGGCACTGGGCCCTGGATTTTCAGTCTGTGGTGACAGAAGATTCAGCCCAATGCCACAGACCATGTCAAGCCTGCAAAGGCTGTACACCTCTTTGCTCTGCAGGTAAGAGCCAGACCCTAAAACCAATGCAGTGGGGACGGTGCTGGCCCCATCTGTGGCAGGTGGCATGCCCTGCTATGAGGGATCCTACCCTGCAGGATCTCCAGTGATCCCTCAGCTCCCTGGGTTGTCTGGATTCGAACCTTTCCATAGGGTGAGCTCTGTCCCTCTGGAACAGGGATATCTCCTTCTCCATCCTAGACACCCATACCCTTCCTGCCTTGCCAGCATTCCCATCCGGGGCTTTGGCAGACCCAAGCAACAGCAGGATCCCCCATGTGAAGCCCATTCCTTGCTCCAGCCCCTTGGTGACTGAGCCACCTTGGGACACTAAGTAGTTTCTCCCAGACTACATGGGCTTAACAGGGGGCTTCTACTGAGGCACTGCAGCAGCACCAAACCCGTTCCCGGGGCATAGCACTCTGTGTTGCCAGCGGCAATGTCTGTCACCCAGTTGTGCTGCCTGGGCCCCTGCCTGGGATGGGGACAGGGCACATCCCAAAGTCAAGGTTACTGTGACAGCTTCCTGCTGGTGACACCGTAGGAAGCCCTCGGGGAATAAGTACGTCCAAGCAGGTATTGGTCTCTGGACGCTGGGGAACCCGCTTTTCCAGCCTTTTGCTGCATTTGCCCTTTAAGAACGCCTTCTCCCCGCCCGCGGAGCGGGCAGTAGGTGGGACTCGGGCGCCGTCCTGCACCAATCGCGAGGTCCCTTGCTGTGTCTCTCCTAGAGTGGCAGCAGGGTGGTCCCGCCCCGGGGTTCTTGGAATGGGCAGGGAGGGGCTGCAGAAGAGAGGGAGGCCCCTCGACGGCAGCGTCTGCGCCGTCTCTGTCCTTACCCAGAAGGCTTGTGTCCCTGTCACTGTCCACCGTGCCAGGCGTAGGTGCCCCCAGCCTCTGACACCTATTGCCCCAGGTCCCCTTGGTGCACAGGTGGTGGGGATGGGCAGGGTCCCAGGCAGGACCTGGGTCCCCTGCCTGCTGCACCACTGCGGACGCCAACCCCCAGGGTCTGCGTGCACCCAGGGGAGGTCAGGGTGGTCTTGAGTGCACCACAGACGTGAACTGAGGGCATGACTGCACAAGGCTTCTGCGGGGATGTGAACTGAGCAAACACCCTGCAGCTTGCCACTGTCTTCTGGGACAGGGAGAGGGGGGAGTTACTGCTCCGCTCCCTCCCTGGGGAGGCTGAGATGCCTGCTTTTGCCCTCTGGGAGATTGCTTGGCTGCAAAGCTGTGTCTGCTGTGGAATTTCATCGTATGTGTCTGTCAGGTGGGAGGCTCGGGCCTTGTCTCAGTCTGATGTCCTGACCTGATGCTGTGATGTGGTGGTGGTGAAGTGGGCTTGTTGGCTGGCTCCCTGCATTTGCAGTGACCGGGGTACTATGAAGGTTGATCTCTTCCTTGTCCCAGGGTGAGGAAGAGGAATCCAGCTGGGTATGTGTGTGGAGCAAGTGCATTCCACCTTTGAACAGCTCACCCATCTCTGCCTTCTCACCTACTGCCTCCGACACCCATGGGGGGCTGGCAGGGATGGGCGTCCCTGCCTCAGTGCAAGGTCTCCTGTCTGACGGTGTGCTGGTGGCAGTGATGTTTCACTTACAGAGGCAATTATGGGGTACAGGCAGTGGCCAAAGCATTAGCATGGGGGCGGGGGGGGAGAAAAGGGGTGGGAGAAGAGCCCCTGGCACCTCAGGGCTCTAACAAGCACCTTTTTATTGGGCATGAAAAGGCCTTTTGGCCCGTGTTCATGACAGCTGCCCTTTGTCTGTGGGCGCAGTGTGAAGCCACTATAGTGGAAGGGGGAGCACACAGGGAGGGCTTGTACCTAGCTTCCAGGATGCCAGGACGTGCAGTTTCCCTGCGAACACGAAGTGAGCTGTCGGAGCAAGTGATAGGCTGGTGGAGGGGAGGCCCGGGGTGGCAGCCCCGCTGATGTCGGCTTGGGCCCCCGCTTCCCGCACCTCCGGGTCGTCAGCGCTGGGCGAGAGGGGCCGGAGCTCTCGGCCAATTGGGCGCTGATGTGAAGCGGGGGAGGGGGGGATCTGCTTCTCCCCCCGACTTCCACCTCCGCGCTGGGGCTGTGATTCAGTTCCCCTCCCCCAGCCCACCCCCTCTGCTGGGAGGCTGACAGCCGGAGCCAGAGCCGCAGCTTGCCGGAGCCCCAGAGCTGTTTTCCAAGCCGTGGAAGAAAGACCCGGGGATTTTTTTCGGAGCTTCCCGGCACCTGCTGAGTCCTGGGCCGGATGCGCATGGACATGGAGAGCGCCAGCCTCCAGCGACCCGCCTGGAAATGGCAAGTACTGAGTTTGTTTTCGCTCTGCGGCTGGGGCTGGGTCTCCGGGCAGATCCACTACTCGGTGGTTGAGGAGTCGGAGGTGGGAACCGTGGTGGGGAACGTGGCCCGGGACCTGGGCTTGAAGGTGGAGGAGCTGCCAGGTCGCAGGCTGCGCCTGGACTCAGAGGAGAGCCTGCGCCACTTCGCAGTGCACCTGGACAGCGGTGCGCTGGTGGTGAGCCAGCAGCTGGACCGGGAACGGCTGTGTGGAGCGGCTGCCAGCTGCGTGCTGTCGGTGCAGGTGGTGACAGAGAACCCCCTGCAGCTCTTCCGCCTGGAAGTGGAGATCCTGGACCTGAATGACAACTCCCCGCGCTTTTCCACTGCTCACCGCACACTGCGTGTTGCCGAGTCTGCCACAGTGGCTGCACGCTTCCCCCTGGAAAGCGCGCAGGACCCTGATGTGGGTACCAATGCTGTGGGCTCCTACCGGCTAAGCCCCAACTCCCACTTTTCCCTGGACGTCAAGCAGCAGCAGGATGGCAAACTCTTCCCGGAGCTGGTGCTGGAGCGTGCCCTGGACCGGGAAGAGCAGCCAGAACTGCAGCTGGTGCTGACAGCCGTGGATGGGGGAAGCCCAGCCCGCTCAGGCACAGCGCAGATCACAGTCGTGGTCCTGGATGTCAACGACAACGCACCCACCTTTGATCGTGCCATGTACAAGGTGCAAGTCCCGGAAAACATGCCCGTGGGGGCCCTGCTCCTCCAGCTCAATGCGTCTGACCCCGATGAGGGCCCCAATGGGGAGACACAGTACTCCTTCGGGGTTCACACTTCTGACTCAGTCCAGAGGCTTTTTACCCTGGATCCCCGCAGTGGCGAGGTCCGGGTGAGTGGGGCCCTAGACTTCGAGGAATCACCTTTCTATGAGATCTATGTGCGAGCCCATGACAGAGGGGTCCCAGAGATGGAGGGCCACTGCACACTGCAGGTGGAAGTGGAGGATACCAACGACAACTCGCCTGAGGTGCTGCTCACCTCCCTGCTGAACCCGGTGCCGGAAGATACCCCACCAGAGACTGTTGTGGGGCTCTTCAATGTACGGGACCAAGACTCAGGGGCCAATGGGGATGTGAGCTTGGAGATCACCCCCGATGTGCCTTTTGCCATCAGGTCCCTTCAGAATCACTTCTCCCTGGTCACCCGGGACAGCCTGGACCGTGAGTCCACCTCACAGTATGCAGTGGAGCTGATTGCCCAGGATGGTGGGTCTCCTGCCCTCACCACAACGCTCACACTGCTCCTCAACATATCTGATGTGAATGACAACCCCCCACGCTTCTTGCAGCCCTCCTATGATGCCTTCCTCCAGGAGAACAACCTGCCTGGCTCCCTGCTGTGCACTGTCTCTGCCTCGGACCCCGATGATGGGGATAATTCCCGGCTTGTTTACTCCATAGAGAGTGGCCAAGTGCAGGGTGCCCCCATCTCTTCCTTTGTCCACATCAGTCCTGAGAATGGCAACCTCTATGCTCAGCGCACCTTTGACTTCGAGCTGCTACAGGTTCTGCCGGTCTCTGTGGCTGTGCGGGACTCAGGGTCCCCCCCACTCCACGCCAATGTTACTGTCTACATCTTTGTGCTGGACCAGAATGACCACCCCCCCACTATCCTGCACCCAGCCAGTGACAGCAATGTCCCAGCACCCCAGAGGGTTCCGCTGTCGGCCCCACCGGGCTACCTGGTCACCAAGGTGACAGCAGTGGATGCGGATGCTGGGCACAATGCCTGGCTTTCATACCGACTGCTGCCGCAGTCCACTGACCCCTCCTTGTTCCACATGTCACTGTACACCGGGGAGGTGCGGATGGCACGTGCCCTCCAGGACACCGATGCTGCTGTGCAGCAGCTCATTGTCCAGGTGACAGACAACGGTGACCCACCGCTCTCCACCACTGTCACCATCACTGTGGCCCTGGAGGATGCGGCCCTGGAGGATAACTACAAGCCTCGGGATTTCCTGGCTGGTGCCAAGGAGAAGCCAGACCTGACCCTCTACCTGATCATTGCACTGGCAGCTGTTAGCACCGTGGCACTTGCCACCATCACCCTCCTGGCTGCCCGGTGCCTGCGGCGCAGAGGCCACGCTGCCAGCTCGCCCTGCTGCTGCTGCTGGCTCAGCGAGTCGCCCAACCGGGACTTCTTCAAGCACTCCAGCCCCAAGCTCCAGCTCAGCTCCGACGGCACCCTCAAGTACATGGAGGTCACCCTGCGACCCACCGACTCCCAGCCTCAGTGCTACAGCACCTGCTTCTCTCCCGGCTCCGACCGGAGCGATTTCACCTTCCTGCGGCCCTGTCCGCCCCCCGCGACCCTACCGAGGGAAACCGGGGCTTTCCTCTCCACTACCGGTACGCTGCGGGAGCCCGGACAGGTGAGAGCCTTGGGGCAGGGGAAGGCGGTGCCGGTGCGGGGCGGCCGGACCGCGCATGGCCCCCGGGGCCGCCGTTGCTGCCCGGCCCG
>JAVJGI010000064.1:45185009-45234896 GCA_035590275.1 Ibycter americanus
GGCTGCGCGGAGCCGCAGCTGCTCACCTCCGCGCTACCCCGCTCTCACACCCGGCACGGGATGCTCGGGGGACGGAGTTTGCCATGGCAGCTCCCGCTGCTGCTCGCAGCCCTCTCCTGCCTGCCGGCTCCCAGCAGCGCCCAGCTCCGCTACTCCGTGCCCGAGGACCGAGAGCCGGGCTCCTCTGTGGGCGACCTGGCCAAGGACCTCGGGGTGGAGGTGCGGAGCCTGGCTGCCCGCAACCTGCGCCTGGTGAGCGAGGGTGGGCAGCAGCCCTTCCAGGTGGACCTGGCAGCCGGTGTGCTGCTCCTGGACAGCAGGCTGGACCGGGAGGCACTGTGCGGGCAGAGTCCCACATGCTCCCTGCACCTCCAGCTCATCATGGAGAATCCCCTCCAGCTCCACCGTGTTGAGGTGGATGTCCTCGACGTTAACGACAACGCACCCCAGTTCCCCAAGCCGGAGGTGGTCTTGGAGATCACTGAGGTAGCCAACCCTGGGACTCGGCTACCCTTGGAGGTAGCAGAAGACCCGGATATGGGCTCCAACTCCATCTCCACCTATGAGCTCAGTCCCAGCAAGCATTTCACCCTGAGCATCAACATGAGAGGAGATGGTGTTAAAATGCCCGAGATCATACTTGAAAAACCACTGGATAGAGAGAAAGTGGCTGTTCATCATCTAACGCTGACAGCCCTGGATGGAGGGAATCCAGTGAAATCTGGTACTGCCAAGGTTACCATCCATGTCCTGGATGCAAATGACAACCCTCCTGTCTGTGACCCACCTGTATCCAAGGTACATCTGGAGGAGAACGTGCCAGTGGGCACTCTGGTTGCTAAGCTGAATGTCACCGACCTGGATGAAGGTCCCAATGGGGATGTGGAATATTCTTTCAAAACTAGCAATAATGCACCTGGTAAATTCGCCAAGCTGTTCTCCTTAGATCCCCGGACAGGGGAGATCCAAACCAAAGCCCCACTGGATTATGAGGAATCCAGTGCTTACGAGATTGCGGTTCGAGCCAGGGACAAGGGATCCCCAGCCATGGAAGGACACTGTCACCTGCGAGTGGAATTAATTGATATCAACGATAACAGCCCAGAGATCGTGCTGACCTCTCTCTCCAGCCCAGTGCAGGAGGATGCAACCCCAGGCACTGTGATTGCCCTCATTGGTGTGAAGGACAGTGATTCTGGTGACAATGGGCAGGTCCATCTGCAGATAGCAAAAGAGCTCCCATTTAAACTGGTGTCATCTTTTAAAGAGCATTTCTCGCTGGTCACAAATGGTCCCCTTGATCGGGAGAAGGCCAGTGGATACAACGTCACGGTGAGGGCTGTGGATTCAGGGTCCCCACAGAGGGCCACACAAAAAACCTTTTACCTCCAGATTGCTGATGTGAATGATAATGCACCAAATTTCTCCAGCCCTTTTGATACAGCGCATGTTCAGGAAAACTCCCTTCCTGGAACTTCTGTCTTTTCAGTGTCAGCATCTGATCCTGATGAGGGTAGCAATGCCAAGCTGTCTTACTCCATCTTGGACAATGGGGTGCAGGATGTACCCGTCTCAACCTACTTCCGAATAGACCAGGACAATGGCACTATCTACACTGTGCAAGCTCTGGACTACGAGCAGAACAAGGTGTTCCAGTTGCCCGTGGAGGTGAAGGATGCTGGGTCTCCCATGCTGAGTAGCACTGCTGTGGTCCATGTGTTCGTCCTGGATGAGAATGACAATGCCCCCACCATTGTCTACCCATCCGTCCCCCAGGGCTCTGCCTTCTACCAAACCATCCCGGCCTTGGCAGAACCTGGCTATCTGGTCACCAAAATTGTAGCTGTTGATGCTGATAGTGGTCATAATGCCTGGCTGTCCTACCAGCTGCAGGAGGCTGCTGAGGCTTTGCCTTTCCAAGTAGAACGCCGCTCTGGAGAGATAAGGGTTGCACAGGCTCTCAGGGAGTCAGAAGATCCCCACAGGCTGGTGGTCGAAGTGAGGGACAATGGGACACCGTCCCTCTCGGCCTCCGTGGTAATAATAATTTCTCCAGAGGAAAATGGTGTGCAGGACTTTGCCAAGTCCCTGGACCTCCCCAAGTCTTCTCCCAAGGATACCAACCTAACGCTTTACCTCATCATCTCCTTGGTGTCCATCTCCCTTGTGTCGTGTGTGATGTTTGCTGTGGTGGCTGCCCGGTGTCTCAAAGCTGGCACCGCCAGCTGGACCTTTGCGGATTGCTGTCAAGGGACTGGCCGCAAGCCTGTCTCCCATTTCCGTGAGCACATGAAGCCAGATGGCTTCATCAAATACCTGGATGTGGGAGGAGCGGGCTTGACCTCCCAGGCACAGAATTACACCTCTTGTTTCTCACCCATGTCTGACCAGAGTGATTTCCTCTTTGTAAAACCTTTCAGCCATTCTAGCACTGCGGAGACGGTGGCTGCCTATGAGCAGGTGACCAGCACCTTAGTGAGTCCCTGCGATGGGGTAAGAGATGGGTCTTTCTTACTGTCCTGTCTGCTAAGTGCAACGGTCCGTAATATCCAGGCCAGTTGGCTGTTCTCTATCTGTCCTTCCACCTAAGAAGGTGGCTTCAGGGAATGTGTGTCACCATCACCTCCTGGGACGTGGCAGGTGAAAGCTTTGGCTTGGCTTGATGGAGGTGGGGGAAGGGGCTGGGTGGCACTATAAAATCAAAGGCTGTGTGTTTGTAGAAGTGGAGAGTTTTCCCTTAGACCTGTTCATACTCTCTTCTTTTAAAAGTGATTCTTAGCGTGGTCAGGAACATGTTTTCTGGGTGTTTTAACTTCTTGACTCTGTTTAACCCCTTTATTCTGCATGGCATACGAACCGTGATGCAGGAGGAAGTTATATGAAAGCAAAGTTTGTCAGTGTTTCTTTTGCTCTGTTTTAGAGGTGCATTGTAGAAATTTCTCATTTCTTAACTCTCCGTGTTAGTAATTACTGATCGTGCCTCAGCAAGGGATCATTTTCCAGCTTGGTCTTTCTGAGGGAGGGGCTGAATTCACCATTCAGCACTGAACATAGTGACATTTTTTGCAAAGATTCTGGTGACCTTACATGCCCTTGGGCTTGCAGAGACCTAGGCAGTGGTGAGCTTTGAAAACTTTAGCCACTTGTATTCAGATGTCTAAATATGGATGTAGGTGACTGTGTTTAGCTGTAGCTTTTATAATTTTGGGATATAAAAGGTAAAGTAATCTTGTGTCATAAATGCCTGCCCTAAATTTGAAACTGGTAATTACAACAGGAATTCAAAATATAGATCGGGAAGGGCTTATCTAGTGCAGGACTGTGTGTCAGCGTGTGCAAAAATGTATATCTGAAATCTGGAGGGCAAGTATTTAAAGAGCTTAATTTGCATGCAGCATGGGTACCAGTGGGGCCTCTGTTTTAGGGAAGTAATTTATTCTGATATATTCTTTCATGAGAATCATCAAAGCTGTGAAGGAATTAGTGAAATCACATCTACTAAATAAAAATCTAGGTCAGCTGTATCCGTCTTCACTTTTCCTTAGTAATTGCATGTACAAGCAGAATAATCCTATAAAATTGATGTTCCACTGTATGGACTATGAACTGCTCATTCCTAACATAATTGAGAGAGATGTTGTCCTTTCCAGGTAGTATGTTATCATTCTGGAGTTAATTAAGAAGATTACGATTTTCGGAAGTATATGTTTTCCAGACAGAAAACAGTTCTGCTATTTAGTGCTCTTCACAAAGGCGTGATTCAAACAGGAATATGCAAGCCTGCTTGTGTCCTTCCTTATTTACAGAATGTCCATTGTCTGATGGTAAAATAACACAGGCAGAAAGCGATACGAGGGCTTACTAATGAAGTTACAAAGTGTGCTGCTGTGTCTGAAGTTTATTGTGTCTCCTAAACAAATAATGCTTTTTTCTTTTGCTGTCGGAAGTTCATTCTTTTCCCTATGGACAGAAAAATACTGTAATGCTCTGAGGCCACATCATCTAGGAAAAGTCATTCAAATACAGTGTGTGAAATCAAGATCTCAGGCAGGCCTTTTTAAGGACAGAAGAAAAACAGATTAGGAAGGTCTGTTACCATTTTACCTTCTGGCATTAAAAGCATCTTTCTCAGTATGAATTAACTCTGCCACCCCCATTCCTGCCCTCTTCCAAGCTCATTACTTTGGTACCATTGCTCCTGCTGAATTGATGCTCTTATCAGTTTATTTCATGCTTCATTTCTTTCACAGCCTGGTTTCCTGAGCTGCTTTGGAAGATTATTCACTGAATAGTTTTTGTCATGCTTTTTAGTACTCATGCTGGTTCAGAAATACTCAAGAAAGGGGGAGGGGGAGCTTTCTTTTTGTTCTAATTGATTTGCTTTACTTGGAAAGATCACACTGATATTCCAGATTGAAATAATCCAGAATCAGTTCACTTTCCTTTTCAAAGGCAAGAATAGAGGTATTAAAACTCTTCTATTTTCTCTGCAGCAAGCTCAGCCTAACACAGACTGGCGCTTCTCTCAGACCCAGAGACCTGGAACAAGCGGGTAAGTGCCTCTTTCTTCATGTATGTGTCCAGTGAAGGTTCCTTTCCTTTGCATACCACTTCCAGTGCTGGGAATTCCTTGACTGGCAGCTCTGAGGACAGGTGTTCCCTGTCATTGGTAGAATTGTCCAGCCAAAGAGTCAGAAGTCAGGCTGCTTCTGCGTCAGTCCTGTTTGGTAGTGGTGTGTCAGCTGTTGTTTGCCATGGTTTGTCTGGTTTTGGTATCTACAGCACAAGGAGGACAGTCAGGAGCTGGAGGGAACTCCAGGTGAAGTTGTGAGATGGTTAAAGGAATGAAAAACATGCTTCCCAGGGAAAGGCTTCTTCTCTAAAGTGGATTTTGAGCATTTAGACTAGATTCTGAGTCCAAAATCTTGATTCCTCCTCCTGCACGGAGGCCACTGGAAATCACTGTGTGAGTCCCTTTACCAACCATGGAGCCTCAGGTTCTGTGCTGCTGAAGTGTGTTGCCTGCTGTGGCTTGAGCACCTGTTGCCAAACTGCTGTGTAAGCCCCTGTGTTGAGTTGGTTGAGTTGAGTGGATGAGCCCCAGGTCCCCAAAGGCCCCTCTAGAGAAACATATCCCCAGCCACATCTAACTTAGCAGGAGCAGATCCCTCATGAAAGGCAGCTGTATGTGCTTTCTCCGGTGGGCTAGTCTGTCTGAATCAGGGTTAGAACCCCTGGATCCAGTTCCATTTGTTGGGGAGTTTGGAACCTTTCTTGCATTCCTTGGGAAGTGCCATCACTAACATGGGATGGTTCATCCAGGTGAGGAGCCCTCTGCACGCTTCCCACTGGAACTGGGCAACTGGGCAGAGGGAGGCTAAGGAAGAAGAAATTAAACCTCATGGGTCAGGAGACTTACGGGAAGGCTGTCTCCTAAGGTCTGGTCTTGCTGTCAAAGCCATGGCTGAGTTTTTACCAATTTGCGTGAGATGTCCAAAAGATAAGAAGCCCTGGCAGCAGAGCAGAGACCTGCCTCCCAAGTGAGTACCCCCCTCTTGACTCTGCGCTCTCTTGCTCTGGCCCAACAAAGTTTGCTTTTCTTGGTCCACAGTGAGAAAGCGTTGACAAGAAAATGTTGAGCAGGTACCCTTCACCTCTCCCATCTTCCCTCCTGGTTCATAAGCAGGGGCAGGGATCTTTTTCAGAGGGTCAACTTCCTTGAATGCCATCAGGGTAAGAAAGGACTTAAACTGGGAGTCCACCTTACTCTGTGAATACCTCAACCAGAGGTTACTGTGTATGAGGGGAATGGCTCCATTTATATGTGAGAATTTATATGGGAGAATTGATAGGTGAGAATTTATATGTGAAAAGATGATATCTTTGGGGGCACACCCAAGGATTATACCCTTGGAGCAGTCAGGAGTAAATTTGGATTATGTGCTTCCTTGGCTGGCTGGGTCTGGCACCGTATCTTTGCAGAAAAGAGAGGAGCTCACGCCTCTGCTTTGTCATTCCTGGTGGCCACTCAGGCAGCTCCTGTGGAGGTTTACATGGTGCCACAGGGAGCACCAGGTCCTGGATTTCAGTGTTGGAGCTTGTAGTTAAACATCTGCAGCAGCTGGTTGTGTTTGAGTCTTTCCCTGGGTCTGGCTTGATAAATTAGCTTAACAGAAAATTAAAAGGCTGCTATCACAACTTGTTGCAGCAATTAAACTTTGTTACTAGGCTCTTCTAGCTGACAAAGCTAAAATGGAGTGAGGGTATGATGTAGAGTAGATAAAGCATTCCTACTAGAACCCAGACTTTGAAACAAGGCTATTGCTGGGGCAGTTTTCTCACAGGTCTGTTGGATTCCGCATCACTGACAACAATTTAATCAAGAAAAACCTTTCTAACCATTTACGCTCTAGTTCAAATGACAGTTAACAAGACCCTGTTAATACAGAAGTGCACCAGAGCTGCTGTAATAGTTTTGTTACGAGAAGTGAGTAAATGAGCCCCATCAGAGCAAGCTCTATTGTTCCCTCTTCTAGCATCATGCTGGAGCTCTTCAAGGCACAGAGCTGATGCAGTCCAGACCTACTTAACTCAATGAGAGGGACCTTTTCTCAGGTCATGGGACAGTGACCCTCCCCCCAGCCCCCAGCTTCTGCCTGAAGCTCTTTACAAGCTCCAGCCCCTTCCCAGTCCCTAAATGGGAGCAGCAGCATGTGGGGTGGGAAGAGAGAGGGCAGGAGGAAAGGCAGCCTCAGACTCTTGTTCGTGGGGAGCTGAACTAGCATGACATGTTGGTTCTGGTGCTGAGCCCTGATAATCTGTGACTTGGGTGCACATGGCAGTGGCTTGTGTCAGTGCCTGTTGAGGCAGGGGTTCCCACAGCACGGGTTGGCCCCTGGGTTTGGAGAGGGACTTTACCCGAGCACAGGCTGGTACTGAAATAACTCAGTGGATTTTAATTCCTGCTGGTGTTCCCCACCTGCCTGTGTGCAGATTCCACATTAGCAGTGAAACAGCTCTTGCTGATTTTTTTCTCCCGTTTCTTTTATCCTGTTTTAAGATAAATCAAGGAGATGTTTTTATTCTAAACCTGTGTTGCAATACTAAAGGATGGAAATAGAAAGCGCTATCATATGTTTAGTGCCCAGCCCTGACATCTCTCTGGTGATCAAACAGAGAAATCCTGGAGAGCAGTCCGGTCCCCATTGTGCTCTGCCATGCTCTTCCCAGTGTTTTGATATCTGGTGTGTGAATTCCCCAGGCACTGGTTGGTAGTACAGGTATTAAAGAGGGTGCAAGGGCAGCTGCGTGAGCCCTGCCCACTGTTACTCTCTCTGATGTTAGCTCATATACAGCTGTGTCTGCTGCCGGCAGGGGAGCCTGTCTAGCACCATGAGCTCTCTCTCTGAAGGGCTTTGCTTGGTGCTTGGGGAACACAGGCCACCTCTTAGCTAAAAAGAAAAAAAAGGATGTGCTCTTAAATGCAGTTGTCTGACCCAAATTAAATAGCAATAAAGACAAGGCAGCTTAGGCTAGCAGTTTGAATGGATCTTGGAGGGAGGCTGGCACTGACCCTAAGTCAGAAAGCAGGTTTAAACCCCTGTTGTGATTTCTCCTTTGCTGCCTTCGTGGGAGTTAGAGAGGAACAATCCTGTCTTTTCTCAGCGTAGCCGTGTCCACTGAAACAAATCCCACTTGTCTCCGAGCACCTGGAACCACGCAAAACTCAGGGTAAGCTCAATAAGGCAGGGACTGTGTCTAGATCTCATATATCACTGCATTCAGTGCGCTGTTACAGGACAACAAAGAGAATTTGTTCTTTGTTTTGAAACACTGGAGAGCTCTGGCGCACATGCTCAGGAAATAAGGTCTCAGACAATACCCTCTGAAAATGTGATATGGGGTCAGACCTTAGGATAGCAATTATCAATTAATCTTTTTTGGGAGAAACAGGAGGACAATTCAATTCATTTAATGATGTTTGTATTTTGTTTTCTAAAAAAAAAAAAAAAAAGAAAAAAAAGAAAAAAAAAGAAAAGCACCCATGCTGTCTCTGGGCAAATGTAAATTAATACAAAATGACACAAGCAGCAGATGCCATTCCCAGATGAATCAGATCAGTGGCTGTAGTGGAGATTACAGCGATGAATTGTCCAAAGTGAAGTAGGTGTACAGTCCGGCAGCATTGCAGGACATTCCTGGGGGATTTCCTGGGTGTGTGTGGCATATGGGTGGAGAATGCAGGGACTGGGACTGGTACAAGGGAACCATCTTGTTGCTTTTTCACTAGCTACCAAGGGAACAGAGACCAGACTTGTGCCCTACACGTTCGTGGTACTTGCCTGACCCCATAGCTCTTTGCATTGATCTCTGTGATGGTTTATTCAGGAAAACATGGGGCTCAAGTCAGGATTCCCTTTCTGGAGGAGTGGGAAGGGATCTGTGTTGCTCATAGGTAGGCATGAGGGGGTGGGACATCCTGGGCTGGGAAGAGCCACTATGTCCTTGGCAGCTTGTGGGAGGAGTGGGGACTATCTCAGTTTGTGTGGGCAGGCTAGAAGGTGATCCCAGGCAGGACACACATGAGGAGGTGGGGAGCAGTCTGGGAATCCCCAGTCGCTCCAGGGAAGGGAGGAGCAAAGCATTCGAACAAGATACAGAGTGCCATTTCACACACCCCCTCCATTTATTTTCTCCAATCCTAAATCTCTCTGTGTTAATGCTTTACAATGCTGTTGTGAGCCAGGCTCCCCCCTCAAGGCCAAACAGAGCCAATAGTGATGTTTGCTTCACTTACCCATTAAACAGCATCATACTGCCCTGTCTGACCCCAGCCGCCGTCCCCTCGCCTGTGCAGAGGGAGGAAGGCAAGTGCAGCAGAAGGGGTTTGGGGCTGACAGTGGAGTTACTTCAGCAGTGCCCAGAGGAGAGCTATGAAGGAAAGGATGTTTTTTTCATTCTTTGTTTTGTTTTCACAGAAGAGCTCCAAGAGCTGGGCTTGCAGGACTAACAGCAGCCTGCCTGTGTGTGGTGGGGGACAGGAGGGGAAAAAAGTTGTCCCAGGAATAGTCCTTAAGCTCTCAGGAGCATCTTGGTGCTCAGAGCATGCAGATGCTGCCAAAGGGTGCTGCAGCTCAGGGAGGCTTCTGATGTGTGTTTGGGGTGGTCAGGAAGTCCTGCATGACAGAAGCACCCCAGTGTACTGGGACGTGCTCCTGCTGAGGGGACCCCTTGTGTGCACGTCTGGGTGGCACATCCCAGAGCACGAAGTAGCTGGGGCCGGAGACAGAGATGTGGATGTTCATGGGCTTACCCAGCATAGGGGTGGATACACAGCAGAGAGACAACTGGCCACAGATGCAGGCTTTACTATGTCCTTCCTAAAAAAAACCCCAACAAACCACTTGCTAACCCAGCAGCCATAGGGGCATCTGTGGGTGTTGTAACCCCATAGGAATTTACATTGCAAGTTTGTGTAATGTTATAGTGGACAAAGTAGTGAGTGCTATAAAGCACATGCACAGGTGCAGCAGTGGGGACGTATGGGTAAACACTGACAGATTTACCTTCTGTTCACTCTTTCATTGAAAATGTCTGAAAACACGCACTTGCCGGGCAGAGGTGCTGGCCAAGCTGCAGCCTGAAGCAGTCCGCTCCCTTCCCTCCAGTGTCACAACTGGGTTGTGAAGTCAGGTCCCTGTGGCTGTGACCGTCCTTTTCAGAGAATCATAAATTCGCAGAATGGTTTGGATTGGAAGGGACCTTCAAAGAGCATCCAGTCCAACCCCCCCTGCCATGGGCAGGGACATCCTTCACTAGGTCAGGTCACTCAAAGCCCCGTCCAGCCTGGCCTTGAACACTGCCAGGGATGGGGCATCCATAGCTGCTCTGGGCAACCTGTGCCAGTGCCTCACCACCCTCATTGTAAAGAATTTCTTCCTAATATCTAATCTAAAACTACTCTCAGTTTAAAAGCCTTGCCCCATGTCCTGTCATGACAGGCCCTGGTAAAAAGTCTCTCTCCATCTCTCTTATAAGCAGCCTTTATATATTGAAAGGCTGTACTAAGGTCTCCCCGTAGCCTTCTGTTCTCCAGGGTGAACAACTCTGACTCCCTCAGCTTCTCTTTGTGGCAGAGCTGTTCCAGCCCTTGGACCATTTCTGTGGCCTCCCCTGGGCCCACTCTAACAGGTCTGTGTCTGTCTTGTGCTCGGGACCCCAGAGCTGGATGCAGTGCTCTGGGGGTGGGTCTTGTGAGAGTGGAGCAGAGCGGGAGAATCCCCTCCCTCGACCTGCTGGCCATGCTGCTGGTGATGCAGCCCAGGACATACTTGGCTTTTGGGGCTGTGAGCGCACATTGCCGGCTCATGTCCCATTTGTTGCCTACCGGTATCCCTAAGTGCTCCACAAGGCTGCTCTCAGTCCATTCATCCCCCAGTCTGTATTGAAACAGAGGATTGCCCCAACACAGGTGCAGGACCTTGCACTTGGCCTTGTTGAACTTCATGATGTTCATGTCGGCCCACTCCTCCAGCCTGTCAAGGTCCCCGGTGTTTCCCACCACAGTATCTGCTCCTGCTGCCCTCCTGTGCACCATGTAGTGAGGGTCTCCCTGCGCTCTTCTTCTCCATTCCCCACTGCATCTCCAGCCTCCTGCTTCCTCTGAGCTCCCCTCCCAGCACCACTGTCATCCCACACAGCATCCCAGGCTGTGCTCAGCTCCGAACCAGCAGCAGAAAAAGCAGTTTTGCTGTGTCCAGCCACCCATGTGATGATGGGCAGTGACAGGCAAGCTAGTGGGACAGGCATGGCTGGTAACTGAGCCTTTCCCTAGTGCGAGACACCAATGGGGGTCTTTCTCAGTTGATTTTCATGCAAGTAGTTTAAGAATATCAGAAACTTCCACCTGGCCATCGGATCTGGTTGAAACCACTGAACAGTTTCCAGAAGCTGGGGGTAATTGAATGAGTGAATGGGAAGTGTGGAGAAAACAGGCTGAAAAAGGGAAAAGGAGATAGTTGTCAGGGCAGTGTCACCTGGAGAGCATGCAGCTAGTGGGACGTGAACCACAGCTGGTGTCACCGTAGTGTGGGGAAGGCCAGGAGCCCTGGGAGCGATCGCTGGCACTTCTGGGCTGTGCGGGCTTCCCATTCTTAGCTTCTTGTTGACAGGAGCAAGAGGAGCAGCAGAAATAACTGCCACCCTGGGGAGTTTAGGAAATAATTGTTATCCTCAGTTTTCCATCCCAAATGCACTCAAGGGTTGAAGCCAGCAGTGGTATTCACTTTGCCAGGTGAAGTTCCACATGTTTTGCAGGTGAATCAAAAGAGGTGCAAACAGTCTTTGAGCTAAAATTGCTGCTTCTTCTGACTGGTTTGCATTTGTC
Source organism: Ibycter americanus (assembly GCA_035590275.1). Lineage (NCBI taxonomy): Eukaryota > Metazoa > Chordata > Aves > Falconiformes > Falconidae > Ibycter > Ibycter americanus. Next base: position 45,196,396 of record JAVJGI010000064.1, read on the forward strand.
TGCCTGTTCAGATGCTCGAGTATTGAGTGACTCCTCCATAGCCCCTGCAGCATGCAGAGCATGGAGCTGCTCTCAGCTGCCCCCAGGGTCTTGGGGAGGTGTGAGTGGAGCCTGAAAAATCACAGCACCCTTTGGGAATGCCTTTGAGGTCATCACTTTGCAGGAACAGCCATAATCTAAGTGGCACAGTGCTCTCCTAAGACTGAAAGCCAATGCACTTTAATGTGGGCTGCAGACCCCTGAGCAAAGGAGGAGTTGTGGTAGTGAAGGGTCTCTGCTCTGAAGGGAGGGGTTTCCACCTGCCAAAGCCTCTGGGGCTGCAGAGCTCACATCAACAGCTGGTGCCAGGTCCTGGGGAGGCCTGGGAGAGAAGTTGCCTTTCTGGGGAGTATTTGAGGTGTTTTTTCATGCCCAGTGATGCAGGCCATGCCAGACCCCAGCCTGTTTGTGTGTCTTTTGCTCAGCAAACACCTCGGAGGGAACCACAGAAGCCTAGCAAGGGCCAGATGGTAACACCTGCCAGGTTTGGTGTTGCCCTAAGTGAGTCTTGAAACAGGATGGATTGAAGACCACTCAGAGGCTCATGGCTTTGAGGTGCTGGAGCATGGCCAAAGAAGAGCAACGGAGCTGGAGAAAGGTCTGGAGCACAGGACTTACGAGGAGCGGCTGAGGGAACTGGGGGTGTTTAGCCCGGAGAGGAGAAGGCTCAGGGGAGCCCTTGTCTCTCTCTACACCTACCTGAAAGGAGGCAGTAGCAAGGTGGGTGTCGGTCTCTTTTCCCAAGTAACAAGTGATAGGACAAAAGGAAACAGCTTCAATTGAGCCAGGGGAGGTTTAGATTGGGTATTAGGAAAAATTTCTTCACAGAAAGGGTGGTCAAGCATTGGAAGAGGCTGCCCAGGGAGGTGGTGGAGTCACCATCCCTGGAGGTATTTAAAAGATGTGTAGGTGTAGCACTTAGGGACATGGTTTAGTGGTGGACTGGGCAGTTAACAGTTGGACTTGGTGATCTTAAAGGTCTTTTCCAACCTAAATGATTCTATGATTCTGTGACTGTGGTGTCCTATCAAATGCTGCAGAGAAAATGCTGCTTTAAAACATTGCAAAGCTGCTCAGAGTCTGGCTTTGCTCTCACCATGGGCTGCAGCCCCATGGTCCAGTTCTGGAGTGGATTGGGGGTGCTGGGACAGGCAGGAGCTGTTTTGACACTGGGAACAGGAGTTGTCCCCAGATAACTGCTCTCCTTTCCCCTCCTCCTGCAGAGCTGAGCTGATCCTGGGACTGGAAGCTGAAGGTTTTGTAGTGATGTGCCCCGCTCCCAACCCACCTCCTCTTCCACAGAGCTGGTCCTATGTGCTGTGCATGCCACCATGTGAGCACTTCTGCTTGCAGGGTTTAACCTTTATATTGTCTGTCTATTAACAGCCCAAAGTCTCAGCAGACTCAGTATTTGAGCTTCTTTCTAGATCATGTAGCTCTCTTCAGCTGAATGTTTCCTTCACTTATTGACCACCCTGGACCAATAATCCCTTTATCTACATTTGTCACAGCCCTTGAAGTCTGAGCCATCCAGATCCTGCCAGGTGGGACAAAAGATGGAGAGTCTTTTATGAAGGGAAATATCCTAGCAATGGGACACATTTCTCATTCTGGAAAGCCCCCCCCCAATATCAGGAGTTTCAGCATCACAGTGTTATGTATAGAAATGCTATTTTAGGTAATTTAGCAGGTGCTGTGTGTATTAGTTTAATTTTTCTCTCTCCATCTGTTTCCTGCGCAGCTGAGCACATGCCATGGCTGGCTGCAGAGGTGCAGGTATCTGACAAATAGGCCCAATAACCTTTCCAAAGAATTTCTCAAAATACCCTTCCCAGCAGGTTTGGGGCATGTATGGTGACAGGATGGGCTGGGTGAAGTAATTGCTGGTCTCAGCATCTCCGTCTCATTCAGGAGGGCTAGAAGAATACCTGGGAGGGGGGATGCTGCCCCTGGTCCCCCTTTTAGAGACATCGTGACCTTTTGTGCTACCTCTACCTGGCAGAGCAGCAGCCCAGCAGCTCTGCTCCCTGGAATTAAGGAATGCTCTGGGAGGCTGCAAATCTTCCCCCTGCTTGCCTGCTAACATTTTCAATCCCATCTTTGCAAAGTCATGATCTTAAAGCTGGGCCTCATCCAGGCCCTCTCCAGCCCCTGTAATTGCATTACAGAAGCGGCAGGGAATGTGCGGAGCCGGGGGAATGTGGGGGAAGGGCCAGCAGCATCCTCTGTTAAGAAGGGGAGAAGGGCACGGAATTGTGGCAGTTTTCGAGTTGGTTCCATTTTTTTTGGAGCCTGGGGGAGGCGGGAGGGTGGTGGGCTGTGGGCCATGGCCGTGGGAAGCTGGTGTGGGCAGTAGGACAGAGGGATGCTTACCCTGGGGCTGCATCCCCAGCCATGGGGCTGTGTCCCCAGCACACCTTGAGCTCAGTGGAGGCTCAGCACCAGCAGGGATGGATTCATTCTCTTTTGCTTGTCACTTTGCCAGCCTGGAAACGCGCAGGCTGAGATTTTATTTCTGCTGCTATCTCTGCCTGGAGCTGTGTGTGGGAGGCAGCAGGGGGAGTGGGGAGGGCTCGGAGGAAGCTGGGAGAGAGGAAACAGCAGTGCAAAGGGGTTTAGGCAGGAGGGGCAGCCTGGGGGAACCAGGGGCTGTCTGGGAATGGGGCTGGAGGAATGGGCTTGAAGATACCCCCTGGCCCTGGGAGCTGGGTGGGGAGGGGAGGGCAGAGTGCTGCCCCAGGCAGGCTGCTGGGGCTGGTGACTGGATGGTGGGAGCAGCAGCTGGAGCTGGGAAGCAAATGGGAGCAAAAGGGGAAGAGGCTGGGAGGAGAAACAAACCATAGCCACATCCCCCTCCCCTGAGTGGGGAAGCTTGGGGGCAGCGGGGGCCCTGGGGTGGGAACTGTGCTGGCAGGGCGCCACTGCTGTAGGAGCCAGAAAGCCTCAAATGGAAGAGGAGGGAGGATGCTGAGGGTATCCCAGGAAAAACCCCAGGCCAAGCACTGCCTGCAGCCCTGCCAGGCACCCCGAGAGTGCTGGGCTGTCCTCTCCAGCCCCTGGGGCTCTGACAGCACTGCTCTGGCATGAATAAACTTTTCCAGTTTGTTGTGGCACTGCTATGGCTCATGTTTCCAGCTGCAGAGTGAGGAAAACAATTTTTCAGGAATCCACTGGGCAGTTGTGCAAATAAATGTTTGCAAGGCCTTTGGCTGCCATAGTGACGAGCTCCATAGCAACCCTGCAAGGAAATGAATAATTCTGAGCTCAAAGTGCAAGTTAAAAAGGGTTGTGGTGGCCGGGGGTACCGCACAATAGTTGCTCAGCAAAGCAGCCAGGTCCACCCTGCACTGCTTGGGTGGATGTTTATGGAAGCCCTCGGGAATGGGGCAGCCTTGCAACGCAGCTTGCAGTGGGGCTGTGTCAAGGCTGCAGGGCAGGCCTTATGTTTCAGCATTCCCTGATTTCCATGCAACCAGGTTTAATGAAGGCGTTTGCAGATCGTGCACTGGCAGTACCTGCCCCTGCTGGCACAGCCTCCGTCCTATGCTCTGTGTCTGTCATGCCCTGAGCCCTCTAAGATGCTGCATCCCTGGGTTTGTCTCAAATGTGGGCTTGCTTCCTTCCCTCCAGTCCTAGCTGTGCTGGAAACGTTCCCGAAAATGAACGCCAGCTCTTTCCTGAGCTTTGAAGTGTGGAGTAGAATTGAACAGAGAGAGAGGGAGAGGAAAAAAAAGTATCCTATGGGGGATGGGTTCTTAGAAAAAAAGCCTATTGAGTCAACGGCATTTGTATTAAAAACAGCAAGTCCTTGGAGTCATTTCCATAGGAACCAGCCCTCCCGTTCCAGGCAGCCTCTCTGCAGAAGCACCCAAGGCTGTGGCAAAGCAGGGAGCAGTGCTGCAAGGGGGGCTCCAAGGTCTGCGTGCCACAGGCAGCACGGCAGGGCAGGCTGATTGCTCTTGAATTGGTGATTCACAGCTCCATCCTGTAGCCGTGGAACATGGCCAGATCTGGTCATCAGCTGTGTGCCTTTTTCCAACGTGAGAAGATATTTTTGGGCGTTTTTAAAATTACAGCACTTGTTTTTTTCTGTGCCTGTGAATTCTGGATGATTGCACTGCAAGTAATTGAGGCACTTGAATTTCCTGCTTAATGTGAGATCAATACTGTATTTTGCAACTTTAAGGCATTTCTAAAATAGCTTTTCTGTGTGGCATCATGAGGAGCAAGCACACAGCTTTGGGGCTGTTTATGCAGACTTTGGGTAATCTGGGTCAGTAAGTTTGCAGAAAAGGACCTGGGGGCCGTCAGGTTGAACACGAGTCACCAGTGCACCCTTGTGTGATGCAGAATGGTTGGGTTTTACAGGTAAGATTGTAGCTAGCAGGTTAGGAGAAGAGATGGTTACCCCCAATTCGGCACCTACAGGACCACACCTGGAGCACTGTGCCTGGTTTTGAGCTACCTGCTGCAACACAGACATGGCCATACGGGAACCACCAAAAGATCAGAGGTCTGGAGCCTGAGGCAGGGAAGGAGAGGTTGAGAGAGTTTCTTCAGCTTGGAGGCATGAGAAGTAGGAGAAGGGCCTCTTGCTGTCTTCAGAGATGCACAATGAAAGGATGAGGGGCAATGGGCACACGTTGCAACAAGACTAATTTGAAGCAGATGTTAGGAAATGTTTTTCACTCAGGAGTGGTCAAACACTGGAACAGGAGGCCAGAGAGATGGAGAAGTCTCATACTCTAAATGTGGCTGCTCAGGACCTGAGCATCAAGTCGGATCCGGCTGAAAGCTTAGCTCTGCTTTGAGTGGGAGGTGGGACCAGAGCCCTTCCCACCTTCCTCATGCTGGGTGCTTCATGTCCCTCTCCAACTGAATCAGTCTGTGATTTTGTGATCCCACAGGGCATCAAGGGGTTGTAGTGCTTTGGCTGTCCCCCTGACACTGGAGTATAGCCATAAATCAGGGGCCAGTGAAGCCCACCACGTGAGTTCACTCACTCTCTAAGACCAGAAGGAAGGAAAGGGGTCTGACATGCTGTCTCCCCATCCTCTGGGGATGAAGCCCCCTCTGCTCACTGGTGATTCACAGTCACCCTTCCCTGGGGGCACACAGCTCTAAAACAAACTCAAAACAACCTGAACAAGATCCACACGTTTCTTGGTACAGCCATTCCTCTTATGCAGTGCACCAGAGGGGTTGGACTGTGTCACTCCACCCCTTCCCAGGCTGCAGGGACTAACCACTGCCCTTCTTCCCTTCCCCTTTGAACTCAACTCCGCTCAAGTGTGGTGCTCAGTGGTGGCCAGCTCTCCCGTCTGTGCCTGCATGCAGCCATGGGGCCAAGGGCCATTGGGGCGGAAACTGAGGACCACCTGACTAGGGAGCTCTGCGAGGTTCGGGGTCCTGGTGCTACCTCCCAGGTGAATGCCGTGACCACAGTGTTAGCCTTTCCTTCCATGCATTCCCACTGTCCTAGGGCACAGAGGCACGGCTTTGACAGGAGGCAGGAAGAGCTTCTGTCCAGTGCAGCCTGTTGCCTGAAGGAGAGGTGGGAGGGGAGGAAAGAGTCTTTTGGGAGGTGGAAAATATGATGCCAGCACTGCCTCATCAAACAGGGAGTTGAACCTAGACCTCCAATTTCAAAACAGAGTTCAAACCACTGGAATATCAAAATGAAAAATAAAATAATGGATTTGGCACTACCTTGTGCTTTTCTTTTCCCTGTCCTTGGATCCCATCACTGTGCTGGCGAAGCCCCCAGAGGCAGAATCAGTGGCTGGGAGGCACCAGGGTGTTCCTGGGCAGCTTTCCTGCAGCGCTGAAAAACCTGGGAACCTCAGCTGCCAGCTGGGGTGGGACAGCTGGTCGGGCAGGAGCTGCTGGGGTTAACTGGTGGCTGAATGGGTTGTGATTTGCAATGGAGTTTAAGTTCCTAAGTCCTTTATCTGATCTAGCCCAGGGCTCTATTCCCAGCCCTGCTTGTGACATTAACAGGTCACTGCAGCCCCAGGGCTGTCCCCACTGTGTCCTCATGGCCTGGACTTGCCTGCTGTTTGTTGGCACAGCACGGAGTGCAGGGCAGCGGTACCCACATCCAAGGAGTCTCAGCATAACCATCATGCACACACCAAAAGCAATTTGCAAGGCCGGCAAGCCTCTGGCCTTGAAACTGCCACCACACGTGTGTGGAGGCATGATATAAATAGTTTTCGGGATGCTGTGGGTTGCAGCAGACAGCAGGTATTTCAGAAGCAGTGCTGTTGGCGGTGTCATGCCAGGGCAGCCTCTGCTACATTAGTGATTGCTTGCATCCTCCACAGGTAAACCAGTGTGAGAGCAGTGCCCTGTGCCTGGCTGGGAATGGGTCAGGCAGGGAAAGGGATGGGTGGTCGTGTCATCTTGGCACAGGTCCTGCATGTCTTTGGACAAATTGCTTAAGACCAGATTTTCCACAGAGTACCTGGGAGTGTCCATACATGAATCCTTACACTCCGATCTTGTGTTTCAAAGGGAGTTTGCCCATATAGACCCTTCACTGGTCCCATACCAAGCTGTGAGACTGAGCAGGGCCTGATCAGAGCTCACAGGCACTCTTACCCATCCTGTGCATCTGCAGTTTTGCTTCTTGTGTGCAGAACATTTGCACAGGGAGGATGGTTGAAGCTGTTGTGCATTCAGGGCTTCCTTCCTTGCAGAGCTTTGATGCAGCTGGGACAGTAGCTGCCCATGCTAGAAGGTCAGCGTGGCAGACAAAACCTTCAAAGATGTGCCTGTGGGTCCGTCGCATTTCCGAAATGGCCATATTGAGCCTGTCCTGTGTGTGACGGCTGCAGCGGGTGCAGCCAGTGGGGGCACTTGGGCAGCAGGGTGCTCGGCATGGTGGTGAAGAGCCCATCTGCTGCCCAGCACGCAGCACTGAATTGGCACCGGCACTGCCTGCGCTAGCACTTGCAACATGCGGGGAGCCAAGCACTCAAGCACGGAGCTGCTGGCAGGAGACCCCAGAGCTGGTGGAGATCTTGGCTGCTTGAGCATGTCTGAGCAGGGCTCTGTGGTCTAAGCAGGGCTTTGGGGTCTGGCATCTCCTGGGTGTAAGGGCTGGGACCACAGCGGTAGAGGAGGAGGAGGCCATCTCAGTGCCTTGCAGCCTGGTGGTTTGAACACTTGCCTGAGAAACGGGCTCAGCTCTATCCAAGGGGAAGGACTTTCAACCCACCCCACATCTCACTTCTGGAGAGGTCCCAGGTGCCCTTGAGCTGCCAAGAGCAGGGCAGCCCTCGTCCCAGGCAAGCCAGCGCACAACCAAGGGGCAGATCCTGGCATCCCAGCAGGTGAGCAGAGCACTTGGCTGGGGAAGGAAAGACACCCAGTTGTCTGAGTGATGCGGTCGCTTAGAGTCAGAGCAGAGGAGGACCCAGGAAGCTGGTGAGATGTTTAGGTCTGAACTGGAAGTGGAGAGGCTCTGATGGGGCTCTGGGAGCCCAGTGCTGGCCCCTCCAGAGGGGAAGTGCCACCACCAGTGAGCAGTGGCCAAGCACAGCTGGCAGCTGGCAAACATGAAAGCGGGGCTTGTTAGACTGCACACAGACTGCTGATTGTAACCTTGGTCACAAAACCTCCTTGGCTGAAGTGTGATAGCATCCCCAGAGGTTTCCCAGGCGGATCTCTGGGGCTCAGCCCCCCCCATCAACCAGTGCCAGGGAGCCAAGGCAGCTGCCCACCTCCCTTCTCTCCTCTCTCTGTTGCTCCAGCCTCCCTAGGACTGTTTGCTGCCAGCTCTGCAGAGCTGGTGGCTGCTCTTGGACTCCCTTCAGAGCAAGTTTTGTGGTATTAGGCAGCTGCCTCTATGCTAATCCCAAAGCCCACCATGCCATGGGGTTTTCTTACCCTACATCTTACAAATGAGCTGCAGAACAGAGTTGTTGCCCCAGATAGGTTGAAAGGTGCATCCAGTCACATGGCCTGCAGAAGGAACAGACAACCTGGTCATACCAGGGTGTATGCACCTCTGAGGCTTTAGGACCAGCATTTTTTGTGGTATTACATTATACTGGTGGGAAGGCATTGCATTGTATTGGTGGGATTTTGAGGTGATGAGGTGCTGGTGGTCTCTGAAGTCAGCAGGAGTTAGGTAGGTGTTGCTGGAAGCACCACTGAGCTCCCAAGTGCTTTTGGTATCAGTGGTTATTCTTCAATAGATCCCTGGTGAGGGATGGAGACCTCTGAAAGTGTCTTGGCTCTTGACTGCTATTTAGTAGAAGGATTTAAAGCGTTCAAACTCCTCTCCGCCAGTGGGCAAGCCCACAGCCTTGGCTTCTCCTGCTCTTTGACAAGCCCACTCCTCCTGAGCAAGCTGCAGTAACTTGCTGTTTCTTTTCTTTTCCCATAGCTCCCAGAATGGAGAGGAAGGCGGAGCCTGGCCAAACAACCAGTTTGACACGGAGATGCTCCAAGCCATGATCCTGGCGTCAGCAAACGGTTGGTCTCCGTTGCATGTGGGAAAACCATAGCACTTGCTCTCGCATGGACATCTCAGATGCATGCTGTTAGAGAAGATGCTGGTGGGATTGAAGTATCTGGGTTAACTGGGGTGGCTTCAAAAGTCCTTCTTCAACAGACCCTGGTGGAAAAGCACTGCTGTCTGTGTTACCGTGCAGAGGAGAGGGATCAGTAAGGGTTCAGGCAGAGGAGATACCAGATAGCCATCAGCATCAGGCATGCTGTAGACAGGGGCACCTCTTCCACCCACACTGTGTTATCTACGTACTGGAGAGAACATTATCCAGCTCGTGATGCAGTTACGTTACATGAAAGAGCCAGTCTTGAGATGATGGTTTATAAAGTACTTGGTTCCAGAAGGTCACAGTAAATGAAATGTCTACTGTGTTGCAACGTGCTCTAAGGGGAAGAGTTAGGAAGCCTAAAAGATTTGCCTGTGGCTAGAGGCTGGGCTAGGAATACGGTAAATGCCTGACTCGATATCCCCAACAAACCTTGCATCCAGAAACGCAGGCACGTGCTCCCTGCTCACACTGGGTCCCTCTGCCAGGCTGTGGGCTCACCGATGTTTGCCCCACAGGCTGCTGCTGGCTTTTTGCAGTTGTAGTCACAGGGTTTTGGTTTGGGGTTATTTTAGATTGGTTTGTTCTGGTTTATGGCCGTGCCGTGTGGAAGCAGTGGGCAGGGAGGGGTGTTCCCATGCACCCGCAGTCTCCATGGCTTTATATAAAAGTACAAGTATCACTCTGAGCAGCACTACAGATAGAGAGGCTGGTTTTTCATATAGCCTTTATTTATAAATACCTCCAAGTCTTTCCCTCCTCGTTTTAAAAATAGAAGCAATAGCACAGCTATAAAACCCTTGTGCAAAATGCTTAGGATGTTTCCTTTGAGCTGTTGAGAGAGAAGGAATCTGATGGGGGGGTGTGTGTGTGTGTGTGCGTCTCTGATGTTGCTTTCTTGGAAAGCTGCTGCAGCTGAACTTTGCCACTCTGCAGACACCGGGCAGCCTGGAGACACAGCTTCCATGGCCAGGGAAGGGGACGAAGGTCTTGGGCAAGGAAGTTGTTTATACTCAAGGGAAAGAAACAATGTGAAAATGTGTCTCTGCTCTGACAAAACGACCATGGAAAAACAGCCTCCGGGGCTGCATGTGGTTGTCATCACCCAGGGCCTCCAGATCCTGTTTCCTTGCTCACAAATAAAGCTGTTTTTCTTACTGCTGCTCCGGCAGTCCCCAGCTCAGAGAGCTGAGTGGGTCCCTTCCAGGTTCTACGTAGTCCCGGGCCCTGTTGCAGCAGACCTCCCCCAATCCACAAGTCTCAAAGGGTTCTAACCTCTTCCACGGCTTCAGTCCACCCAGGGGGTTACTTTAAATCAGATCCCTCCCCTAGATAAGAGCTTCCCCAGCTGCAGCCTGAGGGAGAGAATTACCCTCAGCACTCTGTCCTTTTCTTACCCATGCCCATCGTTGGTCGGATAGATGGATGGATAGCACAAGCTTTTTCCACCAGCCCTGTGTTTTCATGTCTCCTCTGCTCTCTAGCCCCCTTTTCTGCTTTCACTCATTAAGCTAATAGTGTTGATTGGAGCAGGCTTTGATTAGGGGCAGTGCTAATTGCCCACTAAGCTTTGTGCTGCCCATCCTTGGGTAATGTTTCCCGGCTATTTAAATGATCCTTATCACCTACTATCACCTGCTGAGCTCTGTTTGAGCTCCGGGCTGGCAGGTGGGACAGTGACAGAGGTGATGCCACTGTGTGCTCTTAGCTCACCCGCTCCTCTGAGTGCGAGCTGCCCCTGCACAAAGCCGTAGATGCTGACTTGCACGGCACCACGTCAAGCCCACGCACCAAGCAAAGACCACCCACGAGGCAGAAACGCCTCTGATGCTGCTCTGCTCGGAGAGCTAGGGATGCCCCCAGAAGGGGCTGGCAATGCCCTGCGTGCATCCTTACCCTGTGCCAGGGGTTATCCTTCCCTTCAGCAAGAGGCAGAGCTCCAATTGCTCTGAGGATTAAATCACTTGCCTAATGGTTAAATCACCCTCCCAAGCCAGAGTGCCTGGGGAGCTGGTTTCCCCCCAGGGCTGTGACCCTGCTGTAGGGCTTCTGTCTCTTCCCAGGCTCCCTTCCTATGAATCTTCCTCCCTTGCAACTAGGAACAACATGGAAAGCTGGTGTTATGAGCCATCTGAAGGGACAGAGTCAGCTGCTAAGACAAAGGGCCACAGATGCTCCAGGACACCAGACGCTAAAGGGCGGACAGACATCCTGACCTTAAAATACTCTGGCTTCCAGCAGGAATTTATAGGGGTGCCATGAGATGGTGGGAGAGCAGACGGAAAGGCAGCCCGAGGAGGTCCTTCTCCCCAGCTCTGCTGCGCACAGGCAGGGGCAGATGTGCTATATTGGGTTCTCCTGAAAGCCCCACCAACAGCTGCAGCAGCACGTGCTCTGGGGCTGCCTCTGACCAGCCTCTCCTCCTCTCAGCCCACAAGGGCGATGGAGCTGCTATCTGGTTATTTTTGCCGAAGCTCAAATTCTTGTTTTCCTCCTCAGGATGGTTTGGGATAATGACTGGCTGCTGGTAAAGGCTGAGCGTAACCTTTCCAGCAACAAGAGCTGAAATGCCCTGCTTGGCAAGAGCAGCTTGGTGCCCATTTATAAACCTCTATTGTCCCTGTTCTCTCTTCTTTTCAGCCTTAATGTCAATGTTACCTAGAAACAGCCCTTTACTCTTACCCAGGACCAACTGGCAGGCTGGGAACTTCACGGGTGGCTTTTTCTCCCCCATGAAATCTGTGCTGTGGCTGCAAACTAGTTCACGGGGACCAGTTGTCCTGGGTGGTGCTGGCAGCCTACAGCCCCTCACTGCTCAGAGCCTTGGTGCATCTGGGCTGGCCCAGGAGGGAAGCAGGACAGTAGCACCCAGGGCAGAGGAGAAGGTGCCCGAGCCAACCAGGACCCCAGCTGGGCTGTCTTCAGCTGCGAGAGCCCAGGAAAAAAAATCTGTCCTTCTGCCAGAGGCTGTAGTCCCCCTGTGAGCTGGTCCCTCGCTGCAGCCTGGCCTGACAGCACATCTCCAGCCATCCCAGCCCCATTTCTAACACCCCGATGGTGTAGGGTTCAGTTGGTTGTTAATGGAAAAAGCTGCTGATCAGGCAAGCAAGGATTAGTGATAAATACCACTCACTGTATATGCACATCCCCTCCAGCCCAAGGTTCCCAAAGCCTTGCCAGGTCTGGGACCCATTTAATGGGGACTGTAGAAAAATTCTGCCCGTGAATGCTTCCACAGCAGAAAGCAAAATGGCATTTCCCCACACTGGTTTGCTGTGTTTGTACACCGTCCTGCATATCCCCCAGCCTCGGTGTACAATATCATGCCTGTTTTTGGACTCACTGTGTTTTCCTCCGCCTGCTCCAGCAGAGCAGCTGTAACTTTTCAAACTGCAGTTGCTTCATACTTCTGACCTCTGCGAGGGGATGTGTACACAGCAGTATTCCAGGGGGCTGGTGGGATGTGGCCCAGCTTTTTGTCTAGCTTTGTGGCTGGCTTAGCCACCTCCATCTGTTTAGGGAAAAGCAAAGGCAACACAGAGGCATTCACAGATCTGGTCTGGAGAGAGGAGAAACACAAGGGGACCAGCCCACAATCTCTGCTCGTTGTTTTTCTTTGTTCTAGCAGTCTGTCTGCTTGCAAAAGCTGGGAGTAGCAGCCCTGGATGCTGCCTTGGGCCCTCCAGGTGCCCTTGCTGGATCTCTCCAGCCTCCTAGGAGGGCAGGTCCACAGCCACGTACATGAAGCAGTTAAAAGGCTGAGATGGGATCCACAGTATCCAAGGCAGAGGCAGGGTTTTAGCAAATCATTTGAGCAGGGCTGTGGAAGGATCCCACTGGAGTAGGTTGTGCAGCAGCTCATGGCAACAGCATCGCTCATACCATGCCATCCCCCCATGCTCATTTCTCCCCCTGTCACCATGCATCCCCCCTGCCTCCATCTGGTCTTTACCATCCAGCAGTTCCCTGACATCCCGGGGGGGCCCTGCGCCCTTCCCCGCCCCTGCGCTTGCTGTCTCCATGCTGGGGCTTTGCAGAGTGACAGAAATGAATTTGCCTTCCCCGCCCCCAGCTCCCAGATCTGGACTATCGGATGTGCTTCAGCATTGATTTGCTTTGTGCTTGGCTTCCTAGAGCCATTTTGCGGTACTGCACAGGAGGAATTTTCTTTCTCATCTCATGTGCTCTGCTCCCTGAATAAACCTGGCTGGAGAAATACTGGAGGCAGGGTTTTAAATGCAGCGGAAGAAAAAAAAAATATTGGATTTCCCTTAATGCATTTTTAGTGGTTGTGGCTGTACAAAGTGTTTATAATGGGCTGCTTTCAGGTGCGGGGGCCGGGGGAGGGGGGGCGGTTCTGTGGAGGCAGCGGTCAGGAAGGGGGGCAGAGCAGACAGTATCAGGCAGGCAGGGAGGGACAGGCAGCCCCATCGCTGCCAAGGGCAGAGGAGAGGTTGCCCTACCGCGGCCAGCCTCCAGCCCCAGTCCCAAACCTTTAGCAAGAATTTGACATGGAAACAAGGGATTTTGGTGCCAACTGTGCCGCGCTCCTCAGCACATAGGTTGCAGCTGTCCTGTGGAGCAACAGCACTGAAGGGTAATGGGGGGTGGGGGTGAAGGTTGGTGGCACCGAGATCTGGGTTTGACACCCAGTGAGAGCCTTTCGGGGCTGCTGGGGCTTGGGGTGGGCTCTGGCCAGCATTAACAACCTGCCCTTCTCTTTGCCCCCACCCTCTGGCATCCCCCACAGAAGCTGCTGACGGCAACTCGACCCTGGGTGGCGGGACAGGCACCATGGGGCTGAGCGCCCGCTACGGTCCCCAGTTCACCCTGCAGCACGTCCCTGATTACCGGCAGAATGTCTACATCCCGGGCAGCACCGCCACCCTCACCAACGCTGCCGGCAAGCGCGATGCCAAAAGCGCTGCCTCCTCAGGAGGAAACAAGAAGAAATCTGGGAAGAAGGAGAAGAAGTAGAGAAGAAGAAGGAGACCTTAGAGCTACAGGGCAGCCAGATCCAGCACTCCCCCAAACCACAGCCCAGGCCGGAGGACGAATGTGAACTTTTTTTGTGATGCAAAAAGTAGGAAACGCTGCGAATGTATCTCATCATCATTAGAGCTAGGAGCAGCATCTCGCTGCTGTTAGATCTCATGATGAAAACCAATCCAGAAGCTAAACCCAATGCAAACAAGTGCCCTGTGAATACTTGCTAATATTTTATACAACCCCTCGGGAATTAGAACATGCAAGGGCGCAAGGCTTTCTGCCACGTCTTTGGATCCAATTTGCTCCCAGGTAGTCTGAGAAAGGCACAAGGATTGTGCACGGCTTTGCCCAGTGTAAATAATTTTAATGTGGATCATTTAATTTATAGACCTTCAATCATTTATTGGAAAGGAAAAGGAAGTTCCTAGCTTACAGCCCATGCTCCAGATCTTTGCTCTGAAACTTTCTGTCAGTAAAATTCACCTCCAGTTAATGTTAGCGATGGTTTTGTTGCTGAGAAGTTGGTAGGGAGTGCTTCAGTTCCTGCTTATCTGTTACCTGGAAAAAAAAAAAAATGTTATGTTGCATGAGTCAAAGGGAATATGGCAAAGCTGCATCCTAAAAATTTTTTTTTTTTCTAAAGTGTAACCACTGATGGCCTGATATATGAGACAAAAAAAACCCATCTGATGTCTGAGAGGTAGGGAATTCAATGAGGAGCATGCCAAGGTGTGCGACAGCTGCCCCAGTGGTTCTAGGGGTCTCCGAAGAGCAGACACATCTCATCCCTTCTTTGCAGTAAATATTTATATGTACAGTCAATGTTCTTCTGGAATTAAAGCTAAGAGAGTCTTGCTCCCCTGCGGCCAGGCAACCATCTAGCCAAGTCCCTGCCAAGGGGACCAGGGGACAATACTTCACGTTTCTGCACACTGTGTCTGCATGCACGTCTTTCACCTCACACCTGCACTAGCGCAGTTAGCTCCACGAACCCAGAGCAGTCCTCGCATGCCCACGCAGCGTGGTGTGAATGCGCTGGCAGCTGCCCAAGCCTCTGTGCTGGGGCTGCCTCGGGGGTGGGTGGGGGGGGATGGGGCTTAGTCAAGCAGAATGGGGAAACTCATTACTTCTTATTTGGGGTGTAGACCCCAAATAATGGGGTTATCTGGGGTGTAGACTCCAAATAAGGGGGTTATTTGGGGTCTCACCCAAAGAGGTGAGATCCACGGAGCTGCCCATGTGTGGCTTTGGTGCAGAGTTGGTGACTGAGTAAGTGATGGTTGGTTTGATGGTGTCTGGGGACCAGACCTGGAGAAGGGATCCAAGAGCTGGGGCGGGGGGAGCACGGGGTGATGCTGCAAAGCTGGCAAGCTGGGGCAACAAGGAGGGGGTGTCACATGGGACCACACTGGGCCAGCCTGGAGGAGGTGATGCTCCTGCTGGCTTTGGGCTGTCTGTGCGGATGGAATTGAAAGATGAGGAATAGAGTTCTTCCACACACCCACCACCCTTGCACTGGGCTGGCTTCCCATATCAAAACAGCCCTGAGCCCCATCGAGGAGTCAGAGTGGAAGCTGTGTGTAGCCAGAGAGAGGAGAGGTGCTGTGGGGTGGCCAGGAAGGGGCCATGCTGGGTTTCCCAGGGGATGTGTGTTGTTTTTTCCTTTTTTAATCACTAACGCATAACTCACCCGAGCAGATCCAGCCTTCTCAGCCAGGCCCCAGCATGGCAGCGGTCACCCCATCACTGCCCCCTCCCCAAACCCTGGGCAGCAGGATATCTGCCGTGTTTCATCTGGATCCAGCCACCTCTGGCGCTGGCTGCACTGGGAGTGGTTCCCACCCTGTGCCCCGCAGCTGCCACCTGCCCCCCTCTAGAAATGCTGTAGCTGAATCGTAGTCTTTATATTTCTTTTTAATCTGCAATCTGAGGTAGTGTAGTGAGTGTCGTGTATTTAGTGGCGTGTTATTTTTAATCTTGGTAACTAACTTGTGGACACCAGTATTTTCAATTTTCTCTGTATCTTCTTTCCATGTGGTCTGTGCTCCAAGTGTATGTGAAATGAAACACGTTTGCCCTTTCAATGTGTCTAATATTGAATTATACTTATATATTATATATATGCTTATATCCTTCTTATACCCATATAGACCAACGTCGATGTGTTACACGCAAGTTTTATACTCTAATATTTATATTGCTTTTTTTCTTTGGGAAAAAAAAATAATAAAATGGTTTCTTCTGAATAAATGGTATTTATTCCAATGGGAAGAGGAAGGCACAGATGGGGCCTGCCCGTCCTGGTGCTGCTGCCGTGCTGAGGCTGCTGGCAGGGGGTGGTTCAGCCCCAGCCTGCCTCCAGCAGTGGGGATGCTCTTGGGGCACCCCCATCCTCGGGTCCCCCAGGCCTTTGAGCAGAGGGTGCAGTGGCTGTGGGTGGCACCAGTGGGCTCCCAGCTGCATTTCTGGGGAAGGGCAGGGCAGACCCTTGTACATCCCACTGAGTGTGTGGACTGTGGTGTCCACAGCTACAGCCCCTTCCCCAGACCTGGGGGATTGAACTGCCCTTTCCTATCACTGGCAGGGATCCAGTCACGCTTCCCCAGTCCCGGGGGGGATCTGGTCACCCTTCCCCAGACCCAGCAGGGATCCAATCACCCTTCCCCATTACCAGCTGGGATCCACTCTCCCTTCTCCAACCCTGAGGTGATTCGCTTTTTGTGGTGCCTGGGCTCCCTTTTCTGTGCTGGGGGAGGGGCAGGTGGGGGGATGTGTCAGGTGCTGCGCCCGGGGACCCCAGCCAGGACAAGCCCCGCCCCCCTCCCCGCGGCCCAGATGCCCAGATGGGAGGGGTGGGTGGCGGAAGCGGGGGCAGAGCAGCCCGGGAGACAGGCGGACACGGCCCGGGGCGGGGGGCGAGGTGCTGTGCTGGGAAAGCGCTTCCCGCAGCCCATGGCACCACGCTGCGCGCCAGCTCCTTGCCATAACATCCCCTGGGATTTTATTTCCCCTCGATACAGCCGGCTCCTCTCACAGCCTCACATTCCCGGGTGGGAGCGAAAGGTGTTTCACCATCCCGTCCCTTCCTGCCCCATAAATCCACTTCCTGACACTTTGATTTATTCTATTACTTTTTTTAACAGCTTAAGCCCAGCGTGCAAAGATGGAATAAAAATTGCCTTTTGCTGGCTGAAACCTTGTGACTGCGGTGAAGGGGGGAGGGGGGGGCAGTGCCTGCCCTTTGCCGGCCCCGCCGCGGGCTCGGTGGCTGCCAAGAGCTCATCCATCATGCGGAGGAGCGGGGCCAGCCCGCAGCCACTCTCCGGGCTGCAGGAGACCAGGCAAAAGAGGACGTGGTGGGATTTCGCCCTTTCCGCAGCCTGTGTGACCTGGCGGTGGCCTCTGCGATGCAATGGCATGAGCTGCTTGGAGCCTGCTCTGTCTGTCTGTCCGTCCTCCCCCGCAGGGCAGAGCCTTGCCCCGGCCGTGCTGGTGGCTGGGTGCTGGAAGAGCTCGGCCCCGCGGAGCTGACGGCAGCTGCGGCCAAGACCTGAAGTCATGGAGCCGAGGAAAGCAGGGAGGGGGAGGCAGGGGAAGGAAAGGGATGCCAGGCGGGATGAAGGCAAACTGGGCGGACAGAGGAGATGCTGTGGCCACCGCTGTCAGGCCACAGTGTGGCTGGCCCAGCATGGGGAGGGGTATTTTTGGCACCCTCTCCACATGAACGGGCAGCGATGCTAAGCCAAACCACCCAGGGCTTTGCTGGGGGGGCTGGGAGCAGGAAGGGGACTGGAGACAGCTGTGTTGGGGCATGTCCTCCTTGCAGGGGACAGGGACGTGGGTGGCATGGTGCCAGGCACATCCTGCTGGCCAAGGTTTGGAAGCCACTGCTGGTTTCAGGCTGGGGAGCAGAAACTCATCCTGGGGACCTCCCCTCCCCTCCCACAGGGCTCACAACACATGGGGTTTTGGGGGAGCCCTCCTGGGTGAACCCCAAGCAACACAGCCCTGCTGGCACAGGGAAGGGAAAGCAACTGGTAAAGCCATGCCATGCCAGAGGGAAAGGGCCCCCCTGTGCCACCCCAGTGCCACAGGGCTTTGGGGAGCAGTGCCCACTGCTCACCCCAGTGGCAGCTGCGTGACGGGTCCCCAGGGTGTGGGCAGGTGCCAGGGCAGGTGGGGTGGGGGCCCTGCCATCCTCCCCATCACCTCTGGACAGGGCACAGCCAGGGGCGTCCCTGCGAGCTGCAATGGGGCAACAATGAGTCTTGGACCCCCTCCCTAGAGATAAATAGAGAAGGAGGGTCCTTGCACTGCAGGAGATGGGACAGGCGCCAGGGCGGGAGGGAGGGCGGCCAGACAGGAGGAGATGAAGAGGAAGAGGCAGACAAAGCTGCTTTGTGTGGGGCAGCATCCGGAGGGCGGGGAAAAGGGGACCATGGGGAAGGGGCCTGTGGGTGCCAGATGGCAAAGGGGTGAGTTGGCTCCCTCTATCTGATCCCATGGTCCCCAAAGCGGAATGCATAAGATAGTCCACTGGGGTGCAGGAAGAAAATATTTTTTGTACCGTTAATAAATAAAATACCCTGCCCACCCACCCCCTTTTTAAAACAGTGGTTTTTTCATCTCTACCCTATTCTTTTTAGATTTCTGTTTTAATTTGTGGTTTACAGTGTACATATTAGCCCAGTAGTACATGCAGGTAATTTATAAATCAATAAATGTAGTGGGGGGATGCAATCAAAAAATGTGGAGCCCACTGCTCTACATGATGCTGGTGGGTGCCTCATGTTGTTAGAAACCAGCTATCCTCCCCCACCGCTGCAGCACCCCAGGGTGATGCAGCACTTCTCCCTGCTGAAGCTCATGAGGTCTCTGCTGACCCCTGCAGAGCTTTGGGATGTGCCCACCCCTTAACTAAGTATCAGCCCCGAGGCCTCTCCGAGGCCACCCAAGCCTGGCTTTCCTGCATCCCCTGGTCTCTCTGGTTGGGCCAAGTGCCAGGTTTAGACAATTATTTTATCCTGGCTCTTTTTTTCCCATTTTCACAGGACAATACAGGCCTCCCGCTCCCCAGTTAGCAACTTGTCATTGATGAGCTTATCAAAAGTCTGCTAAAAAAAAACCAACAAACCCCAAACCCTGAAATTTGACACAAACTGGGGCAATAATCAGGTCTCTGCCCTCATTTTTAAATTATCCCAGCAGTCCCCTGTGTGTCCATGCCTGTGGGGACCAGCTCCTGAAAGCCGTGTGGAGTCAGTGGCGGCTGGCTGGCCCCATCCCACACCTGCTGCAGCAACAGGGACACCTTGAAGAAGAAAAGCTGCTGGGTAAGAGGCAGAGACATTTTGGCACATAGACTGGCTGTTGGCCATGTTCCCCCAAGAACGTGCCCATGGGGGGATGGGGAAGGCAGGGAGGAGGACTGAGGCGGAGGAGGTACTGGCGGCAGCTTGCTGTAGCAGGAGGGGCTGGAGCAGCTCCAGGGGATACAGAGGACCCCCTTGGTGATGTCCCACCACCACCTTTCTAAACCATGACAGCAGGGAGGGGAGCAGGGGCTGTTCCCTGGCACAGGCAGAAGGTAAAGGCAGCGCTGCCAAGGGCAGGGGGGATGGAGCTGACCACAGGGGGATTCAGGTGCCCATGGGGTACCTACCATGAGATGCCACCAGGACTCCAGCAGCAAACAGCTGCTGCAACGTGCACTTGGCCCCAGGATGAGGAACACAGCTGGGGCTTGGTTGTCCATGTGCAAAGGATGCAGCCTTGCACCCTCGGCTCCAGCCCCATGCGCAGATCCAGTTGCAAGGACAGACTCCCCCTGTGCCACCAAACCAGGGCTACCAGCACGTGGCAAAGCATTTGTCCCTCCGAGGTGGCCATCTGGGAGAAACTGTCCTTCATCCCAGCAGAGCAGCAGGGAACACAAGCTGGCCAGTTTCTGGCTCAGTTGACCTCTAAATTCAGCTGGTGGCCTGGCTGGTGCTACTCACATGACAGCAAGGGCAGGAGGACCCCTCCATGAGGGTCACCTGGAGAGACACTGCTGTAACAGAGCTGCCACACACGTATGTACACCTTTGGGGACAAGAAAGGCTCAAGTGGTGTGACCAGGGCTCTGCTTACTGTTTTATCCCTGGGAAATATCCATCATGGCAAGTATTTGGACAGCGAGGGGGGCTCCTGTCCTTGCCAGGTCCCCCAGCTACCTGGCTCTCAGCCTGGGTGACATTTGGGCAGGGGGGGCACCTCCATTCCCTCGGGCCCACTCCATGCCTGGGCTCTCAGACCAGGTTTGCCAAGGTGGATTTTCTGTGCAGAGAACAGGACTTCCAGCCACCTCCGGGGACATGGTGGCAGCACCCAGCCCACTGCAGGCAGCCTCGATGCTGCTGCAGCTCCCCAGCTGCCCACCCCAGCGTGGATGAGGCCCCTGTGGCTCAATGCCACAAGGCTCCAGGTTCTTCTGCACCAGCAGAGTTACGATATGGAAGCAAGATCATGTTTTTGTACCAAAGAGTGTTTATTTCTCCATCTTTTGTATTCACAAACTGTCATGATAACACAGTGCTACCAGAGCATCACTTGCCCACAACTGCAAAGACATGAAAAAAGGCTTTATATTAAGGGAATGGTGACAAGAAAATAAAAGTTCTCAGGTAAGGTGTCAGGCTGGCCCGGGTGCAGCTCACGCATCCCAATTTCTCTTTCAATCTTGCAGCTTTCCAGGGCTGCTAAATGCAGTCACAGGCATTCAGATGTACAAAGGCAACTCCTGCCTGTACTTAACCGGACTGGCAGAGCCCACCATCACCCTGACATGGGGGTGGCACAGCTCTTGGCCCCGCAAGGAGGCCTCTGATGCCCCAGGCACCAAGAAGGCAGAGGGACCGATGGCTTAATTATCCTACCTGCCCTTTTTCACTTCCTTATCCCTTCCTGGTTCTAATGGGCTCCTGGTTAGCCAGGTTTGAGTGTGGGGAGTCCCTGGACCACAGCCAGCACCATCCTGCCCAACCAGCTGCTCAAGGCTGAACTGGGGCAACTCTTCTCCCCTCTACAATCAGCGCTTTTCTCTTTCAGGCACAAACCTCATGTATGCAGGCATGCACCTACCTCTTCCCCAGGGCCCATCTGCAGCCGCTTGCTCGCTATTACTCTCTCCGGTTCATGCACCGCTGAGTTTGCATGCTGGAGCCGAGCACCTGGAATAGCAGCGAGATAGTAGACACGAAGTGCATTTGAAGCAGTGAGCAGGCATTGTGCCCTGCACAAAGAGCTCTGCCGAATGCAGCCGCTGCCATGATGGGACCAGTGGCCGTGCCACGTGCCGCACGGGGCTGCTGGGCTGACCTGGCACAGGGGAACACACTCTCTTCAGCAAGCCCAGCTTTGTATTAGTGCTTCCAACCTGTGATGTGATAACAGGCCCCAGGAACACCCAAAGTGCTACAAAAAGTAGAATTGTATTATTATTGAACATAAAAGTGCATTAAAACTAAAAGCTGCAAAGGCTTGGTGTGACCCCAGGAGGGACCAGTGCTCCCAGTAGCGCTAAGGCAGGCACAGGCTCTCACAGGAAACCCTGTGCTGGGTGACCCCCAGCCATACTGAAAGGTCCCCAGACCCTGCCGCACTGCCTGTGCTGGCTCACCCCTCCCTGGGTGGCTCTCACAGACCAGAGGGTGCCAACCTGCCTTCTCTCCAAGAGCATTCCCAGCCACTCTGTTTCCTTCTCTATGCTCCTGGTACCCCAGCTCCTACCTGGGCTGGGATCAGCCTGCCTCCTCCTCCTGCAGGGATGTGACAGCCAAGCTGCGTGCTGGTCCCAGATGATGCTGGGCTGTTATGGATCACTTCATTACTTCAACATTAAAAATATGTTAAATTAGAACAAGAAAATAACTCAATGCCTGGAATGCATGAGCTGGGGCAGAGCCATTCCCACTGTAAACTATTGCACCAAGAGCCAGCACCCTGCAAGACAAGACCTGGGGTCCCTGCTTTGGCACCCCAGCACTGAGCCATGTGTAGGTAGGGCCGCAGCTTTACCCTCTGTCACTGCCTCTCTGCCCAGTTTGCTCCAGCATGAGAACTGCAGATGACGTTGTTCCCTTTGGCTGAAGCCTTTGACCCTTCAGTTGTCTCCAGGGACAGACTAAAGATCAGACAGGACAGTTAAAACAACACAAAACTGGCACAACAGCCCCAAGAGCAAGAAGGAACATAAATTATCCTTCATAGCCATGCACATATCCCAGAGTGAAACTTCACTTACTGAAAGCTCTCACAGGTCCAGCAGTTTTCTGCCTTTACCCAGGGGCAAGGTCTAGCCTGAGCAGCTGATGATCACCACCGTCTCCTCAAGGACGCCTCCGTCTCTTGTCATCTCGCTGGCTTTGCTGGTTTTGCTTGGTTCTGAAAACAAGGCATTGTTAAAAACAGGGGGGACAAGCACCACCAGGCCACCTCTGGTACAGACCACCTTCTTCAGTGGCAGTGGCCACAACTGGCTGGGATGGAGGAGCTACCCGACCTCAGGACACTGGGGAATCGAGAAGTTCCCACCACAGGGTCCAGGGCTGCAAAATGCACCACATTAAGGGTTCAGGCCTCTGCCTGTCTTCACTCCTCCCTGAGAGAGCAGGCGTAGCTCCTGACAGGCAACACCATGACCCAAGTGGGACTCCAGACCTCAGACGCCCCTCCTTAGGAGGTCCCTGCACACCCCCTGAGAGAGGATAGTGGCGGTTTAAGGGAGGATACTGCCTGCCAGGCTCTTGCAGGGTTGTGCCGGCAGAGGACTGCAGCCCCCCAAATGCCCCCATGCTCTGCACTTTGGCCTTATCCCTTTACGCTCAGCACTGCCTTCCAGATGCAGCCAAGCACTGGTGTCCCAGTAAGGAGGCTCAGAGAGCAGCTACCCTTAAGAAGCCTTTATAGCTTAAAGCCTGAGCTCATCCAGCTCATGACGTTACACTCAAGACAGCATCCCTGAATTAGAGCAGCTGCAGAGCACCGACTGGCACTAGGGCACTCGGTGGAAGAGGGCACGGGATGAGCATGGCCGCCTGAGCACCACCACCAGCACCGCCGCAGACAGGCACCAGCACAGCCACACAGCACTGCCTGCACAAGCTCCTGCCTTCAGTGTCTCACAAAATGTATTTTTACGATTGGGAGGGGACAGCAGAAGGGAGGAGACCTGCTCAGGAATATAAAGTAGCAGCTGAATTACTGCCCAGACACTGCAGGCATGAGAAATTAACTGTTTCAGGACTGAAAACCTTTCATGTTGTCACCCTAGCTCCTGAAATAGCAAGGGCAGACACATGAAACTGTGCAAAGGACAGCAGCTGTAGGCTCCTGCACAGGATTTAAAAGCCTTTTGCAAACCCTGCTAAATAGCCAACACAAACCCAGCACTCCTCTCTCACCCTCTGCATGCCCTAGAGCACCCCCAAAACTGCCCCTCACCTCTCCTTGCTGCATCTGCCTCTCCCTGCCTCACTCCCCAGCCACAGCCCCACACAGAGTCCCTTTCACCAGCAGTGCAGCAGGCAGGAGACATCACTTATGGGTCTTTCCTCCACTCCCCAAACCATAAAAGGAAGAGAAACATGGGCCATGCACAGGAGGCGGTGAGGACAGCACTTCTTCCCTGTGCACAGCAGGTCTGATGCACGCAGATCACGCACAGAGCCTGGCTGGGAAGGGACTGACTGACTCCAAACCCAGAGATCGACCATCTCCCTTCCCCTTCCAGGTCTGCTGGCAAGACGTCCCCTCTGCAGGGTGGGCATTTTTTGTTGCTGGACCCAGATGTGTGGACACTGCGTGGGTGCTGCTGATGGGTCAGCCCCTCCCGGTGGTCTCAGGTTGCTGCTGCTGGGTTGCATGAGAACCCCTCCCATCTCTGTCCTGCCCCCATCTGGGGGTGAAGCATTTGGTTTGCTCAGACAACACAGGGAGCATTCAGAGCTGCCAGGCTTTGTGCACTGATCCCCTCGGGGCTACAGCAGAAAGCAGGGGGGGTGAGAGATGTCCCCCCAGCTGCCAGCTGGACTGTAGCGTAGCTAGAGAGAGCTGAAAGAAAGCCGGAGCCTGTACTCAATGCACCGCTTGTCCTCTGTTCTCTGCAAACCCTCCTTTGCTCCAGCAGCCCCTTCTCCCCACGCGCTCGCCCTGCACCCAGGCTCTCCCACATGCCCCAAGCCCTCTCCCGAGCCCCAACCCGCAGCAGCAGCTTCTCACTCTGGGCAGAGCCATCCTCCTTCCGCAGCCCGGCTCTCCCCCAGACCAAACCCTTTCGCAGCACAGCACGAACCCAGCAGGCTGCTCCCTCCCTCCCTCCCTCCACCTCTGCTCCTTGCAGGTTCCAAGAACTCCCTCACGCCCCCACTGACACTCTCTCATCTTTCTCAACCAGTGAATTTTCTCACATCCTCCCACCTTTTTCTTCCATAAATGTATTCAGCTGCTTTTTTTAACCCATATAAACCATAAGCATCTGTAACATCCTGTAAAGAGGAGGGCTGTGAAACTACAGCTTGGCATTTAAGCCTGCCCCTCCCAGCTTCATTCAAGCTCTCACAGAAGAGACACAAACATCTCCAGTTTATAATTTCATATGCCTCCTCCATGTCCCTTTTCTGAATTAAGCAGCTCCATGTCTATCCAGTTACCCTTGCTGTCTCCCTCTGCAACCTTATCTAGCTCATGGTGTCCCTCCTCAGGCAGGGGAGCCAGAACTGCAGGCAGCACAACACATTCAATATAAAAAAAAGCCACTGCAGTGGTTGCTTTTCCCTCTTCTCCTTCTTTTCCCAGGGACTTCTAGATCTCAGAGGGAGCTTTTGGGTTTTAACTTCAGCCACGGACACCCCACACATCCCATGTTTCACTCCAAGTAGTAACAGACAGCTCAGAGCATCCCCATGGGTGTTAAAAGGAAAAGGCACACAGGGCAAGACAACCACTTCAAGTTGCTATAAGCCACCAAGCATCCAGTGAGGTCCCTTCACAGTTAGTCTTTTGTGTTTGACTACTGAAATATTGTCAGAAATATTCCTGTTACTCACAGTCTTCCAGATGTACTTTTTCCCCTGCCTTTTAGCCTGTTAAATAATGGGTTATCAGTCTTGTAGGAACCTCCCCTCTCATCCCACAGGAGCTTAGCTTCTTTAGGAGACTGCAAGAGACCCCTTTGGAAATCAAGGTGGGCTTTATCAAATGGCTTCTCATGCCATCGTCATCATCAGCAGGACAACAGGAAAACTCCAGAGCTACTGAACATTAATAGTATTTTGAGCAATGAGGATTTCTGGCTTGACCAAGGGATCACCAGGCTGGAAACCCATGCCCAAAGATACTACTTTTGGTCATTTCCAGCAGATCTGATTTGAGATTGCAGTGGCTTCAGAGAGAACTGGCAAAACATTTCAGGAAGACTCAGAAATTGCTGCCTCCTTCCATGATACACAGATTTTTGCCCTGGCATGATTGCACCGACTGGCAAAAGCTTCAACCTGCCCTGATCTCCTGGCTCAGTTTGGGTTAGCACTACCTGGGTTAAAGGTGACCATCATCTGCTGTCCCACAAACCAGGCAACAGCCTGAGCAATGGGACAAGGGGTAACATGTCTGCTCTGTGCACCACAGCTTCATCCTGTTTGAGAAAGTAGAGTTCCCTTGCATCCAACCCAGCTCAACCCTTGCTCTCTTTCCTTTAGATGCCTGTGTCAGCAGTGGCATGTGATTCATTTTCTGCCTTAACTTTGCTGTGTGGTGAGGAGCAGATGGCATACATATGACATCAAGGTGACAGAAAAGGACACTAGTTGAGTTACTTCAACCACAAACCAATTCTGAATCATGTGGCTGAAGCTCTGAGGGTAGGACAAGCACTGAGCCAGACTGGAGAAGGACACTGAGCTATTGTGTGCATGCCCTGCTGTGGTCCACACGCCTTTCTCAATGAGCTGGCTGCAGCACTCCCCTTTTGCTGACCTCGCTCCCCCACAACGGGTCCTTTAAGTTATTAAGCAGAAGCCCGGCAGCTTTTCCTATTCCTTTACAGTGTAGGGATGGAGCTGCTCGTGGCTGAATAGACACAGCTGCCTGGGCAGGACAGGAGTCAGAGCTCAGAGTTGACAAGGCTCACATGCTGAGCTCCTGTCTTCCTTGGCAGCCGTGACAAGGGGTGGAGAAATGTCCTGACAACTGGTGATGAAGAAAGACAATATGTCCCATTGGGAGAGCTCCTGGGGACCACAAAGCATCAGACAGGAGGTTCATAGGGAGGAGGACTCAGAGAAGCACTGGCTCTGGAAGGACTCCCCACAAACGCACATTCTCAGGGCACGACATGGCAATGCCAAAACCAGCACAGGCTTGGGACCTGGTGTGGGTTAACCCCAGCGGGCAGCTCAGCCCCCTCCACAGCTGTTTGCTCACTCCCCCCCAGCAGGATGGGGGACAAAACTAGAAGGGTAAGGGTTGAGACAAAGGCAGTTTAACAGGTAAAGCAACAGCTGAGTGTGCAAGCAAAGCAAAATAAGGAATTAGTTCACCACTTTCCACCAACAGGCAGGTGTTCAGCCATTTAGCGGCTGGTGGTGTTTAGCTGTTCACTGGGGTTAAATCACAACAGGACTACACAGACACCACACTGTACTGAAATCAGCTTCTGAAAAGAGGAAAAAGGGGGAAGACCCAGAGGGCAGGGCAAGGAAATCCCACAGTAACAGCCAGAGTTCAGGCTCATGTGCCTGGCAAACACACCCTGCTCCCCAGCTCCTACCCCTGTGAGCGTGGCATAAAAGCAGCCCTCTTGGCCCTTACACCCTGTAGGCAGTGAGTCAGGGCTGCTTATTTTTGCAGGCGTGGAAAGGGAAATCCTCCCCCTCCAAGGGAAGCTGGGTCTGAAACAGCTGCAAAGGCAGCAAGTGTCCTCTTAGGGTTTTGATTACAGCAGGAGAGCTTCCTATGATCAGAGCACACAGTGGTCCTCTGGGAAAGGGCCAGAGGGGTGAAACCAAATCAGGGAGATGTCAATGGGACACAGGGCATGTCATCACCAACAGCCGAGGCAGCATACGGGAGCATGCGTGGTGCTATATGTAGGTCATACGTACCTACAGGTTTTGGGCTGCAGTCTGTCACAGTCATGGTCCCATTACTGGTGGAGGACTGTGGGCACCCTGTGTGTCCAACAGCACCAAGGCATGTCTGCCATGCAGACACCAAGCAAGGGGCAGCAAGGCTACGCTAATCACGCATTAGCCTTGGACCCTACTGAAGCCAAAAGGCAGAACAGTCTGTTACTTTAAGTCCCTGCCCTTCTCTGCATGTAAAAGATGATCAAACATCCCACTGCTACCGTAGGCTGCTGGAAGAGTTGGAGATTTCTCTCCACACTTCTCCTGACTTTGTTCCTCCTATACGTGAAACAGAGAAGTTGTAGTTTTGTCTCCTCTACATCTCTACACTAGTTTTCTTTTTCCAAATGCTTGGCTGAGAGATCTGCCTCCCCCACTCTTCTGATCTGGTCACTGGCTCCCGGCCACTTCTGTGGCACAGATCTAGCACCATGTGTCCTCACTCCCACTTTGAGTCCTGTTTTTCTTTGCTTTCTTTTCCACTCCGAGTACATCACATCCCCTCTACGCAGAATCTCCCATACAGGGACCACTTTCAGCAGTGCATAAGCTGCTCTAACACTTCTTCACACTGCTCTCCTCAAACCCTGTCATTTCTGAACCTGTTTCCAAGCTGTCTCCTTTTCCAAAACCTCTTGATCTCTCTGCCTTCTGCCCCTAACATGGCACAATGCCCTTCTTTCTATCTTTTCTTATAGCTGCTGGCACCAGGGGGGTATCTCCATATATCCCACTACCACCTCAATTCTTTCAAGCTCTTTGGAAGTCTTTCTGGCAGAAGTGTAACAGTCCTGTCTTGACGACACTCATGCATGTAAAAGGTATGATTCTGCTTCCTCAGCCTGGAATAAGACTTTTTAGTAGGGCCTGTAGCAACATGACAAGGGGTAATAGTCTAGATAGAAGGAAGAAGTTTTTTTATGATGAGGGTGGTGAAACACTGGAGCAGGTTGTCCAGAGAGGTGGTAAATGCCCCATCCCTGGAAACATTGAAGGTCAGGTTGGACAGGGCTCTGAGCAACTTAACCTAGTTGAAGATATCCCTACTTATTGCAGGGGGGTTGGATTAGACGGCCTTTAAAAGGTCACTTCCAACCCAAACCATTCTATGATTATAATTCTAAGAAAAAGTCTGGCATCCTGGTCCACATCCCTGGGTGGGAGAACAGATGATGGCAGGCGGGAGTGCACAGCAAAGGGTGCTGTGTAAGCCAGCACAAATGGAGGGGTGGAGAAGTTATTTTGGATACGGATTAAAAGAACATAACATGTCAGCAACTGCAGCAATCCCAGCTGGGTATGTGAACCATACCATGGTTTCCTTGACAGCTGAGAGGAAGGAACACATTTTTCCCCTTCCCTTACCAGCCCCAGAGCTCCCTGTGGGAAGAAGTGCAGAGGTGGCCCAGCCCGGTGAGCAGCACCTACCCTGCCACACTCCCCAGTTCCAGTGGGACAGGCTGCTGGACTGCAAAGCTTCCTGTAAAACATCTATCGCTCCAGGCCCATTAGCCACCTGCAAAGAAAACACAGGACCTGGTGACACTGATGTGGCAGGAACAGGGAACGGAGCCCAGCATCTGGACTCCTTCACAGTGGCTCTGTGAGCAGCAGCCTCACACCGTACTCTGCCACAGAAAAGAGCAACTTTTGCCTCATGGATCAGGGAAAGGGACAATAAGTAGTCCATGTCCTGTTCCTCCACGTCTCAGGTATGGGATAAAATCCAGTGGGTCTTCACTCTGTATATGCTTCGAGAGAATGTTTGTGTGCCCCATGGGTATGATGGGGGTGGGAAGGCATCTGCATCCACATCCCCCACTCTGAATGAAGGGAACGGATTAGGACCCAGACTGCCTGGCAACACCTTCCTCCTGGGGAGGAGGGTGGGGGATGGCTCCGCCAGGATTTTTTGGGCATGTTGTCTAAAGCCTTTTGCTTCCTCAGAGATCCCAGCTGTTGGGTTATTTGCTGCTGAGGGAGGCTTCTCCGCTGATCTCCCCCAGGGTCTTCTCCTCCTCTGTTTGGCTCAGTGGCTCAGTTGTCTCCTTGCGCCTCTCCAATGAGCATCCCCCCAGGTTGCTAATGCCACCCTGCCCTCTAATCTCCCTTTCACTCCCGTGATGGCGCTCAGGCCACTAAAGAGATTAGCCTGCCCTCAGCTGCTCGCCCTCCTTAGCAACAGGGATATCACCCCCCTCAGGGAGCCATGTGCAGGGGTAACACATGTGCCGCCACCCCCACTCCGGTGGCAGTGCAGCTTTGATGCCCTCTCCTGTCCAGCCACAGACCCAGAGGAGGTGCCCGAGCCTCAGCACAGGATGAGATGTGCTGGGACCAGGCATTGGTAGGACATTCCACCCCTGCCTCCCAAGCTGGGAATCTGGGAGACCTGCACCCATCCTTGCCTATCGTCCCCTCTCGGTGTGGGATTCTCCCAAGCTTGAAAACGAGAGGGCCAGGACACCCAGGCAGAAGATTGAGCTCCCCCTGCACCCCCACCCCCGGCACAGCCTTGTGCTCGGACATCACAGAAGAAGATTTTAAAACGCCATTAAACCCCCAGTCCTAAACAAAACAGCACATTCCCTCTGCCTCTGCAAAGCCGGGCGGGGGCTGCCTGCACAGAGCATTCACCGCACGTCTCCCCGCGGCGCGGCACCGAGGGGGTTAACGCCGGATGCCCGGCTCTCTGCAGATCTCCGTTGCTGTGACAACGGCTCCCGGTGAAACCCAGGGCTGAAAAATCCCATTGAACATCTGCGAGAGGCTGCCCGTGCTGCCTGCACAGGCTGCCACCTGCCGGCAGCCCCCGGCCGCGCCGGCGGCACCCAGCACCCCAGCGAGGGGAACAGGGACAGCACCAGCATGCTGGGGGGGAAGCCTAGGGCGTGAAACTTGGCTACCGGACCCGGTTTTTGGGCTGGTGAAGGGGGCTGTAAGGACGGAGGGTGCAGGTATACACCCCACAAGTCACCAGAGCCTTGGGGAGCTCCTAGGAGGGACATACCACTGTGACTTTGGCTGGCAGAGATGCTCCTTGGAGCAAACCAGTCCAAATTCGCCCGTGGGGGCTCTCAGCTTCCCGAGCAGGTTTGAGTGACAGCAGTAAGCCACTGGCATCTATTAGGGCTTTCTAGTTTCTTACACTTACCCATCCACTTGTGCCAAGCCCAAGTGGAGAGTCTGCACTGCTCCAAAGGGTCTCTGAGGATGAGACAGGGTGGTGGCCCAACAGGGACATCAGACTGAACTCAGCCCAAGCCAGACAAAGGGACAGGAAGGCTGAGGAAGGATGCCGTGACACTGATGATTAGGGTCCCTGCCTCACCTCTGTGCTTCAGTTACTCCCCCTCTAGCTTTAGCATACTCAAGGATTTCTAAACACCCTTTATACTTTACCTGATTTGAGAAGTTTGGGCTTTTCCCTCTCCATGCTTCCACAACTGCCTGCAATAGGAAAAGGCATCTGGAGAAGGCAAGTAGGAAGTTAGGGAGGTGTTACACACTTAAGGTGATGCTCCTGATGGCAGAGCTCAACAAATGCATTCCTGCTGTGGGTAAGAAAAGCAGTACTGGGTTTAGTCTGGTATCACACAAAAGGCTCTGTGGGTGCTGGGCAAACAGGGTTCTGGTACTCAGGAGATCCTAAGGAGTTACTGCTCCTCGCATGGGGAAGTAGTCCAGGAGAGAACAGGCACTATCCCTCGAGGGGAAGCTCACACAACAGCACAGAAACAACCCATTTCCATGTGCCTGTTGCTGGGGCTCAGTGACCTTAGATGAGAGAACATGGAGACACAGTGTCCAGGCTTGCTACAATAAAGCTTATTATACAATATATAATCTCTCTCTCACACAATATGTAAGCCTTATTATACCACAAGGCTCCTGCATCTGAAGCTGATTGCAGGACTGCTCAGCCACAGATATTTATTTGTTGGGTCTTCCCCCGAGCTGCACCTTAAGTTGCTCCCCTGCGCTCCTGGGTTCAGGGGTGCAGCCTTTCCTTCCATTTGCAAGTGCTGCTGAGTTACTTGTATCCTGGGAAAGCACCTCTCCTCTGCTTGGGGAAGAATGGGGCAGGAAGCAAGCGGGGAGCAAACAGTGCCACCTTCATCCTGCCTCATCATCTAACTCCATCACCAGGTACAGGAGGGAAAACAGACACTGGGACTCACAGCAGCAGGAGCCCTGGAAACCCTGGCATCTGCGGGAGCCAGGGGAATCCAAAGGGGCTGCGGACGAAAGCTGACACAGAAAGAAAATACTCTTTTTGAGCTAGAATTGCTGGCACAGCTGCTGGCCAGTCCCCCTTCTGAAAACTGAAACATGCCAGCAAGGGGATGGAAATCATTAACTTGTTCATTTGTGTGATTTGACCATTTCCATGATTTAACCGTTTCCATCTCCCCCTGCCCCTTGAACAAGCTCAGATTTCTTAAAATTTCCAGCACCCCAATGCTGCAGTGCCTGGGGCTCCCCCAGAGCAGCCGGCAGGTGTTGAGAGAACCACTAACAGAAGACAGGGCTCCCTCTCCTCTCTTCACATGCTTTTAAAGGCAGAAGCCATAGCATATACATTTTCTGCAGGAGTACATGTCCAGGAACGAAGCCAAACAGCACTCAAGAAACCCAGAGCAGTTTGATGCTGCTTTCAAAGTGCAGAGGCTCAGAAAGCCATGGCCTCAGAAGGGAATGGGAAAAAAACAGCCTGAGTCTTGCAAATAAAGCAGTTGGCTGAAAACTACAGGATGATCTAGGAACGATGATGAGGCAGGGTGGGGACCTCTGTCAAGAGGAGCTGGGACACAGCCCTACTAGACACTGAGCATGCATTTAGTGGGCTGGCTAGTTTTGCTGTGGCAAGCCAAGCCCTTGGGGTTCTGCAGCCTTATCTGTGCGTGCTCTGGATCAGGACCACCTTGTCAGAGGCAGCAAAGCAGTGGGAGAGAGGGAGGAATGCGAGAGCTTGCAAAGCATCTCACTGCGGGAGTTCAAGCTGCTAGGAGGAGGGGATGCGTTTCAGGAAACCCAAAGAGGCAGGAAATAAAGAGAGAGGGACAGTAATTGAGTCCATATGTTGGAAGGGAAGAATGCATCTGGTAGCGGGGAGCAGGCTAAGGGAGAAAAAAGTTCATGCAGTGGGGACAGCACAGGGCACTCGCAGAGTCACGTTAACCTCCTGGGCCATGCAGAAGGCTGAATTCAGACTAATCACAACTGCTGAGACAGGTCACTTGTCACGTCTGTAGGCTTTCAGGTCTGTGCCTACAGCAGCTACAGGTTCAGGAAGCTTCCAACCTTAAACTCATTAATATCTTAATGTAACAGGTAATATTGCAAAAAGGTGAAGGAAATAGCTGTTTTATTACAAAGTGACAGGGTTAGATCTACATCTGTGTGCCTGAGCATGTATGGAGCTAGGAAGGAAAGTGGACAACAGTAACATCAGAACATGGTTTTGCCATTCATTGGGCAGCACCAGGAGGGATGCCAGGACTGCTCTGCTCCCAGAAAGCTGGACAGCTTTGGTGCAGGAGTACCTGCTATTGTAGGATTCACTCACTTTCAGGTAAGGGTACAGATGAGGAACCTGAGTCCGCACAATCATCACTAGGCTATCCCACAGAGGCTGCCCCACTGGTTTAGGTACTCCCAGGTTCCAGCTACAGCACTGGGAAAGCTCATAAGACTGTTTATGGCTTTTCCTCCTCCCCCCTTTGAAAACACATTTGTAAAGAAATCTGAAACCTATGTGGTTGGAATAGAGGAGCCTAACGCCAGACGCCTGCATAGCATAACGTTTTGGGAAGTGGGGAGTAGAGCTCTGACACCACACCCAAGAAAACAAGGCCTCCCAAGAAAACAAGGGAGGAGACAGAATGCAGGACTACAGCACTGAATGGCCATACAGGCTTTTGCTGTGTTGTGCAATTTGCTGCATTTTATATAGGCAAAAAGCCTCTTAAGAAGGCCCTTAGGTTTGGCAATGTTCTCTGTACCTTAGTAGGTTTTGCCTATCACTGAAGATATGACCTGTCCAACACTTAAGTTTAAAGCTCTGTAGGCAAACCTGCTAATTGCTGCTCTCAGGACTTACCCTCTCAGTAAAGAAGAGAGCAATACCACTCATGTTGTCCCAAGCCTCCACCCCTGCGAATCCAGCTGCAGAGCATTTCTTTCTTCACCTGTAGCTCTCCACACACATTATTAGTAGGACTTTGCATCTAGTCCAAACCTTCTGCTGTCCCAAACACCCAATTGTATCTCAGGCCTGCATTCACGTCTGCCAGCTGTTCCCCGCTGCTGTCACTCTTGGTGTTTCTTCTCTGCCTCCTCTTTCATGAGCTTTGCACAGCACATCATCTGTATCATGCTGCTTCTGATTCTCTGTGACAGCTCACTGCAGAACAGGAGGAAGAGCTGCTTAGGGGCTGCAGTATGGTTGGGTAGGGGGAAAAAACTGCACAAAAGCAGTTAACCACCCTCTTTGGAAGAGGAGTAAGAAGCATGGCACATCTGGGTAATGAAGGAAACACTTCAGATTTAGAGGAGAAAAGGGCATCTTGCTCACCAGAAACCTGTTTCTAAAGTTATTCAGTTCTATGAAGATGCTGTCAACAGCCAGTTTCTGGGGGTCAAACAGAAAGTACTGGCCCAGTACAGTACAGAGATCCTCTGTGTCTGAGTACATCATTTGCAACTTCTCATATTGTGTCTTGGCATCCTTAACAAAGCTGTGAAACCCCAAAGTCAAGGACCATAAACTAAATATCAGGCAGAAAACATCAGAGTGAGCAACAAACTGGAGTACTGCAACATTCAGTCTCATCTGTGTTTCCTCTCTACTCAAAGGTTTCAGCAGTAGCACAGATGCCACCATCACCAGACCATGATGCTGAGATGAACCCAGCCTAATCTGCTCAGCATTTGGGTGATGCTTACACTTCCTATGCCGAAGGCAAAATGAAGGAATATGCAGCTGGCAAAGCAGCATCATCTTGCGTATGCTCCACCTCACAGGCAAGATGGCAGTCTCATGGCACACATCTGCAAGCACCTTCTGCAAAAGCAATTTCATGGTACAGCCCCAGCTGCTCAAAGCCCATCATAGCACCGTAACACTCAGCACCTCAGAGTGTCCCTTGGCAGGCACACAGAACTCCCAGCAAACCACCAACCTTGAATCAGTCCAGAAACTCCAGCAATGCAGTCAGGTAACTCACTTTTAGACAACAACTGAACAAAGCAGCAATCCCTTTGGCCAAAGCTGTCAAGGAGGCTCAGAATGACAGAGATTCCCTGCTGATGGCAAACAGCATCCCTGCAGCACTGCAAGATCCCCACACACCTGCAGAGGAACACTCTGTGGTCTGCACCACAACAGAAATGCCTTTTCCCACATGACAGACCCTTCTACACTCTCTCTCTCTCTTTCTCTTGACTTTGCTGACACCCATGAATCTATTCTGCCATAGCTCACATCCACTTTGAAACATTTTTCTTCCTAAGAGCAAAAGGATATTGTAATTTTTTTTCCACAGTTTTGTCATTCTCATCTCTATCAGCTGGGAAGTTCAGAATATTACATTGCACATTCAAAAATCTGTCCTTTTGTCATGTTTAAGCTTTTCTTCAAGTTCTCAGCAGACACTGGGGGAAAAAAAAAAAAAAAAGACAGAAAACCAGAGAAGGACATTCCTAAAATACTTGCTTTAAGCAGAAGCATAGTTTCTACCCTGCAACTGTCATCAGGACTCCAGACATATCCTCTGACAATCCTTCTTACCTCACTGCCAGAAGTGTGACTCTCCCCTGTTTAGAGCCAGGCAAATCTCCCCCGCACACTGATAATTAACTGCTTCAGGCAACACCTCAGTGCTCCCTCAGCAGCAGATCTCCCAGGAAATAGGGTCCTTTCTGCTCCTGGATGGTGTGTGTGCTCAGACCAAGGGCAAAGCTCACTCATGCATACACTCATGTGCATTATGCAGGCAGCTGAGAGGGCTCAGCAGTATAAATACAAACCAAGCCAGCACCAAGGTTCTCCCCCTTTTTTTGCAGTATTTTGGTATGGGACACACACACAACAGGAAACGTCTGCACACTTTAACAATCTCCAGTCTCTAAAATGAGATAAAAAGGTGATTTCTTTGGACCTATTGTTTAAAGCTGTTTAAAGACCAACAGCCCCAGAGAAGGGTGTAAAGACACTGTGAAGCAGCCTGCCCAGCTCTAGTGCAGCACAGCGGGGTTGGCTCAGCAGCCTGGGACAAGGATGGGACTGAGTTATACTGGAGATGTTACTGTATGTTAGGAGGCTTATTAGCTGAATGTAAATATTAGGCCAGGTAAGGCAAAGAGCAGAGCACTGGGGGTGTGAGGAGGCAGCAGTCAGGTGTTCAGCAGAGAGCTTTCATCCTCTGAGGGACGGAGACATCTGCAGTCCACATCCTGCCGCTGCCTTCCTCCTTTCCTTCCTCCCTGGACACTGACTCAGCACCACCAGTCTTTTATCACAGGACAAAACAATAGGTATCCTTCCTTCCAGGCATCACATCCACTTGTTTCATCGATATTTCTTTCCTTTGTCACCCTGCGCAGTACAGCACAGCCACAGCTCTAATAGGAAAAAGGCTTCCACCATAACAACACAAATAAGGCATCCTTGGGATGCAGCCTCAGGCTTTGCAGCCACAGACACAGCAACAAGCCAAAACTGTCTTTGCTCAGAGCAGCTGAGATCCAAACCCCTGTTCTCCAGCCACAGCAAACATCTCGCCTTTGCTGGGATCACTACTGATCCCAGGACTTTGTGTCTTGGAGCTGGTCATGAGAAAAACTGCTCAGGAAAACAGAACCATACAGAAGGCATTGAAAGCCTGGCCAGCAGGTATCTCCAGGCGCTGAAAATCATCTGGGTGTATTTCCTAGCCACCCACATACAGGCAGCTGGGAAATAAACCCAGAGGGTACCAACCAATTCCCTGAGCTACCCACAGAAAAGCACTCACCTCGCAGAAAGCCACTTTCTCTAGTTCTGTACAGACCTGCTCCAGAGTCCCCAAGCTATCCCAGAGACCTGCACATTAGGTCCTGCTTTTAGCTGAAGACATTGAGCCCACACACCATATCATCCTCAGGCCCACTCTACCATGAAAAAAAATAATAAAATTCTTAGTGCCAGAGGCAGCAGTTAAGTGAGTTGGTGCAGGATGTGTTCAGGCACTAGGACTGGCAGGCAGCAATCTTTTTCTTTGCCATCGTCAGCTCCCACTTGTAAGATCAAATACAGAAAGCATTACAGTGATGCCTGCAGTCCCGCAGACTTCAGACCTATCAAGCTCTTGTTTCCTGCTGACCCGAGCCATGGTTCAACACAGCAACAAGCACAGAAATCAGCAGAAGAATAAGGCAGAAATATGTATTTAAAGAGAGATAGATGCTTCTGAGACGAACACTGACTGACCAAGTCTCAAGGAACTGCCACTGAGCGCATTCATGCCACATGGTCCTGCAACAGCACAGGCATGTCTCTGAGGCAGCTCGCTAGGCGAGACTTTTTGTTTTTTGGACTCCCACATGACTGAATACAGGCAGTTACTGAAAAACAACTGTCTGTTACTTGTGGTGCTTCCCAACTTGTTACAGCAACCAGAACTATTTTCTGAACAGGTGGATTCCATCTCTGGAGCAGTTTTGCATTCAGATCCCATCCTTGTGCAAGCTATCAGGAAGGAGAATCATAGAATCGTAGAGTGGTTTGTGTTAGAAGGGACCTTAAAGACCATCTAGTTCCAATCTGGCTGCCATGGGCAGGGACACCTTCCACCAGACCAGGTAGCTCCAAGTCCTGTCCAACCTGGCCTTGAACACTGCCAGGGATGGGGCATCCACAGGTTCTCTGGGCAACCTGTGTCAGTGCCTCACCACCCTCCCAGGAAAGAATTTATTCCTAATATCTAATTTAAATCTACCCTCTTTAGAAGACCTTAGGCTGAGTGTACGTTATCATGTTCAGGAATGGGCTTATAAGGTTATCCAGGAGTTGAGGAGGAAGAAGGAGATTAAGTTCAGGCTGTAGACACTGGACAGGTTACACACAGCTGGGCACAGGAGGAGATTGTTCCATAAAGAGCATCAGCAAGGGCTGAGCGATAGCAGAATCATCACCCTTCCTGCAGAGGGTCCTTCTAAGTCCTGAGTGCATCTTAACTGTAAAAATGGTACTCTAATCAATAGAAGTAAAAAAATGACAGGAACAGGCATTTCTGAGGTATTTGATTCTTCCTGTACTTCTCAAACTTTATAAAGGTTCCAGCGTTAGGAACAAGATCAGATTTATTTTCCACTCCCCCACTTCTGACAAGTGATACCACTCTCATTTGAGGTCACAGTCTTAACTCCTAGAGAGCCTATCTTCCTCAGTGCAGGATTCATCAGACATCGGGTCCTGCTTTTCCCATTCCCCACCTTGCTCTCTTGCCTGCTATCCCACAGCAAGGCTAAATGGGACTGTGAAAACATAATGGTTTGCTAAAGGAGGCTTTTTAAATCTGGCAGTTTGAAGGCTTCTTGCACTGAAGAAAGGGGAGAAAAAAATTTGTAATGGGAGTTTCCTACTGGTATTGCATGGCCAAATTTTTATTTTTTTGGAATTAAACATGGCAGAGGAAAATGACTTATTCTGTTGGAGTTTTTACCAGATGCTTTTGCATTTCAAACATCAGATTTCTCTTATGTAGACAACCCAGAGTTCTGTGCCTTAAAAAAAACAGGACAACTGAGACCCTCTCAAGATATTTTGGGAAGACAAATAGCAAGCTCTTAACTCTTCTATTTTTTTCCCCTGCCTTTAAAAAAAGTGGGGTGGGGATGTTGAGCCAGGCAACCACACACTTGAAAGCTTGTACACAGGGAACAAAGAGAGGGAGCATATATTTTCTGGAACATATACATAAGGAGATATTATTTGGATCATAAAAATCCTTCAAAGTCCAAAATTTACTCATCTAGAGTCCACCCACACCAAAGTGAGATGATAAAGCTGCCTTCTCTACAGGGAGAGTCAGTCTGTTTGGAAACTTAGATAATAAAGCTGGTACTGATTAAGCAGCCCAAAGAGAATTACTGCTGTCCAAGCAGGTTAAAGATATTGGTAGCTTTTTTTTTTTTTTTTTTTGACAAATTAAGCACAGAATTTAAATTAATCACTGGTTGGTTATAAGGATGCTAAAAAACAGTATCAGGAAGCAGGATGAGGAAGAAAATGAGACTACAGAAATAAAGTCCCTACTGTAAGACAGGGTGTGTTGCAGACAGACCATGCAGAAGAGACTTTCCAGTGTTATTTTCCTTGAGAGTGGGTAAGGGCTTACAAAACCAGTCCTAAAACTAACCCTGAGCCCACACAGTGCTGTAACCTGTGTAACAATGAAGCCTCTCCCTAAATCCGCCCCGCAGCCCAGGTCTGTTGCGCTGTGTGTTGCACTGGGAAGCAATTAGAATAATTACCACTGATGGGATTGCTGATCTTCCTTTTCCTGCCCTTTCTTTGTGCTGTGAGCTGTAATCTAGTACTAGGGCCCTCAGACAACAACAATAGGAGACAGGGGTCATTAAAGCAACCACTAAACATCACACACAAGGATGGGCAGCACTAAGCTGAATGGGCAATTAGCACTGCAACATCTGCACCTAATCAAAGCCTACTCCAATCAACACTCTCAGCCTAAGG
>JAVJGI010000064.1:45234996-45263923 GCA_035590275.1 Ibycter americanus
TAAGCTGAATGGGCAATTAGCACTGCAACATCTGCACCTAATCAAAGCCTACTCCAATCAACACTCTCAGCCTAAGGATTGACAGTGGAGAGACTGAGCAAGAGCTGGAGTCCGAAGAGTTACAGTAGGAAAAGTATTTGGGGGACTCCTTGCTGCACTGGAGAAAGTGCTTATTCAGGAAAACTCCTGCCTTTTTTCATCCCACGTGGCCACTGGGGAGAGTTTTCCCTTTCCCTTTTCTCGCTCCCCACACCCCAAAAAGGAACTTCTACCAGTAGCACCGGGTTCTGAGAATAAATCTCTGTGTGTGTTAGCCCATCTTGTTATCTTTTATGCAACACCAGAGAGGGGCAACACAGAGACACTGCAAGGAGCATGAAGTGGGAGGTGGAGTGGGGCATGACACAAGAACAAAAAGTGAAAAATGCAATTTTTCTGTTAGGGGAAGATGCTGATATGATCTCTCTTTATCTGACTAGAGGAACAGTCACTTCCAAGAAACCCAAACTGCTCATACTCTGCCAGACCTGCATTTTTCTGAGCTTCACCAGCTGTGGCAGCAGCTTCAACAAGTTCTGCAATAGAAGTGCACAAACCAGTGGTCAGAGCTGCATAGACCCACATCAGGGTGAAGTTCAAGGGATGCACAGTACAAATAGCTCCCCAGCTACACGCCTCTCCCATCCTTACAACAAAAGTGCAGGGGCAGAATCTCACCTAAACCATGCTAGCACTCAGCAGTCTTGATCTTTTCACAAGACAAGCAGAGATACTCCAAAAAAACATCTGCCAGGGCCCAGGAAGCAGCACAGGTCAAGCTTTGGTGCTCATCAGGGGACTGTTCCTAAAAAGAAGTGGTTTCTGACTTGGTTCAACTGACAGAGGACTGTCCAGCCTCCACAAATGCAGCTCCTTCCCCTTTTTGCTTTGGAGGTTCTTTCTTCTTTCACCCTCCTGGTCTTTCTTTTCTGAGTACAGCAAACCCAGGTAAGCTGTGAGCTGTTGAAGGAGCTATCCCTTGGGTAACCACACAGCTTTTCTTCATGCAATAGCTGACCAGCACTGCCCTCCTAATAAGGACCAAAGCTCTGGCTGATGCATGCAACAAATGTCTTTACAAAGGGGTATGGAAAGATCAGAGTGCTGCTCTCCCTGGTGTTGACAGATAGGGACACAGGCGACTCACCCACAAAGAGTGAAATAACCTCGCTAAAGACATCTATTGCCTTAATGCAGAGATTTCAGGCCTGACAATATCCACCTGCACATCAAAGCTCAATGTGAGACACTGAACGCTAAAGGATTTATGGAGCAGCATGAGGAGAAGCATTTCAGATCAGAAGCTTCAGATGCAGGTTTGGTGCTGGAAGAGCGACTGAAAGATGCCCAGTATCCAAGTCCCTAGACTTTTTTACCCCTTGTTAATGGCCCCCTCCTCTGCATTGCACTGGAGTCGGGCTGTCATAGGCACCTCCTCCTCCAGGAGTGTGAACAGTCTCACCAGCACTCCTGGGACTCACACAGAGGATCACAGAAAGGGTTTGCACCCTGTTCTGTGACTCCAGCTACCTCTGCCAGCCCCACACCGCGATAGGGATGACTGAGGCATCCCACTGCTTAGATGCCTAAAAATTCATTGCTTCACTCTTGCCTGGAACAAGCAGGGGGGTCTGTGCCCCTCCCAGGGTGACCACAAGAGCTAAGACACCCCTTCCTACAGTACCCCAACCATGAGGAGGGGGGGAAGCAGCACAGAAACCCAACCCTGATCATCTCTCCCGGGTGCTCACCCTTCGACATCTTGGGCAAGGGGGCTGCAGGAGTCTGTAGCACCCCCAGCACTGTCCCCCACCCCGCTCGCCAGTCCCTGAAGCAGCATGCTGCCCAGTAACAAGGCAGGGAAGGACAAGCATCCCTCCCTCGGAGCTGACCTATGGCTGTGTTGCTCCTCCATGCCTCCTGCAGACGCACTGGCGCCCTGGGCCAGCGAGCAGACAGCACGGCGGCTGCCAGCACAGAATCACTGACCTATTTTTGTATATGCAGGCATGCACAAGATCACAAACAAAGGGCGCTTTAGCTTAGGATATTTAAAGGAAAAGCTACTCATCTAACTATCTCTAGAAACTACAGTGGCTTTTATGACATTTATTATCTTTCTGAGAAGCATCCTTGTGCATGGCTGTGGGAAGAAAAGAAAAAAGCAGGGAGCAGTTGGGTAAAAGCAAACCACAAGCTCCATTAAGCTGCAAAATCACATTTCTAGGAAAGTGACAAAAGGGGATGTAAGAATTTGAGAATAAACTGGGCCTAGGACTTGATATGCACAAGAGACCAGGACTCACCTACATGGAAGGAACAGATCTCTATAACAAGGAGTGACTAAGCAAGACTGCAGGGATATCCCCCACCACCCTGTCACTGACGGATGAGCTGCTTGTATGGACTCATCTAAACAGATTTTAAACAAGTCAGCTTTCCCAGGGATTTTTGTTCAAGTTTGCTGATTGACTTGGACCAAATTGCAAAGTATTTAATCTGCACCTCCGGCAGGTTCTGGAGCTGGCAGCTTCAGCTGGTTTGAAGTTAGTGGATGCATTTACACCAGATACTGTCTCTGTGCACATACCTGTAAGGGTAAGGACCTAGCAGTTTGGTTCTCAGGTACTGGAATGACAGATCCCACAAAAGAAAACCCTTAAACTGCGCTCCTTAGTCTGAAAAAAACCACAGACAAATGCAGGAGCTCTACAGAGGGTTAACAAAGCTGTCTCCTGCCAACCATCTCTCATGGAAGGCAGAGATGTGCCATGCTCATTGCAGAGCAAGAGCCTGCAAAGAGGCAGTGACCAGGAGTGGACCACAGATGTGCGAGTCTATCTCTGACCCTGCAGCATCTTTGTTTGTTTGGTTCGGTGAAGTCTGCTGTTGGAGAAACCTCCAGCAGTTTCGATTGCCAGCTTGCTTCATATCCTGGATTGAGAAACGCCTGCTCGCCTCTAAGCACTCCACTGCACAACATGAAGGATGCAGTGATGAATAACATAAAAATGGTTACTACGAATAGAGATGCTGACAACAGTTACTCAATATCACATGCTGGCAGCCCTCCTGGGACTCTCCACACAGCTGGGAAAGGTGCCGCTGCCAGTATTTGTTGGTAATGAACCTGGGGCAACAACCCACCCCGCAACATGCACAGGCAGGAAGGAAAAAAAGAGCAAGAATAGATCTCAGTGTCCTGAACAATGAAAACAGGAAAGTCCCTCTCATCTAGGGAGCCCAGATAAGAGCAGCTTTGCTCCATCGCCCTTCCAGGCAGCCTGTGGGGTCTGCTCAACCTCCTATGGAGATGTGTGTTAAAAAAAGCAATATTGCTGCCAGAGCATCCTGCGACAGTGAGGGATGGAAGGAGGGAGGGCACCAGCCAGCCTTGGGGGATGGCAGGGGTAGGTGGGGGGGACTCCAAGCAGCATTTAATCTCAAATGCCATCTCTCTCTGGACAACACCCCACCCCATACCCCCCCAAATCTGGCATCTCCCCTGAGAGCCCCTTGCTGTGCATCCCCCCGGGTAAAAGTCAAGGCTTGCTGCCTCCCCCAGCCCCAGCCCCACATCCTGCCCTGACACGGAAAAAGCCACCGCCAAGCTTTGCCTCAGCACGTCCGGCTCTCCCCCATCCTCCCCCTCTTTGTTGACTTTTTTATTTTCTGCGTCAGAAACATAAAATGGAGACTGTGGAAAAGGAAAACACTTTGCCTAAGATGGCTGAGGGAGAAGAAGGATTTGCACAGCAGTGCATGAGCACCCTCTGCTGCTGTGTGAGCTGCTCGGGGATGGCGGGGTGGGGGGAGCAGATCTCCAGCCCCAAAGGCTCCAGGCAGAAAAAGACTCCAAACAGTTCTTACTGGGTCATTTAAATTGTCATTATAGCCAAAATATTGCCTTAAAAAACTTCAGCAACCTTGTTGCCTCTTTCTACCGCCCCTTTTCTATTCTGCTTTTCTTCACTTTGTTATATTCACAATCCTTAGGAAAAGGATAGTATTTTGTATTAAAACCAGTGTGTTTCACACATACAATTCCCAGCAACTAATGCCACTGCTCTGCACATTTACATATTTTTCCAGGTTTGAGAAAAACCAACAAATTTCATCTGTATTAAGTTCCACACCAGGGTGAGTGCCCAAAGCTTGGCATTACCTCTCGTGGGAACATGCCCAGGCCCAGGGATGGGAGACAGGGCTGAGGATGGACATGAGGGGAGAGCCAACACCCACCTGAAATGGGGTGACCGGATTTTGTCCCTAGGAAAGGTTTAGGGATGGAAGGGTACATGCAAAACCAGCACAAGGATACCTTGCAAGCTACTCCCCTTGAGCATACAACTTCCAAGCCAGGAGTATGTCAGTGTAGGGCCAAATCCATCTGAATCTGAGGCTTAAATTCTCAAGCAAATCTTGCAGGAAGTTTTCCCAAGATCAGTTCAAAAAGACCCAAAAGGCATCACTCAGCTGTGAGACAAAAACCACAAATAGATCCAGGATCCCAAGTCCTTTGTGGTGATTTAAACGCTGAGGAGGATGAGCAAGAAAAGCAAGGAGTTCTAAAAAAAAAATGAAAGGAAAAGACAGACAGAGATAAAGCAGTTATATAGGTGACCACAGGTAAAATCCTAACACCAAAGGATTACATTCAGCCAGGAGTAGGGTGCCCAACACACATTTCAGCACTGTAATTGTACACACCCAGCCTGTAAGGACAGAGCCTGACAAGCGCTGGTTTTGGGGTACCAGCACTTACATGCCCCAAAGCTGCACACAGGAAAACCCACTGGCTACATAGCTACCTACAGAAATACCTTTTAGGGACTTTTCTGGAAGAAAGTAGTCCTTTTTGTGTGACCAGGGTGAGGCTGACCCAGAGTCGAAGCTCTGTGGTGATGCTCCTGCTGCAGCAGCACACCTGGGTACAGACAGAGCACGCGACACCTGGAATGCTTTTATTACTATCAGTTCTGCAGCTACAAAAACTATAGGCATGTCCCCCTGCATGGCAGGAGACAAGCGAGGCTGGCTCTGGCATAGTAGGAGCTTGGCAGGTCCGAGCTGGCCAGGACAGGGGGATCAGCATCACGGTGCACTGATGAGTGGGTGTTTTTGCAGTGTTGCTGCATTAAAGCGGCATCAAAAGATGATGTGCCCCAACACTTCGTCCTGTAGCAATAAGGGACTGAAAAAATTGCACAACACAGCTTTGGGGCTATGAACACAGATGTATTCCCAGCACACCCTAGGTGACTCAGTTTGGGAAGTGCTGGGAAAGCACAAGTGAGACATCAGGGTGGACATGGGGCAATGGAGACAGGCTCAGTGAGGCCTGGGGTATGCTGGCACTGCTGGACAGCCACCCGAGCCTGCACTGTCAGCAGGGAAGAGGGTTTGGGGTGTAGGAGCAGGAACAGAGGAGCACTACACCAGGAGAAAAGCAATGGGCTGAGAGCACAGGGTAGGAATGGGGTGCACTGGAGAGATGCGGG
Organism: Ibycter americanus; assembly: GCA_035590275.1. Lineage (NCBI taxonomy): Eukaryota > Metazoa > Chordata > Aves > Falconiformes > Falconidae > Ibycter > Ibycter americanus. Next base: position 45,240,537 of record JAVJGI010000064.1, read on the forward strand.
GAGCCCCACAACAGAAGGATTAGAGAGGGGGCTTGCATGATGCTCCAGAGATCCCAGTTTCATTTAATGGCACAGAACACTGCTAATCCCTGCTCCTGCCCTCAAACTGCCTAACAACTAAGCACTCAAAAGGCCGGTTATGCCAGCCGGGGGGCAAGTGCTGCCTTTGTGTGCCAGGGCAGGTGATTTCTCCCTGCAACCCGCCCACTCCTCCCAGCAGCAGATGGAGACCCCCTCCCAATTATGGTCTTGTCACAGAGAAAAAAGAAAGACAAATCTCCCAAAGAAGGCTGTCTGACAGGACAAAAGGTCCTTGAAATGGGAGCTGAGCTGTTTTTTCCAGGTTCAGAGCGGGGACGGAGGCGGGGGGGGGGCACAGCACAAGGCGGGGCTGGGGCTGGCAGTGGTGCTGGGCAGGATGCGCACGCAGCCGGCACTTCCCCTCTTTGTCTGGAAAAGGAGGTCACGGGGGGGGGACGAGGGGGGATGCAGGGGAGGATGCAGGGCTGCGTCAGCCCCTCGTCAGGAAAGCAGCTGATCCCTTCTCCCAATCCCGATCCTCTGACCTCATCCCCAGGAACGGAGCCAACACGGCTCAACTGCGCGCATCTGGCGGATGGAAACAGCACTGCAAGGGAGCTGGAAACACCAATACATAGCAAGGGGACCACAGAGAAACCCCCCAGTTTTTCAAAGCCAGGAAACCCCAACACACATATGAGGCCAAAAAACACCTAGGGCACCCCTAGCCCTAACCTAGGGTTCACTCAGGGGCCTCTTGAAACTCAAACTGTAAATAAAATCACTGCCCATCACTGATGTCCCAGTGCAAACATGATGGATGAGCATAGCAGGCACTACAGGCACAGTCCAGCTCCCAGTGTCTCCCAGTAAGCACCCACACACTTGCATGAAGCCCACCGGTATCACCCCATGTACTTCTCACTGTAGCAGCAACCTGAGACCGGCAGAAGCTGCACACCAGAGCCTGGTGCACCTGTCACCCACAGCACCCCGAAAAGCAAGTGCTAGCAGCTGACTGCGGCCAGGCAAAGGCACCAGCAGTGCCAACACTGATGGGGACAGCAGCAGCTCCTCACTCTCAAGGAGGCAGCCCAGGGTCACAGCCCAGTCTCACTCCTACTTACTTTTGTAGACATCCTCTGCTAGAAACACCACCTCCACCTGGCAAAACATCCACACCAGGACATCTGCTGCAGCTGAACCAGACCAGGTGCCCTGGGAACGGCACTGCAATGGCAGGAAAAGCGTAGTTTGCCCTAAAGTGTAATGAAAGGTCAGTCCGAGACATACAGGCAACACCATCACCTGCTGGAGATGAAAACATCAACTGCTAAAACACACAGCTCTGCTACAGAAAGTATGTGAGCTTGTTGCGGTTCTTCTCTCCAGGCTCTGCTACACACGGTGGGAAATGGTAGGAAGGCACAAACATCTCCTAGACCAGCCAACACCATACCTGCACTTACAGATTGCACATGTGATGAGGAGCAACTTCAGTTTCCAGAAACTCTGAGGAACAGGCTCAAAACCCTCTCCTAGGGCACGATACAGGTAGCAGGTACCCCACATATTCTGCAGAGATGAAACACTTAGAAGATCTAGGGAGAAAGCTCCCCAAACAGGTTCTGCCTCCTTTAAAAAGGAAATGAACGTTCAGTTTCCCATCAGCACTGGTCTCAGAGCCCTATCAAAGTACACTGATGCTGTTAGTGTGTGTTCCCCAGTACCACTCCAGAAGAAACAAGGAAGCAAAAGCAGGGAGAAGGTTAAGAGATAACAGCCACCAGCTCCAGCAAGGGAAATCCTGACTTGATATAAGGAGAATATTTTCACAAGGGTGGTTAAACACCAGAGAAGGCAGCACAGTTACATCTAGAGAGCTGGGCAATTTTTGTCCTTGAAGAGACTCAAACTTGACTGCAAAAGGCCCTGAGCAATCTCTAACTTTCAGGTTAGCCTTACGCAGAGCAGGACTGATGGATTCAAGACCTCAAGACTTCCAGAGGACCCTTTGAATCTGAACCGTACTGTGACTCTGGAAGGATATCTGGTGAGATCCCCAACCTTGTTCTCCTCAGCAGACACTTCTGAACCAGGATTTACCAGCTCTCAGGTCTGTGGACAGATGCCTCCAGTTTGTCTGAGAATATTCCTGAGCAACAGAGGAAGAGAAAAGTTTCTGTCCCTGTTCACTGCCACTTCTCAGCCAACGCTGGCACAACAGGCATGAATGCTCAAGGAAGAGAGAGGCTACAGCTGTAGAATCCTGAAGGCCTCTGCCTCACCAGAGAGAGGTGATGGAGCTGGGGACACTGGGCTGGAAAAGGAAGGAGGGATGTATCAGCTAGAGGAGACACTTGTGCCAAGGCTCCCTGCAGCAAAACATCTGTGAGCAAGAGGAAGCAATACCTCCCAGCACCCTGGAAATCTGAGGACAAGTGAGGAGCATGAGGGGATGCTTTAAATGCATTTGTGAGCACCTGGAAGGCCCAGCAAACCAGCAACAGACATATTTCAAGCTAGTCCACAGTGCTGGGCAACATTTTCAGAAAACCTCAAAGTTTCATTCTCAAGCGAAACTTTGATTTAGGTTCAACACAATGTGTTCATGGCCCTGACCCCCAGCTGGGTGTATGAAGTCCCGCTGTCTGTTAATAGTATCTTATGTTTCCATGTGTTAGGAGCTAAATAGCTTCTGGATCTGGCCTTCTGGAGCTAAGGAGTCACACATTTCCAGCAAAGCTCTGGATCTTATTAGATGGATAAGGAATTGGCTGGATGGCTGCACCCAAGAGTCACATTAAACAGCTCAATGTCCATATGGAAAACAGTAATGTGTGGTGTCCCTCAGGGGTCCATACTGAGATCTATACTATTTAATATCTACATCAGTAACATAGGACAGTGGGATTGAGCGCGCCAGCAGCTTGGTCTCATCTACAGGCTTGTTGAGTGGTGCAGCCAGCTTGCTTGAGAGAGACAATGCCATTAAGAGGGACCTGCATAGGGTGGAGGAGCGGGCTGTGCAAACCTCATAAGTTCAACAAGACTAAGTGCAAGGTCCTGCTCCTGGGTCAGTACAATCCCCAGTATCAATAGGCTGGGGGATGAACAGACTGAGAGCAGCCCTGTGGAGGACTTGGGGATACTGGTAGGTAACAAATGCGACATGAGCCGGCAATGTGCGCTCACAGCTCCGAAAGCCAAGTGTGTCCTGGGCTGCATCACCAGCAGCGTGGCCAGCAGGTCGAGGGAGGGTATTCTCCCCCTCTGTTCCACTCTCATGAGACCCCTCTTGGAGCACTGCATCCAGCTCTGGCATCCCCAGCACTAGACAGACACAGACCTGTTAGAGTGGGTCCAGAGGCGGCCACGGAAATGTCCAAAGGGCTGGAACAACTCTTCTATGAAGAGAGGCTGAGGGAGTTGGGGGTGTTCAGCCTGAAGAAGAGAAGGCTCTGAGAAGACCTTAGTGGAGCTTTTCAATGTATAAAGAGGGTTTATAAGAAGGATGGAGAGAGACTTTTTACCAGGGCCTGTCATGACAGGACAAGGGGAAAGGGTTTTAAACTGAAAGAGGGTGGTTTTAGATTGAACACAAGAAAGAAATGTGTTATGATGAGGGTGGTGGGACACTGGAACAGGCTGCCCAGAGAAGCTGTGGATGCCCCATCTCTGGAAGGGTTCAGGGCCAGTTTGGATGGGGCTTTGAGTAGCCTGGTCTAGTGCAAGCTGTCCTTGTCCATGGCTGGGTGTTTTGCGTGGGTGATCTTTGAAGGTCTCTCCAACCCACACCATTCTATGGTCTCTCAATATTACCACGTCCTGCCTCTCCGGATTACACCTACCAGGAAATAAAACAGGTAAATACAGAAGAAGCTTTATCCACAGGCTGTTCAACATGGAGAACAACCCAATACAGAAAATGAGTGCATGTTCTTGAACAAATTATGTGGAGCAGCATACCTGAGGCTGAAGCACCCAGGCTGCACTGTCTTACCAACACAGCCAGGGCAAGCATTGTCCCAGGCACAGCTCAGCTCTGCAGGACTGCAGCATGTAAAGAGTCACATAAAACCAGAAAGAAAGGGAATTGCTCCCAAGGAGGGGGTCTCTGGGTGAGAGGGCTGTTCTGCTGCTGGAGTCAGTGCAGAGAAAGGGCAGTGCCGCCCTGGCCACAGCTCTGGTCAGCAAGCTGGCCACACTCTTGGTGCCAGAGGATTTGCTGGGCCAGCATGGAAGCTCATGCAGGACAGGCACGGATGTGCAGCAGGGAGCAAACTTTGCTCCTCTGCTGCCTGGCGACAGTTGTGTCAGAAACCTGGCTCTGACGGGCTCTGCATTGCACTGGCACACCCAGACCCATCTGAGAGCACAGCCACTGGCTCTGCTCCCCAAAAATGCACACCCAGGGCTGAAGTTCACTCTGACAGTCTCTGAAGCAGGGCTGTAAACACAGGCTGCAGCAGGGACACAAAGCCTCCATGCAAAACCATGAGATCCATGTGCCACCTGGTGTCCAAAAGCAGGTCTGCACCGTGACCCGAATAGCCGAGAGATAAAGGGTTTATAACCTGTCTAAAACATAAATATCACCACCATCGGGACAAGCACACCCCCTACTCTGCTGCAGAAACACCGAGTGCCACCCTACCTGTCCTAAACACCTGCAGGTTAGAGCACAGCAACACCAACCTCCAGGAAACACTTGTGTTTTCCTTCACACAGGTTAATTCTGTCCCAGGAAGAGACTGACTGCCTGCCTCCCAAGTCCTACAGGCAGCTTGAACTATGAAACTTTGTTAACAAAAAATAAATCAGGACGCTCAGAAAAACATCCTTCAACTTCAAAATCAAAAGAAGAGGGGGCACACAATGCAAATGCTTACAGTACCAGCAGCAGAGCAAGGAGCTGCTGATAAAAAGGCAGTGTAAAATGGCCTTCAAGGGAAATCTTGCTGTCCCTGCAGCCGGTGGCACCACCGAGGCAGGTCCTGTGCCGTGCCCTTCAGCAGCCAGAAGAGTTGGGGTGGCCCTGGGGCAAAACACCAGGCAAGAGCCATACACTTTGGGGAACAATGGATTCCCTCTGACAAACACACAGTTTTCTTCCCCTGACCAAGAAGAAAAGCTCAAAGGTATAAGACATTTCTCCCCTTTCCCTTTTTTAAGGCATATAAGGTTGGGGATGTCTGTGTACATCGCCTTTCAAGCCCTCCTATTCATACATCCGTGTTGCACAGCCGCAGGGCTTGCCCTAAGGGCTGGCACATAACACAGTCCCAAACCCTGTCCTCAGGGCAAGGGCAAATCCCCACCAAAGGGTAGGGCCTGGAGCTTCAGGCAGAGCAAAGGGCAGAGACTGCGGGGGCAGCAGCACTCCCTCTCCCCAGGTGATGCACACACACAGCACCCGGATCCTGCTGCTCTCCTGCCTCAAGTGCAAAGGTGAGGAAATATTTCCGTAAGTGTTTAAGACTGAGAGAGATGTTACAGAGAGCACTCAGATACAAGAGACAAGAGCCCCAACATCTACCTGGTAATGAAGAAGGAAGCGGGAGGAAGAAAAACCAGCCAGAAAAGCAGTAACCAGCTGTACGTGGTGCCAAGCAGGCATCTCTGCCAGGCAGCCTACCCTTAACACAACCGTTGGGACAGATAATCAAGCAGAAATGAGAGGGACGGTGCAGAAAGAAAGCACAAAGCACAGTATCCATCCTCAAGAGGATGTAAGGCATAGACAGTAGAGCAGTGAGTGGCATACCACACTGTGCAATATCTTGCTACGACCACAAACCCTGCCTACAGCTGACCAGGCTCTGCCTCTCAGGCTGCTCCTGAGTCACACCGAGATGCAGGCGTCATGTGGCTGTGGCTTAGCCAGGAGATCCCTCCCTCCCCTCACCATCCGGAAGGGCCTCCAGGTCTTCATGAGATCTTACTAAGGACTGCCAGCTTACATAGGAGAGACACCTCAGGTCAGTGATGAAGACCTTCCAATCTACCAGAGCCTTTAAAGGTGGCAGAGGAAAACATGTGCCAGCATGCTGCAAGCTGGACCTCCTGCACTGTCTCTGGAGGATTTCAGGTCCCTGTGTGTTCTGCCCTGCCCTCTCTGCATGCAGAGGCAAAGAAGAAATCACCTCCCTTCCACAGAAAATTGGCTTTTCTACAGAGTACAGAAAGCAGGGCCATGAAACTCCTCAGGGAGGGTGATGTGAGATGAGACACAAGGGCAAGGACAAATTTGCTGGGGTGAAAGAACAAGGTGTAAGGTGGCCTTTAAAAATGTAGGTCCTACCTTAGTCCAATGTGGTCTTCATCATTGTATGGCTGACTGAGAATCTTCTTTGGAGATGATCCCCATGGAAGCAGCAGAGGTGCACAGGCTCCCCTGAGTCTGAAGCCAAGGGCAGGAGAGGGAATACCCATTCCTCATGGAGGTGGTGGGATGCCAGAACAACCTAAGAGCAGAGGAACTGGTGGGAAGTCTCCAGAAACAGTCTCTGGTGGTGGATGGGTGGTGGTAGCTGGATGTTCCCTGCAGTGCCTGGAAGCAAAGTTGCAGGCACGGAAGAAGAGTCTGAAGCCATTTCTCTCTTGGTGTCTTCAAGATCTTCGTTCAGCCTCTCCATCTGAAGCAGAAACAAGAACATGCCAGTGATCAGCTCATGCTCAGTGCCCAAAAAACATACTGCCCTGAAGCACACCCCAAATGATCAGGTCTATCTCAAATCCCCATCCTTCTACTCACAAGATGCTGCCAACTTCAATGAAAATCAAGCAGAAGGCAGCATTAACAGGTGACCCAAACCATTACCTGGTGACTTGATACCTTGCTACCATGAGATGAGAGCAGGAAAATGCTGCAGGGTGACCTCAGAAGAGGTTTGCTGAGCAAGCTACAGCTGGAAGCATAGCAGTGAAGTAGAGTCTGCTCCCAACCGCAAAAGTCAGTGGTTGAAACAGGCCTCAGAGGCGTTTCGTGGTTTATTAGATCTGTCTCAACTGTTAGGGAGCTGGCAAATATGTATGAAGGCATCCCAGTGATCTGTCTGTGAAGATCAAACAGGGTGCTAGAGATGCACTGTGTAGTGCTGAAAGAAAACCCCAATTTTTTGTTTGCACCATCCTAGTGTCGGTGAGGATAAACAGGGAAGAAAGCCTGAGAAGCACAAACCACAGACTTGTAGTCAGGACCCTGCTTGGTCCCTACCAAGCCAGGCTTTGCCTTTCTGCTTTTCATGACAGAGCAGCTCCTGAAAGGCTCCGGATCCCACCCTTGGGTGTCCATCCACCAAAACCTGACAATAAACAGCATTACTTGATTATTAAAATGCACAAGCACAACTTCATGTACTACACACACTCCCAGCATCATTTTGGATTTTTATGACCTCACAGGGGCACATTTTCACCCCATCCATCAGCTGGGTACTGTAACAGGAGTGCAAACACCTCCCACTCCAGCTTTTGATGTGGAAGGGACTTTAGAATGCTGGGCTGATGCATTAAGCCAAACTGAGCAACAACGAGGGCTAAACTTGGTATTTCTAGTGTGTCCTGAAAATGCAAAATTAAAGGGTAAGAATGAAAACATAGAATGGGAATTATTTTTTTTTTTTTTTTTTTCAGAAAGGATGTCACACCAGATGTGAGTATTAATGAGGCCCGGCCTCCCAGCCCACCCCCCGGGGGAGGGCACACATCCCCAGCACTTCTTTTGGGTCTCCAGGCTGGGCTAGGGTACAAGAGAGCAACAAAGGAAAAACAGCAAGAGAGGAAAAAACACGCTCTAGCACCCAAAACCATTTTTGCCCTCCCCCAAGCCCTGCTGCCCATCCACCATTGTGACTCAGCACAGCCCAGCGCTGCAGAAACCACAGCTGCTGCGGAGATATGCAAGGGTATGTTCTCAAATGCTTCCTACAGATAATTAAATCAGGCCTCACTTAATTTCAGTTGCTGTCAGCCCATCCTGTGTTTTAGGGAACACCCTAGCAGTTGTCCAGCGCCGGCTCCGTCTTACCACCCAGCAGGCAGGAGGTGCAGGTTTGCCACCTTACCTGGGACATGGAGGCTGGTGCGGGGCTCGCCCTGGTCTCACCCTGGCACTGTGTCCGTGACTGGGCAATGCCAGGGATATAAACACTGGTCTAATGCAGCTCCAGTAGCCCTGCAATATCAGATAGCAAGTGTAGTGAAATTTCTTATTTTTAACAGCTCTGCCGCAGTGGGAAAATACAACAGTGGGGAAAAAAGAATCTCTACAGACTGAACCCGTTTCCTAGCCATTTCCCAAATCAAGGAAAACAAATCCATCCTTAGAAACCCAGGTAAGACGATAATCCCAATTTCCAGCCCTAATTCAAAATGCAGGACAGAGCAGCACTCTGAAAAGAGAAAGCCTGGACAGTGCTGTGGGGTTTGCAAGGCAAGGGCATTCCCACCTTCATACGTAAGAAAGAATTTAAAGAGGGAATTACTATTTTATTTTTCAAAAGCAAACACTTCCTGCTACCCAAGGTGGGAGCCTGGATTCCTCCTGTAATCACTTCTGCTGCAGAGGATGATGACAGAAGCAGAGGCAACAAGCCAGCTCTCTGACACCAGGTGAGACAGTAAGCCAGAATAAAACATCTCTCTTTTCTACGGGGACACAAGCACTTCTTTTTCACAAGTCTGGCTAGTCAATGGAGCAGCATTTTCTGTCTTCTGATTTGTAAAGAACATTTTATGGGCTACAGACTACTAGAAACAAATACAGCTGACCAAAGAAGGGTCAGAGTAAGGTCCATCTAGCCCAGTGTCCACTCTGCAGTGGCCAAATAACAAATGTAGAAATGGTACAAGCACAAAGTGCACAGCAATACTTCTCCACAGCACGCACCCAGTCACCCACAATTTGCACCCAGGAGTGTCTTTGTATTAACAACCTTGAAATTCCACACACACACCCAATTCCTTTTGGAAGCCACATTCATGGTACCTGGTGACTAAAGCTTTCATGGTTCAACTAGGTGTGTGCAAAGCAACCTCTTCCTTTTGAGCTGGCCCCTTGGTAGTTTCATTTGATGCTCCTCTAATATGTAACAGTTGGAGAAACTGTCTCCAACACTCATGATTTTATAGACCTTACGGCTTCTTTCTTTCCCAGCTCAGTTCTCTCCCCAGCTGATGGATCCTCATCCATTAAGTCATTCCTCATATAGGAACTGTGCTATACCTTTGATCACCCCTCTCCACACCTAGTCTAATCCTACCATAACTTATTTCTCTGGGCACCTAGTAGGAGTAACACTGACTTACTGTCTGCTTCACACTGTAGTTACATGAACTAAAAAACAGTCACCAAAAAGGGCTTTAGGAAAGTGAGACTGCAAAGAGCAGGCTCTTACAGAAACTGCAACTCAAAGAAACCATGATATTTAAAACAACTGCAGGCAAAGTTTTTGAACCAGCTCTGCAGCCTCCTGCAAAGCTTTTACTGGACTCACAGGCAGAAGGAAGTGTGTCCACCAGCCCACCTGCCCTGTTGTGAGGGAATTCAGGGTACCCTCCTCATTGTGCACGGATGCTGAAAACTCACCAGCATATACTCTGAGGAGCTGAATGCCCTCCATTCATTCAGACAGCAGAGGATGCTACCCTGCCAGGGATAAGCGTGTTCTTAGTCCTTGGGAGGACAGGAGCCAAAAAGGTGTGAGTATTAAACAGACGAACAACAGGTCAGGTAAGAAAAATACTGCCTCTTCATTTAATGTTTAAAGACATCAGTAAACAAACAGAACAGTACAGACAGTCAGAGGCTAAACCCCTCTCGCCTCCCCAGATGGCACACTCCAAACCATGACAGGTACCAGGTGATGACTGGAGGAGGAGCAGCAAAGTCTGGGATTTGAGGGATGGCAGACAGAAATCTCTGCTGTGTGAGGGCAAGGTGACAGGTGAGGAAGCAGCTTCCCTCAACCACGAGCAGAGCGACGTCTCCTGGGCATAGTCAAGAGGGAATGGTTTCCACTCCTAGCAAGCAGTCCCAATCTCTTGCTAACACACAGAAGGACCATGTGTGAACTTGGAAAACGCAGCTGGAAGCTATATTAGAGGTGCAAGACACACTACGTACTGACCTTGGCAGCCAAACCTCTGTTCCACAGTGATTTTAGCCTCTCAAAGGATAAAGAAAACAGGGAAGTTAGGTCCAACTTGGCAAAGTGTTGCAGTACTCTTTTGTGAATGCAAAACTGAGTAGTGGGGGGAAAGAACAAGACTATGCTTTGCATACATTCTTCCATCTTGCTCCATCAAGATGCTCCCTGCTCCAGGGACATTCCTGACTGCTATCCCACAACTGGCCTTATCTTCTCAAGTAGTTTTTCTTGAGCTGTGGAGCATCAGATGGTTAGAAGGGACATCAGGAAGCAACTCTCAGTGCAGGCTTCAGAGGACAGTTGACTGGGTACCTGAGTGGAGGGCCAGGGAGAGCAGGATGTATCAGGTGTTGCTGCTGAAGAGAGGCAGAGATTGCAGGCACAACTGCTCCAGCTCCCACCTTGCTGGCAGAAGCCTGCACAGGAGTTACAGAAGGTGAATGAACCAGCACAGGTCAGCCTCTGAAGGCAGTTGCACAGCTGCCAGCCAGTGCACAGCACAGATTTGAGCGCTACTTCAATTTCCATTTCCCAGAGTTGGAACCCAGCCGGAACAGTGACACGTGGTGGAAAGTAAGGAACACATTTCACTGCTCTCTGCCTCTCCAAGTAGTAGAAGCCTGCAGTGGTGCTGTTTCTGCTGCCACCACATGCAATCAGATACAAAGGGAGGGCTAACTGGCTCCTACATGGCCCAGTTACCTGCTCCAAGCACCCATGTCCAATGGGGGACCCCCCACAGTCCAGCAGAGCCCCACACCAGAGCCCTCAGATCTCAACGTCACTCTCTTTGTCGTTATCGTGGTCACCGTCATAAAACTCGTTGGCAGCTTCTGGCCTGGGGGAAAGACAATCACCATCAGTGAGAAGAGCCCTGGCACCCTCACAGCCAGAGAAGAATGCCTAGGTCACACTGCTAGTCAGAAGATGCCCTGTACTCAAACACCCCATGAACTATTCTGTGAGGAGACCACACATTTCTAGAGAGGCGCTCCCTGGATAAAACCAGAGACTCAGAAGTGACTTAGTATCTGTTCTAGGAAACAGATGGTCTCCAGTATATCATGTGCCCATCCTGGCAGGTACAGAAACAAAAGCCCATTTCTCCAGAACAAGATCTGGTACCTGCTGTAGTTTTCCTCAGAGCCTCTTTCCTCTGGATCAGGCTCATCAGTGCGATCGTAGCTGAGCAAGTCAGAAGGGACATCATGGATCTGCACACTGGGAGCATGGTTCAGCATTTTCAGATTCTCAAATATTGTCTGCCTGATCTGATCCAAGTACTACATGGAAAAAACAGAGAGGGATCACCACAGTGAGATCTGGCAGCCTACACAGAGTCACAACTGTTAGCACTGCTACCTGCCTGCATGATCTATGTGGTGGCTACGAGAAACAAGTTTGTGCAAAAAGCTATTTATCAGAGCAGAGGAGGTGGGAGAGTTCATTCAGTCATTGATACTCAAACACACAGAAACCAGTAAGACAATGCAGCAAGGTTCTCAAATGCTATGAGACTTTCTGACACCCCAGAGGAAAGGTTCTGCTTTTTTTGGCCAGTTTTCTGCCCCGCAAGAATTCCTTGCCTGGACTTTACCTGGTTTCACAGGAGAGAGCATCAGCCACAGGGTTTTGGAAGTACACAGGTGATATTGTAATAAGGCTGCAAGCACTCACCTGCCTGGAGTTCTGATTTTCAATCCTCGTACTGACGTCAGGATGAAGGGTGAAGTCTGGAGCAAAGTATTCAAAGTACTCTGTAATGGAATGAGCAAGAGAGTTACAACACAGAGATTAGGGAGCCAGCCTGGACTGCTCTGCAGAGCAGAGCTCGCTTTCCTACCATGCTAGGAGTGACCAGACCCTAAAAAGCAGAGTGATGTACATCTGCAACCACAGGGAAGTATACGAAACAACAGGGCAAGCAAAAGTAATGCTCACATCACTGAATAGAAAATGATCCAAATGAAATGATACATGACACAGTAAGAGTGTGTCTGCCCAGCAAAGTCTACAAGTGGGTGGTAGGAGATGACTAAGGCCATCTCCAAGATCAGAAATAGAACTGTTAATTCTTCAGTTGATATAACAAATACTTTAGCCCAGCTAATGAGGAAAAAATGGAATTCCAACTTACCACTGTATGGGAGCTCTTCGCTAATTGCTTCATCTACAAGCAATGAAGTTTCATAAGTCCTGAAAACATGGATCAAGATGAGCTCAGTCCAGAGAAAATTACACAGTGCATGCAGGAACAAAGCCCACAGGCAACTGCTTAGCCAGTGACCTTCAACAAGCAGAGAAGAGACTCACCAGCATCGTGCCACATTGCGGACTGTGTAACCACCTCCTCCCAGTACCAGCAAGGGGATGTTGAAGCTCTTAACATACTCCACACACTCTCTAGAAACCCCAAACAAAAAAACGCCAAAGCTGTTAACTGCAGCACACATTCATGTGTCAGAAATGCTGCTGTGTACTCAAGCACCACCATGGCTGGTGTGATACACCTGGAGTTCAGGGCTTCCACCGAGGGAGCCAGAACCACACGCTACTCTGTGAGCCACCTGCTCTGCAGTGCCTTGTACAAAGCTCATTCTGAGATCCCCTTCTGTCACACAAGAGTTAAAAAACCCAAAAAACTGCTGGTGCTGCTGAAGGCCAAAGCTCAAGCCTCACAGCAGAGGAGACATTAGAGCCCTTCAGACTAAAGGATGGTCTTTCAACAAACTGCCCTGCCCCAGCCCCACCGTACTTACCCATGTCCCCTTATACTGAGGTTAAAACAACCCAAACGGTCACAACCGAGAGAATCAGCACCGCACTGGGGAAGAGAAAAAGAACAGCTAAATTTCTGATACTGAGGCACTGCTTTCCAGACATGTACCAGTGTCCCCACCCCTTGGCCATCCTCATTAACCAGAGGGTACAGACAGCAGCTCAGCTAGGATACACCAACCCTGATTCCCCGGGAACAGAAGGTAACACGTCGATAGCAGCCCCCTCCAACCTACAGCCTCTGAAAGGCATGGACATATGCAGAGGCTTGCTTTCTTACCTGCAGTACTATGCAGGTGGGCTGATAGTAATCTACCACCTGGTTAATGACTGGCTGGAAGAGGTGTTTATAACCTTTGGAGAGAAAGGCACATTTGTCATGGCTCTGGAGCAGAAGGATCAGCAAATGTCTGGGCAAGGGGAAATGGCATGCAACACCTACTTTGGTCATCAATGCCATCTCGTAGAGGCACATTGAGACAGTAGTAACGACCACTCTCTGCACCAACTTCATACATGTCACCTGGTCAGGGAAAGACAGGAGAGTCACAACAGCTCCAAGACTTCAGAGGTGCAGAAAGGCCAGATCTGGTCTGGGTTGAGATCTCTTAACCTAGCTAGGATTCCTTTTTCTTACAAATAACTATACTTCTGTTCCTCTCTAGTTGCTTTTCCAAGGCCTTTCTTCACCATTTCTCCCTGAAGCTTTGATTTCATGATTTTACACTTTTATACTCCAGCAGAGCTTTCAAAGGATTCTGAAGCAAGGCCAAGTTCACACTACAAGGGAAAATATGTACCTGTACCAGGAAAGAAATAGTTCCCGTATTTGTGAAAGGACACTGTCATGACACGGTCCGTCAAGTAGAAAGCCTCCTGCACACCATCTCCATGATGGATATCAATATCAATGTACAGAACACGTGGATGATACCTGTAGAATACAGGAGGAAAACCAGCATTACCATCTGCACCACACCCAACCTATCCGCAACATGCCTCAGTATCACCTGGTGCTCTGAAAACCACCACTGACACCTACCCACAAGTCCACTTGCCAAAAGAACTTGCCTGTCCCACCTGAGGCATATCAAATAGTTTAGATACAAGGCATTTGTATACAAACACACTCCACCACTAAAACATTTTCTTCTGATGTGCTTGGAAATAGATACTGGAATAAAAAAGTTTTCAGATGGGGCCAGAAATGTCTTTGAAAGCACATGATGAAGAGAACCCATTTTAACCACCCAGAGTGTTAGAAAGTTGTGGGAGTTCGTTTCTTCTACAAACAACATGCCATTAATCTTTAAGAGCTCCAACTATTTTTAATCATATCAGGAAATGAAAGGTAAGCTACCCAAGGAGGAGGTAGGAACACTTACTTCCTTCACATGCCAGAGTACTGGCAGCATTGTCCCAGCTGGCTAGCACCAAAACCACCAGGCTGGACTAAATTTACTGGAGAAGCCTGCTAGATCACAGAGACAGAGGGTAAAGAAGGGGACATCATCACAAGTAAATTCACTGGGGTATTGATCAAAGCTAATGTGTTGTTGAGCACTGGAGACATGGCCCTAAGCTATCCCTGCCTGTCAGGCCCTAGAGCTGTCTGGTTGGCTGGAGAGAACTCCTCCAACTTTTCATAGGGAAATACTGCATCTGGTCAATCCTCAAAGAACAGGGGATCTGGCATCCATGCTGAAACCCTACGGGACTAGGGAGGGACCTGAAAAGCAAAACAGCATCGGAACAGAGAAAAGGAGGATGTGGTTTGTGCCAGCTGCCTTGAAACCATGGCTTTAAGCGTGTCTGCAGCAATCTGATAAAACTGGTTGAAGATGCTGACCCATGCCGATTAGTAGACCAGTACTCTGCCTCAGTCTCTCAAGAGAGACAAACTATTTAAGACAGCCCAGATTATTAATCCCACAGACAAATGACCGCAAGAAAAAAAATGGGATGCATACATGCAGCCCTTGCACACTGGTAAAGGGAGAAAGGGATTGTCTAAGAGTTAGAGGTACCACCGTACCCCCATGGTGGGAAGAAAACTCAAGGACGCAGCCACCTGCTGCAGAAATGTTTTCTGAAAACAGGAAACAAAAGAATAGGGACATATTAAAATCTTTCATGAGGGGTAACTGAGCTGTACTTGAAGCCTCAGGCATATGGGACTCATGTGAGACTACAAAATGCATGTGCAGAGATACATAGTGAAGACCTCAGGTTCCAAACACAGAGCAGGGAAGACTGGCAGAGGGAAAGGAGGTACAAGAAACCCCAGTAAATCCTGTAAATCTGACTTTGAGAGTGAGTAAGCTTGCCACCAGTCATGTAACTGTTGTGTGATCAACCCCAAACCTTTTTAAAATTTCATAACATCTTGTCTCAGATTCAGTGACAACACAGGCATGTGAGAATACAAAAAAAAATCCCCAACCCCAACACAACTGACTGATCCAAAAAATGGAAGGTATTTCTGCAACTCTTCCTCCCATTCTGAATTTATTTTTCATTTTCTAAAAAGAAAAAAATTATCTCTCTTCTACTCAAAGCAAGTGTCCTTTGATCATCCATGTGTTGCTTAAATTCTGTTCTTAAGCCACTCAAGCAAATCAAGAAAGATTCGAGTCATTTAACTGTTTCCAGTGAGCCGTAATTTGTATTTACCTACAAAAGGCTCACTGCGGCAAAAACACTGAGTCTCAGGAGACCCTGAAATGAGTATTTCCCAAATGGAAGAGAAATGGAGTTGAAGAATTCTTCTGTATCCCTTAAGCTGCATGCAACAAAACTGGAATCAGATAATGCAATTCTCAAGTTCCCCTTCTTGTGCCTAAAGAGAAGGCCAGGACAAAAATCTAGTTGTTGGCTTTCCGAGACTCTACAACGGCAAACAAAGCTGGGGAAACAGACAGAGAGAACAGTGAAGCAGCAGAGGGAAACCACATGCCAGTCAGGACAGTACTGCATTTGCTCCATGCCCTTACTTGAGCAGCTCCAGGATGCCAATAACTATGTCGTTAACATAACAAAACCCAGAAGCCTGCAAGACAGAGAAAACCAACCAGATTAGAATGAGATCAACACAGAACCTGGGCCTCAAAAAGACAGAGGAATACACAGATTTGCCTCATTACCTCAAACTTTTTGGCATGATGCAGGCCCCCTGCCCAGTTTATTGCAATATCACAGATCTAAGAAAGTAAAGATAAGTTAAAGGTGACAACATGGTAACAACAACCTTGCACCCACTTCCCCGGTGCACCCACTTCAACCTGCCCAGTCCTGTGGCCCACACACACCCTTCTAGCCTTTCCTTCTCCTACAGAGGCCTTTCCAAAGCTCCATCTTCGTTGTTAGCCCAGCCAACAGTTTTGGTTACATTATGCCCATACTGGATTAGTCCCGTGCTTTATATTCTCCATTAGATCAGAAAAGATCATCTCCCACCACCACTACTCCCCCTCCAGCCAGCAGCAGGAACATAGAGTTTGTTCCTGCACTTGTTCTTTACACCCATTAGACCCTTCTCAGGTCTCCAAAAGACTCAAACCTTTGTACTTTTCTCTTTTTTTTATATACCCTCACAAGGGACCCTCCTCTGCAGACCTTCTGCATGGTCTCATTCAGCGTACTTCAATAGCACAGACCTAGCAGTACTCTCGAGATCTCCCAGCAGCCAGTTTCACTGAAGACCCCAGGTTTGTTCTACAGCACTGAAAGCAGTTTGTGATTTTAGTCCGTGCAGCATTAGTATCTTCTGACTCCCTCTGGATTAAACATCTACTAAATGGTTGCCTCTGACAGGACAGGAATGGTCTCAAGCTTAACAGTCCTACAGCACTAGGTATTTACGCTGCAACACAGCAGTGCTTGTTATGTTGTTTTACAAAACAAATCCATGAGGTTCTCCTTAAATTGAAAATGAGTTGGCTTATGCTTGTGTTCAAAAGATAAGCGCATCAGCTCAGTTACCTTGTTGTTCAGCTGTGTTGCTCCCTGCAGGGAGGCCCCAGTATAGCGAGAGCAAAATTCAAAGAGGCCTGGAAATACTGGGCTGAAAAAGAAACCATGATTCAAACACAGAACATAATTTCATTCCTCCCCATTTCTCCAGAACAAAGCCAGGAATAAAACTGTCCAGGGACATTACCTGAGCAAGATCAAAACTCATTCTCTGTGAAAGAGTTAATTTGGGATCACTCTGACCCTGCTTATAACACACCGAGTACCAACAGGCGAGCAATTTGGCTGCAAACACAATGGGAAACTCAGTGCATTTGACAATGATTACCAAAGCTTCCAAGCTTGTCCTGAAAAGTCACCCCTGTTCACAATGTGTGCCAGCATCTGCCTTGCTGACATGTGCCCAGAGCCAGGACATGATGTGAGACACTACATCAGGAGAGGAGAGGACTGGTCTGCTCCTGCACTACCTCCTCCCTGGCTGTATCTGGAAGATCCTGGCCACACAGCTTCCACACACATGCTGTACTGCAACCGGAGATGAACGCTGCTCTTAAGACAGAGCTAAGGTCTGATCCATCCCACCACACAGAGCCAGTCCAGGCACTGGGAGAGTACAGAAACACAGGATATGAAGCCCCTGTGTCACCAGCTTGCTGGCATCAGCCCCTGTGGCACCAGCTTGCACAGCTTAAAGATTGTGGGGGTTTACTTCCCCTTTCACTTCTTAGAAGATGATGGTTTCTGATCGTCAGAGCAGCAAGGTTACAGAACAGTCTTCTAATTCTCAGCCTACATTTAAAAAACCAGGCTATACTAATATCTTCTTGGGATTACACTGTTCTCTAGCTAACATAACTCTTCCCCTGCTAGTACTTACAGCTTTCCCCTCCACAGAATACGTAAGAACAATCTTACTCTCTGATAGCCCTTATAATCCTCAACCAGAGAAGGCATGTTGTTATTTCCTCAGTCACCCACAGAGCCCTTCCACACATTTCTTTCAAGTTTCATCTCTCACAAGCATTAAAGACTGCAATTTAATATTCTCAACAAGATCTCATGTAGTTTTGTACAGAAGCATGAGTATCTCCTTGGTTCTACTGGAAAATCAGGCTCTCAACACTGTCTTGAATTTAACATGCACATATTAAGGTAGCTAGAATGACAGGTAATTAAAAGATACTTAGCATGTTCAAGAAGAACTGCAGCTCTGCAAGAACAAGTGGAGATACAGTCTCTAACCTAACAAGCTTACAGCCTAAACACAGATCTAAAAAGGAAGACTGCAGGATCTAAAGAGAAGGGAAAGGAATCAAGGAGGTTCCAGTAATCTGATAAACACAGGAGGGACATGCACCTTGTTCTGGTTAAAAACAAATAAGAAATGAGACATTCTAAAACAGCTCTCTGGACACTAGCAATGCAGGAGCACCCTTTCTGATTGTGGGTTCACAGGAAACACAGAGCACTCACCAGTCATCACCCACATTGAAGGCATTGAGGCTCTTGGTGAATCCCTGCATGTTGTTGGGACTCACTCTCTGCAGGAAGTCTATGTAGTCCTCTGAGTGGAATCGGCACATGTCATGCTGGGATGCCTGGTATGGTTTGAAAACCTTCAAGAAAGAAAGGCAACACTTATTTCCCACCCAAACTTGCATTTGCTTTGGCTCTAAGAAATCTCCAGCTAATTGACAAATGACGTGCACGAGGTACAGAAAGAAAATGTTGCAATACATTGGCTTCCTGATATTCATGTTCATTTAAATTCAACAAGTTGCTCCATGAAGTCGGCTTTCCTACTGATTTTTCTCTTTCAGCCATAAACCCATTTCCTACTTTTCATAACTGCAGCTCTTACCACATACTCTGATGCCTGCCTTCCCCCACTGCACACCCCCGCCTCCTTAGGCAAGCTAGCAAAATAAAACAGCAGAGTTCAAACCACAGCTTTTTCTTTACTGGGGGGAACTACTCCCTCATCAGTCACCAGCTTTCATACAATTTTAAGATCTTGATATAGCAGTGGTTTCCCTCCGTCAGATTTGCCTGTAATGGGACGATAGGCTCAAATTTATTTGGAGAAAGCTCACAGACAGATGGAAGAGTTGCATAAGCTTTGTTTCCTTTGGAAAGCCAGCGAAAAATGGTCAGGAAACTGGATGGATTCAAATTAAAGATCTTGTGACAATACAGCTTTGCCAGTTTGGCACTTAACACACATACCTCTATATTTAGGAAGTTAAAAATTAACACCACATACCTGGCGAGATGAAATTACAGTTACACTGAAATCAATATGAGATCTTTTTTGTGTTTCCCAATTTTCTTAATTAAAGCATGCACTTTATAGAAAAAGTGGAACACAAAAAAAAATAGTAAGATGCACAAGCTTGTCTCCAAAGGGAAAATTTATCAGGGCAACTGCACCATCGTGCCCATTTCCTGGGCTAAGCAGGAAACGTGTTAATTTTCAGAAACACAATATATCCAAAGAAACCCATCATCTCCTTTCCTGAACTGGTCTGCATGGGGTCTGGTGTTTTCCACACAGATGCGTGGGGTTTTGGTGTTTCTCGGAGGCTACTACCTCTGACAACTCGAACAAGGAGGATGAGGCGACTCACAAGCATGAGCCATTAGTGCAGCTGCTAAGGGTGAAGGCAAGACCTATTCCCCACTGGGGCTCTGCACAGTATCTCCCAGGAATCCAGATGGCTGATTAAATCAAACAAGACCAAACCAACACTAAAGCAGCAGCTCTCACCAAAGAAATAGCTCTCACCGGATATCCTGAGGCTCTTTTGGACAACAAAATGTAGGGACATGTGATTCAAAAGAGAAAGAGGGGGAGCAGTGGGGAAGACCAAAAGCTTCAAGACAGATTCAGCTGCTGTCAGAAGAAACCTGCCTCCTTCCACCCTGCTCCCAGCAATCTCACCCACCTCCCTAAGCAAGCTCTGGCACTCAGCCCCCTCTGTCCGCTGCCTTGTTTTGCCAACTCTGTAGAAAACTCTCCTGGCTTTGCTGAGTTACTGGGTTGCGTCAGTTCGTGCAGGGATTCCACAGCTTCCAGACACAGCCCAAGAAAGCAGCGGGAAGATGCAGCGGAGGAGCAGGGAAGGTGTGCAGCAGGACAACCCTTCCTCTTTCAGCAACGCTGAGTCTTGGTTCACCATGTGCCTGTGCACCACAGCCACAGATAAGCTGGGAAAGGTGTGAAGAGGCAAACCCAGCCTGACAGGACAGTGGCCTTTTATTTGGAGGAGGTACAGAGGGCAGATAATGACGTAGCCACAACGCAAAGTTAACAACTTTCTATAGTCACAACTGGCCATAATTCCCACTTTCATTTGCCCATAACTTTTACCAGTCTCATTGACTATTCAGCATGAAGTTTCCTCTGTGGTTTTTAGCTTCATGATGGCGTCTAGTGGGAAATATAACCCCCAGAGAAGGGTTTCAAGACTGAAAACATGGCAGAGTGTACAGCTCTGCCTACTGCCTCATTCAGACATGGATCTGACACTTAGAAGTGTTACATCAGAATATGCTTTTTGCTGTTTCTGCAAGAAAAGTGCCAACTAAGGAAATTATTCATAGAGGTTCGTACATTTACAGTAAAAATCTGAAAGACAACTTCTGCAAAGATTCCACGCACCTCAAGTGTACTCCAGCTGCATCCCTCTGTGAGTGCAACAGCAGGTCACTGAGGCTGGATGTGATTTTACTAGGGAATTATATTAATTACACGGGGAAGCTTTTCTAATGTTTAGACATACCAAATCAATTTTATATATTGCATCAAGGAACTGTTCCACTGTTCTATTTTAGCACCTTCCTTTAAAAAATGACATTGTGCTCTAGCTTTGGGACAGCTTATTTTCTATTTACTTTCACTCAATTTGCAAGTCTCTCACCACAGAAGCAGATATGGTGGCAGCGCAAGAGCTTAAAGTTGAAGCCATGACAAACACCAGGCACTTGTACAGTGCTAGGGATAAAGACGCAGTTGTGCAGCACAGATGGGCAGCTACAAAGTAGCCAAGACCTAGCTTTTCCCTCTGCCCCACTTGCATTGGTTTGGCTGTTCAGTCTCTGCCCTAAAAAATAAAAAGCAGGAAAACTGTAATGCTGTCACGCTTGCAAGATTTTTGCACCTTGTCCTGCCCATATAGTGAAGAGGGCACTAAACATGCCACAATTTAAACCACTGGTCTAATCGCCCTCTCTTTTGCTCACAGTGATACAACTTTGATTTTAACATTGCCTGATTCCCAAGCGCTTGAGAAGTGACCTTTAAGGAAGGCTTTTTTGGTATCACAACAACTAAATATTTAGTCTTTGAGGGTGCAGTGGAAGTTTTGCTTAATGTCTAATGGTTGGGTTGAGGGAACCTGGGAAGCTAATTACAGTCTGGAGAAGTGCCTGATCTAGCTAGAGAGGGAGTGGAATTCACACATTTCTGTCCGACAGTTCTGTACAATCACCATGTTTTCACAGCAACTCATGATTTATCCCTAAAGCATACTGCAGATGTGAAAACACATCACTGAGACAAGTTGATTACACTTTCTTCTCCACAACCTCAAAACAATCCCAACTGTTATCAATTCCTTGTAATCACCAACCCACAATTGAGTTCCACAATCATTTTGAGAGCACACACCTCACAGTAACCTCCAGGGTCATCCAGTTCAGGTTCATGAGCTACAGGAGAGGCGGCTGGTTGGCAGAGCATCACAAGGAGCAGAGCCCAGTTGCAGAACAGTGTGGAACACACATGGGATGCATGAGCATGAAGAGGAAGGACAGGGGAAAGTCCTAACATCCCTTGCAGGTCAGAGCAATGACGGTTTTGTGCCCTTCTTTCACCTCCCCTCCCTGTTTGCTAGCTATGCACAATGATGCCTGTGACAGAAGTGCGCTTCACCTCTTTTAACCAGGCAATTCTCATGAAAAGACACTGTAAATGCATGTTTGAATGCCCACATATGTACATATATAAATACATACACATATGTACATAAAACCAGAAGTGCCTGGAGCTGCAGCCTACAACATTTTCATTCTGGGTTCGGGCCCTTCCCCAGGACTCATCAAACAGATCACAGGCTGTGGAGACAATAGGCAGTAGCTACACCCAGCCTCTGGATCAGATAGCACAACCTGGAACCATGCCAGTCAGCCCAGGAATTAAATTGCTCAATGGTCCAAAACAGTTCAGAAGCAATCCTGCTGCAACAAAAGCAAGAGTAAACCAACAAAAACGAGTTGCACCATAATGATCAGCAGCTGCAGGTGGCATGTTCTGCCCATCAAAATGGGCAAAGACCATCTCAAAAGGGGCAGAATTACAGAAGACCTTTACCATTCCTACCTTGATCTTGTATCGTGAGGCACTGTTACATGCCCTGTACTCCTGAGAGCTTTTCATTTGCTCTGTGCCACAAGAACGGGCAGAAAAATGAACAAGGATTCTAGGGAAAGGAGCTTGGTTCAATCCTGCTTACACCGAGTGAAATAAAATACTTCAGAAGAGGGTTACCACATGTTCATAGTGATATTCCATTACCCAAAACCTAGTTCGTTTCTTGAAAGATGAAGATTTAAGTTTTCTTTTTGATTATTGCTACATGCTGATCATGTTTTATCAGGTTTACATAGACTACATTTCCAGAAGAGAAAATCTAACAGTAAGAACTGGAGTGCACTGGACTAGGTTGTTTGAGCTGGTTGGGCAACAAAGGCTTTGAAGAGCAGGTTGGACAATCACTGATCAGGTATGAGATAGGATTAGTGAACCCTGTTAAAGCATCAAGGTGAATGAGCAAGCCTCTTGAGGTTTTTTTTTTTTTTTAGCTTTACTATTCTACGATCACACAGTCCTCAGTGGTCACTGGGTCCTTCCTACAAGTGGCTACAGACATTGAAATTTCATGCATGGTCCCCAGTGGTCCTGCTGCAGCTGCAGGCATTGAACTGTAAGCAAGGTTTGAACAAGACACTGGCAATTAGCAATGGTGCTCTTCAAACCGGCCATGGGTGGTGTGGTGGGGACTCAGGCAGATAAGAATGCCCGAGACTCCTCAAAGCCTTGTCTGCAACAACTTTATCTGCTGTGACAAAAGTGGAGCTGAAGGAGAGGCAGCAACACAAGAAAGCTGTTGAGAACCTACTAACACGGGCCAAGTCTTAACGAGGAGGCCACGACTGAACCCTGCAGCAAAGCACACAGCTCTCTAGCACCTTTCATGTGTGCCAAAGCCTAAAACCCCCACTCTGGCAGCGGCCCGCCTGAAGCCACCAGCTGCAGCCCCTCTTCCCCCACCGCCTGGCAGGGGAGCCCCCGTTGGGCCCCAGAAGTGCCGCTTACGATCATCTTCTTGTAGAGCCCGTAGTGCAGGACCAGGCTGTGGGTCAGGGCCAGGCGATGCGGCTTCATAGGGTGCCCCGCTC
>JAVJGI010000064.1:45264704-45284508 GCA_035590275.1 Ibycter americanus
TGTAGCCCTACAGCTGCCCCCCAGTCATCCCCAGCTGCCCCCAGGCAACCCCAGCTGCCTCTCAGTTACTCCCAGTTTCCCACTGGATTCTCTCCTGTAACTTAACTCTACAGCTGCTCACCAGTTACTCCCACTTACCCCCCAGTCACCCCCAGCCTCCTCCAGTGACCCCCCAGCTGCTGTAGCCTACCGGCCAGGGGCACAGGGGATGGGGCAGCGGGGTTCCCACGGGGCACCCACCCCTTGCTGGGACTCATCTCCTTCTGGGGAACAGCCCCTCGAGCTGTGAGGAACGGGAACTGCCGCCGCCAGCTGTCACCCAGCCAAGCAGCCCTCCCAGGTCCCACCCTGCCAGGGTGCAGGTCCTCCCCACTGCTGCCAGCCTTCGAAAATACCCTGCCGGGGTTGGCAGGGAGCGGGGACAGGGAGGCACCGCCAGGCAGGCGGAGGACAAAAGCCGGCCAGAAAATTGCTGTGTATGGAAAAGCAGCCTGCGGAACAGGGGAAAAATCCTGAACCTCCGGGTGAGGCCCCAGCGAGGGATGGGGACAGGGCTGTGCCACGAGGGACACCGGCAGCAAAGATCTGTTCCCAGTCGGCTGGAAAGCAGAAGGGATGAAAGGAGCAGGTAGTCTTGCCCTAAGGCTCGGAAAACAAATTAGCCAAAATCGGGGCATGGCAAGGACTTGGTTGTGACGCTCTCCTGCTCGGTCGCTTCCCACGGGCAGGAGGTTGGGGGCGAAGGATGCTGCGCTGGAGGCAGGCTGCCCAGAGCACCGGCAATAAAACGGGGTCTCAGAGAGCAGCTGGCAAAGGGCAAGGACCCCCAAGGGACACGCCAAGAGCAGGCTAAGGATGGATACCATGGCAGATTGGCACCGGGATGTTCCCCAGCTTCTCAGCAACAGGATTTTGATGCTGGGCAATCAACATGCGGGAGGGAACCCCCTCGGTGTGCAGCAAGGGGAGGTCCATGCATGCACATCCCGGGGTGTGTGGCATGGGGCTGGCAGGGCAGCAAGGCGACGGCGTGACAGCGTGGGACTTTGGGTGCTGTGCTGGCTGCAAGCAGGCCTGAGAACTAGCGTCAAGGTGCAATTAAATCATGGGATTATTAAATGATGCTTCTGGCTGGCTCTGCCACTTACTGCAGAGATGGTGCTCCCTCAGCACTGCTCCTCATGCATGTTTCCCTTCAGGATGTTGGCTCCAGAGCATGGAACAAGGATGCCCCACGGGAAATGGGGACCCTCTGGCCCTGACCCCACAGGGCACAGCTGTGGTCGGGGACACTCAGAGCTGCGATCCCTGGCACAGTGAGCACTGAGCCCAGCACCCACCATCTTCAATAGGCTTTAAACATGCTGAACAACAAGGGTGTAGCAGCAAATGTGTGGAGCGTGCTGACGTCTTGGCAGGGGCTGCTCACTCGGCATGACGATAGCTGGGTTGCTGCTCTGCAAGGTGCTGCCACTAGATAGTGTCTGGCCAGGGCCACCGAGCCACCCAAGACGCATGGCTGAGCTGCCTAGCTGGGGGAAAAGGGTGAGGAGGGGAGAAGCACGTCCCTGCTTCCAGCGGGGATTGCTTTGCTGGCTGAACTTGTTTTCTAGAAGCCGGTTGTTGCTCCAGGCATCTTCATGGGTCTTTGAGCGGTGCAAAGCAAGCATCGAAGGATATTTTTAGATGCCTTTTGTGCTCAGAGAGCAAAAACACGCTGTGGTTGAAAGGCCATTAGACTGCTGGGGATGTTTGAAAAACTTAAATAAGGGATTAAGATTCAGGGAGATGTTTGACACAATGGGATGTAACATTTTTGCAGAGATGATGGCGGTTTCTGGGCTGAACATCGTAACGGAGACCCCAGGAGGAGCTTGCCTGCAGGACTGCCAGAGCTGGGCGATTTGGCCTGTTTAACTGCCACGTGGACAACCAGCAGGGCCGGGGCGGACGATCCCCTGAGCAGGCACGTTTGCATTGTTTGCAGGGTGACGTCTGTCGTGATGGCTGCGGAGGAGGTGTGGGAGAGCAAACGAGAGGTAACATGGCGATGCGCTGGGACCAGAGCTGGCTGTGGGACAGGGTGATGAGGATGGTGCTGTCCCTTCACCTTTTCTTTGGTTGCTCTGTCCCCTCCCTCCCCAGCCACCTCTCAACGCGGTGGCTTAAAATTTAAGGGCTTCCAGGCAATGTCATGAGAGGGACTGGAGTCTCCAAGGACCCCCACGATTCACACCCACACCCACCAGGGAGCCCCGAACGGGTGATCTAGGGAGGAAGGACAGGGCATTATGTCTTAGGTTGCACAGCCTTGGCTGGTGGGGTCGCACAGGATGGGGACAGGAGCTGGGATGGGGTCAGGAGGGGACAGAGGAAGCAGAGCCCAGCCTCTGGACATGCCATGAGCATCCAGTCCACAGCTATGTTCGCATCTCCCTGGCATGGTGTAGGGCTTAGCCCCATGCAGGGGCCATCCCCACTAGCCAGGGTGGACATGGCCACCGTGTTTGGAAAGAAGAGCTCAGCTGTGTGGATTCATGTCTGCCATGCTGGCTGGTTTTGGGCAGGGAGGAGCCATGGTGTCTTTTTTGGGTCACCTGTGAGGTGCTGCATGGGACAAGGCTCATGGTCTGGCCATTGAAGTGCTAACAGGGTCCCACAGTGGGACAAGGACTGAACAGCTGGGAGGGATGCTGAGGCTGGGGTGGTGGAAGCAGTGTGGAGACTGGGGGCATACAATGCCTGAAGGGGAGCATCAGGAAGGGAAACATTACTGGCTGGGGTAACCCAGCTGCAGAACCAGGCAGGAGCAGCTTGATGGTAGCAGAGCCCCCTCTTTGTCCTTGTTCATCCCACAGAAGCCAGAATTTGTGCCCAGGTGGGCTGCTGCACCACCCTGTGCCCCCCAGGGCTGTGGAAATGCTTTGACATTTCCCATTCCCAGAGGCTGTGGGAAAATGGAAATCTTCCCGCAAAGCAGGGAGGACTGAGAAACTTGGGCTCATTTCACCCAGCACAGCTGAAGGCTGGAAGCAGGGGGTAGGGTGCAGCAATGCATCGGGTGGGTGGGAATGCCCGGGAGGAGAAAGAACGATTCATTGTGCAGGATAGCATGCGTAGGCACAAGGAAAATGGGAATAAGGGCACCATGACTGCATCCCCTCAAGGCTCTGCATAAACCCAGACCTGTGAGGTCCCCCTTTTTGAAGAAACAAGGACAAGAAGCCACCTTTAAGGTCTTGATTAGCAGAGACCCACAGCTTGTTGGTCCAGCATCATGAGACCTCTTCTCTCCTGTGACCCTAACAATGCATGGCACGAGGAATAAGTCTTGCCTGTGGTCTTTTCTTGCCATAGATGGTCCATCTTAGGGCCTGTCTCTGTGCCAGGACAGCAAATGGATGGGTGGCACCTACAATGCGGTGACCTATTGAAGTCATGGTGATGGAGGAGGCTCCTGGGCTCCTGAGAGTTGACTCCTGGTCAGTTGCAGAGAGGGACAGGAGCCCTCATCATCACATAGTTGAAAGCCTGGAGGAGTTGCAGGTTGCCTCAAGGCAACACAGAGTGTGGTGGCATAATAATTCCCACAAATGAATGTGTATATAGACAGACAGTTCAGTAGAGATGGGGTGGAAGGGATTTCAAGGGTTGCCTGTGATTCTCAGGGTCTGGGTGGAGAACCGGCAGGTGGGCGAAAGACAGAGAGGAGCAAGCCTAACTTGCAGTAGCGAAGAAGAGTTGGGTGAAGCCTCCCAGAGTGAGGACAATGTGGTGGAGGTGGAGGAGGAGGTCATGGGACCACCACAGCTGGAGATTTCAAATGGCTTAGCCGTGCCTTTTTTAGGAAGGAGGGAGAGACAGTTGGTCTGGCACAGGATGTTGGGCTGTGGGGTCTCCTGGGGCTCCTTTTCCACCTTCTCCTCGGTGCTGTGAGCATGGTGCAGGTATCTGCACCCCTCTCCCCCCACATGCTGGCGCTGGACCGGTCCTGGTCTTGCTGAGACCAACTCCCACCCCTCTGCCCTCCCATCGCCACGGCTCAGTGCTCTAAAAATTGCCGAGAGCTTTGGGAAGGAGTGTGCCGGGGGAAGTCAGGGCTGGCTTGCGTGCAGGTGAAATTCACCCCGGGGCGGGCAGCAGCTTGCCAGCACCGGCTTCCCTGAGCGGCACTCCTGTTTGCTCCCTGCTGCAGCTGCCGGCATTTCCCTGAGCTTCCCTCCGCACCTTCATCCACTGAAACAGCTTCGGAG
This sequence comes from Ibycter americanus, assembly GCA_035590275.1. Taxonomy (NCBI): domain Eukaryota; kingdom Metazoa; phylum Chordata; class Aves; order Falconiformes; family Falconidae; genus Ibycter; species Ibycter americanus. The sequence goes on from JAVJGI010000064.1 coordinate 45,268,958, forward strand.
AGATTTTTCCGGGATCAGGACAGGCGGGTGCTCTTGCTGGCAGACAGCGGCAGGCTGCCGCGGCAGCTAGAAGCAGCTTGGCTCCTTCCCGAGGAAGGCAGGCAGCCGGGAGCCGGGGGGCCAGAGGATGCTCGCCGCCGTCCCCAGCCGCGGGGATGCGGGGTTGCTAGGAGGCAGGTGAAGGTGAAGAGGAGAGCGCTGCGGAGGACCGCAGGCCCAGGTACTGCTGCAGCAGCAGGGACAGGGGCAGCCGGGGGAGACCCTGCCTGCGCCGCGAAGTGGAGCCGGCGAGCGGGCGGCCGAGCTCTGAGCCCCCAGGAAGGGAGACGGGAAAGCCCAGGGGAGCCAGGGCGGAGGGAGAGAGCCCGGTTCTGCGAGCGGCCGATGCGGGAGCTGCCGGCCGGCTCGGCCCTCCGCCAGCTCGGCTGCCGCGGCTCCCTGCCTGCTCTGCCTTTGCCTCTGCCGGCGGAGGCCCCCGGCCGTGAGTAGCGAGGGATGTGGGGGGGAGTGGGTCGGCGCTGCGAGGATGCTCATCCTCCTGCAAGGGCGAGCGGGGTGATGCCGCCCGCCGCAGAGCCTGGGGGAGGCTGGGGGACCGGTGCCCTTGGGATGCCGCCTGCAAGAGACAGGGAAGTACCACAGCCTGGGGCCGGGCGGGCCTGCGGGGATGCTGCCCTGCCACCGCTGCCCTTGGGATGCCTCTTGCTGGGTGTGTGCAGGGCAGCAGTGTCCTTGTGAGACCGTGCCGAGCCACCTCCAGCCTGCCCTCTCCTCCATGGGGCCCCCCCAACATGCCAGACCTTGTGGGGCAAGAGATGAGCCCTTGGCAGCCCACCCCAAGCTGAAAGCTGGCTCTTGCCCAAGGTGGACAGGAGGAAGAGGAGGATGGACACAGGGAGCCTGGTGGGGGGTGAGCACTGGCGTCTCTGAGCTGCCTTCCCCTTCTCCTAGATCCGCATGTCAGACCAGAACAGCACCGACGATGGGGAGTCAGACCCCCAGCACAGCCTGTCTATGGTCTTCCTCCTCGTCCTTGTGTTCTTCATCATGGGGCTGGTGGGTTTCCTGATCTGCCATGTCTTGAAGAAGAAGGGTTACCGGTGCCGGACTTTCCGGGACGAGCTTGACCCAGATAACAAAGACGTGCTGGCGGAGCTCCAGGCCAGTGAGTGCTGGGGTGATGGGGGCTCACTGGGGGCTCAGGTGCTGCCTCTTGCCTGGTGTAGATCAATGCCCCTTAAACATGCTTCTGAGATGTGGGCTGGGGCTGCGAGAGTTACTCATCACATGCTGCTATGTTGGGAAAAAGGGGATGGGGTGGCAAGAGCAGCACGGTGTTCCCTGGGGATTGGGAGCGTGTGGCCTGGAGAGCCCTCTGGTCTGCTGGCTCCGCAGGCTGGTGAAGGCTGGTAGTGCCAGGGAGGTGGGAACCAGCATCTGGCACTCCCCAAAGCTGCATTATCCCCAAAAGGTAATTCTGATGAACAGCCAGGACCTGCCAAATTCCCAGCACCTGAATTATAACCCATGTTTCCTACAAGGAAAGCATGTCCCAGCCAGGGCACAGGCTGTCCCTCTGCCCCTTTGGCATTAGGGGTCTGGCATGGAGTCAGCATGGTGGTTGCTATCAGTCATGTCCTCTTCTAGTCCCTGTTGTGTTCCTGCAGGCCAGAGGAATAGAGGTGTTTCCTGGGGATCTGTGCCCCCTGTTAGAAGTGGACCTTTAGGTTTTTTTTCCATCACTTCAGGCCATCCAAAGTCACCCTTGGGTACTTGGATTGGGAGTCACAGCAGCATCAATCATGGGTGCAAGCTAGAGCCTGGTCCAAGCAAGCTCTGTCTTTTGGTGGTTTCATGAGTCTCTGCTGAAATGGAGAAGAGACATTCCTCCAGCTGCTTTCTCAACTGAAAACAGCCAAATGGTGCTATGTAACTCCTCCAGCTTCCCTGTGCTGTGAGCAGTGCTCAGGAGGATCAGCATCTCCCGCTGCCACTCCTCATGCACAGGACGGAAACATGGCTCCTCCAGCTCACCCATGGATGCAGCAGGAGCTTCCAGGTGTCCTTGGATATGCTTCTCTGGCTTTAATGACTTGGCCGCATGTCATTTGACAGTGTCTGAACTTTCCAGGATTTGCTTTGCTTGCTGGAGATGCCACAGCCCAGGGAAACATCTCCATGGGCTTCCAGGATCATGGTGGCAACCGTTGATCATGCTCTTTGAGGCTGCTGCCCGTCAGCCCACAGCTCTGGCCTGCTCACAGGAACACATAACACTACAGACTGGGCTGAAGGTCCAGCCAGCCAAGCCTCCTGCCTCCAACAGTGGCCAGAAGCAGATTGTGATGAATCCTGGGGATGAATACCACAACAGAGCAGACACCAAGCCATTTCCCCAGCATACTCTTTTAAGCTTCTAGCAGTGTGCAGCTCCGGGGCTTTCTCCATCAGAGATGGTTCCTCCATATATAACAGGTTCCAGTGGGTTTTCTTCTGTAAGCTAGTCCCCTTTACCCTTGGAGACTTTTAGCACCTGCAGCATCCTGCAGCATCCTGCAGCCAGGGGCTCCAGGGCTGGACTGTCCCCATGAGGAGCCTCCTCTTTCGACTTGTTTTGGACTTGCTTCCTACTTATTTCTCATTTTGCTCTCCAGTTCTGAGTGAGCAACACAACCCCCATCTCCCTGCACACATGGATGCCGCTTTAACCATTTCTTTTCCAGGGTGAGGGATCTGGTGTACCCCAGGGGCTTCCCAGCATGATGGGGGACATGAGGCTTCTCCAACCTTTTTGTCTATGTTGCTGCTCCTGGGGCAGGACTGGTGAGCTGAGTCTCTGAATCTCAGCCTTCAGTGCCATGTTTTCTCTTTCCAGATGAAGAGGAGGAGCTGAACGAGGACACTGTGGAGAAGATCGTGAGATGCATCATACAAAATGAAGGTGAGCATTTCCTAGGGCTGGCCTGGAGACGTGTTGACTGCTTTGGCTGATGCATTCCCTTTTTCCTCCCTTCAGCAAATGCGGAGGCCCTCAAGGAGATGCTGGGGGACAATGAAGGGGACATCCCAGTGCCAGTGCCCAGGTGAGGGAAGCCTATACTAGCTTATGGCTCCTGCAGAGTGAGGGAGAAGCCTTTGGGTAGCACCTTGGTCTGCAGCCTTTGCAGCCAGCCCCTTTCCAGCTTGTTATAAAGCATCTTCCCAATGAGAAGTCCTGCTCCCCCAGGGGTTGTGATGAATGCTGCACCCCACTGTTAAGGAGAATAGCTCTTCCTCCTGTCCTCACAGGAGGTTCCCTCCAGAACTGCTGCTTCTCAGGGCCTGATGCAGTGAGGCTACACCAAGGTTGGGAAGTGTCCTCCAGGTAACATGACCTGTCTTGTTCTTCTTCTATTGCAGCCTTTGTCCCCACCGTAACAGCCAGGACGGGGGCCCACCACATCACCACACAGTGCATCTGGGCTCCACACAGGCCCCCTGCATCCACTGCAGCAAGAGGAAGAGGCACCCGCTGCATCGACAAGGACGGTCCAAGGATGGCAAAGGCAGAATGCATCCTGGAGAGACCACCGTCTTCTCAGTGGGCAGGTATTTAAATGAGCCTTGCCGGACATGGCCCACCTGCTCTAATGGAGCAAACATCATGGAGAGTCTTCTCGGTTTTCCTGTTCCTTTCCCCCCCTTCTCCACTTGCCCTACACCAGGTACTCTCTTGCTCTTCCCCATTTAGACGCCCCAGGAGTAGCTCTGCAGCTGGGAGTCTTGGGGACCCAGGTGCCTCTTGCACCTGGAAATGTCTCTGGTATGTGGAGGGCCATGCTGCACTGGTGGCTTCCCTTCTTCTCCAGGAAGGTGACTCAAGCCTGGGTTGTCCTGCTGACTCAGTGCTGGGCAGAGTCCCAAATCCACGTCTTTTCAAAGCCTGCTGTCCTGGCTACATGCAAGCAGGGCTCTTGCTGCTCAACAAGGGCAGTGACCCCAGTTTTTAGGGATCTCACTGGGAGGGCAAGGAGGTGACAGCAGGTCCCAGTGCAAGTTACCAGCCAGCACCCATCAGAATGAAAGAGTGCTGTGCTCCTCCAGGTTGTTGCCTCTGATGATGACTGTAATTAGATGACATGGCAGGAATATAAGGACAGGGGAGTGTACCTGATACCTCCCACAAATACTTTTCCAGTCCCCACGTGATCTCACCTCAAGGAACTTCCTGAGGTTCCTGTGGTGTCTGCGCGGTCAGCAACCTTTAGTACAACTTGCAGTCTTGCCCAGGTTACCCCATTCCCCAGCAGAAAGGTTTAGCATGCACTAGACCTTTGGCAAAGTCTTCCAGGGCGCAGCTCCCTACTGCAGTGGTGACCAGGGCAGAATGACAAGCAACTGCTGGTCCCTGGATGGCCACCCTGGTGAGACACAAAGATCTCCTGTGCTCAAATCCTGCAGCAGGTCTTCATTCAGGGCCTAAGCCTTGATGAAGTTTCATGTTGTGGTCTACTCCTTTCATCCTTTCACGATGATGTTGAGCCAGAGTGGGAGTCAGGGGCTGTGGGTTCTTCTACCATCATGGCTAGGAGTCTTAGTAGGACAAGACCCAGAGGAGTGGAGGGATCTTCATCCTTGGAGATTTCCAGAACCTGAAAGGACAGGGCCCTGGGCCACCTGACTGAGGGGGGGAGGTGGCCCAGTCTCAAGCAGAGGGTTGGACTGGAGACCTCCCTCAGGAGGCTTTTTGCACCTAAATTATTCTATACTTCTGAGGTAATCTTGGTTATATGATCTGTATTCTTACATTATTGAATGATCTACCATTTATCTTAGAGCTTACCCTAAACCAGTTGTCCATGGCAGAGCTCATCTGCCAAAGCATCTGCGTCTGACCCTCTGTCCTTAGTGCAGTCAGCCACAGTGTGTCATGTCCTACTGCATCAAATGCCTCAGCGATGCTGTCTAGGCAGGCAGTCAGCACTCTCCTGACTTTCCCCTCATCATCCAGAGGTTGGTTACGTTACCTCTTATGCCCCCTCCAGTTCAAACCCTGCCTATCCTTTGAATCCATTCCGATCTCTTCCAGGCTGACATTGCTCAATAACATTACCAAGAAATGACCTTGCCACTTGTGCTTCCTCCCTGTCCCTCTTTGGGACTGGAACATTCTTTTGTCTTCCCGAATCGTAGTGCTAGTGCCTTGTCTCTAAATATCTGGATAGACCTGAAAGGTCACATTTGCTGCTGCTTGGCCTGACCCAAGCAGTCCTGTGGACACCTTGTCAGGAGCTGGAGCATCTGCCTCCTTGACCCTTCCAAACATACACAGCAATGCTGAGGGGTTTGAGACCGCCTGGTCCTCAGTCTGGTGGCAGTGTCCTTCATCTCTGGCATCTCATCTGGCATCTGTTGGACCTTTCTTCTCAGCTTCTTCCTTCAGAATGGCTGTACTGCCATGTGCTTCACCTTTGGGTCTTGTTCTTTTTTCAACCCCAGCAGTGCTTGAACTTTGCTGCTGAAATTGTATTTTGCCTTGATGCTGACTTGCAGCTGAATGTCAGCAGAGCCAGGGCCATCTGCAGTGTCTTCACACATGATTCAAGTGCAGGGAGAGCGGTTGCTGGGTGAGTCATGGGCTGCACGAGGTCTCCGTGGTGGGATCAGCGTTCTTTGACTGGTGGACACCAGATCACTGTGGAAGAGATTTCCCACCTGCTGGTCCAGCAGTGGCTTGCATTGCTTACGAAGAGGAGTTGCAGCGTTAGTCACAACCAGCTTGCTTGCAATTCAGACTTTTAGGCTTTGCCTATGCGTTACCCCTCACAAATCCTGAAGCTGTGGCAGATCCCTAACTTCTTTCTTCTCCCCATGTGCATCACCTCTGATTGCAAATGCAGTCTTCGAGGGTGTCAGACCAAATTCTTCAGCTGTTCTCCTGCCTACCCTGGAGATCTGGGCTGTTACCTGGTACATGATGAAACCTTGGTGAACCACCTAGGTATCATTCATCCCTCCAGGGGACAGTGCAAAATGTGCTTTGGCAGATTTTAGCCAAGCAACTCCTCCCACCTTTGATCCCCTTACCCAAACACTGCCGCAACTCTGTCTGTGCCCTCACTTAGGGTGCACTGTCTGCTGAAAACTCTGGCTCTTGTTCCCCTGATGGCAGTCAGTCACCGGCTGCAACATCCACACAGGTCTGCCTGGCCATCCCTTCCTCACCAGGCTTAGCTGGTTTGCATTTCATCTTCTGAATCAACACCTGAGTTTCTGTACCAGCTCCTGTTCATCCACGTTGAATTTTGGAGCATTTCCAGGAGCTGCAACACATCTTGCGGCAGGGAGGACAGGCTGGCAGGGTCTGCACCAGCCAACATCTGGATTGACTTTTTCATCCTTCTATTTGTTTTGCCAAAAATGAAAGGGAAAACCAGGGTTGAAGTCAGTGGGGACATGGCTAGAGTGGGGGTTGGTGGTATTGAACGGGTCTGAAAGGTTGGAGATCAGCACCAGTTGATGACAAAGGGAGGATGATCCAAGGCTGGAGGTGCAGGCAAGCTGGAAATACAGTGGGGGGAGAGGAGGGAAAGGATTTTGATCTGTCCTGTCCCCATTCCAGGTTTCGTGTTACACATATCGGGAAGAAATCCACTTTCCATGAGCAGCAAGATGGTCCCCTGCCCGATGGCAGCCGGGAGCCGAGCACGGAGGAGCTGGAGCACAGCAGTGACCGGCTCCAGCGGGAGCGGGCTCGCAATGGGACTGTCCCCACGGGTGGCCTGCAGAATGGAGCTATCCAGAAGGGTGCCCAGAGTGGCAAAGGTGGGGAGCAGAGCCACTCCACCACCCTAGCCCAGAACACACCAGCCAGCTCCACCACTCGCGACAGCCGACGGAGCAAGGGGTCTGGCATGGCAGGTTTGCTGCAGGATGCTGGCACTGCTCCCAGGAGCATGAGCCACCAGCGGAAGCTCCTGAGCCATCGGGTGCTGGGAGGCTCGAGTCCCAGCATCCCAGGAGACCTGGCGCAGGAAGGAGCCAGCATTTGCCTGGAGGAGACCGGACTGGGGTCAGCAGATGAAGTGTCAGATATTCATGGAAGCCTGAGTCTGCACGAACAGGCTGATGAGTTGGGAAGAGACGACACCAGCAGAAAACAGCCTGGAATGAAGGACATGGGGCAGCAGGTAGGTTTCTCCTCTTCCTTGTCCCCATGTGGTCCCCTAGGCTGGAGGGTTTGAAGGGCTGTGGCACAGCACCCCAAGTCCTGCTGCTGACAAGATCAATCAGCCCAAGCGCAGTGGTGTGAGCTGTGCAGTGGGGACAGGCGAGCCGAGGCCTGCGCCAGGCTGAATGTGGCATGGGACCTGCCCTATCCTGCCCACCCTGTTTCTGCTTACCTTTTTGATTGCATTTTCCCATCCATTTTCTCATGTCTGGGGCATGCAGAGGCACCGTGACAGTTTCTACCCTGTCAGTACCTGCACTGCAGGGGAAAAAGGCAGGTCACTGGTTGACTTGCACATGAGATGCTGCAGACCTGCTGCCAGCTGGCCCTTGGGCAAAGGGTGCGTTTTCCTTTGTGGCTGGGCTTTTTAGGGACTACTTCGGGATCACTTCTTCTTGACCTTCTTCTCTCTGATCAGAGCAGGGGGAGCTCTGCTGCTGCGCATAGCTTGGTGTCTCCAAAACTGTAGCCTCACTGCAGTGCTGGGGGCTCAACATGGCCAGCAATGTACGGGCAGGGACAGATGTCTTCAGGAGCCTTTCTTGCCTTGACGTCTAGGAAATGGTGAAGCCAGCTGGTCATTTCTTGGTTGTTCTTCCCTGCTCCAGAGGGGCTGGTGCTAGATATGCTCATAGAGGAGGACAGCCCACCCTGGCTGGAGCTCCCAGCATCCTGGTATCTCCCGGCCTTCTCACCCGATCACCTTGCTGGAGGTGCTAGAGAGCTCCAAGGCAGCAAATGAGGCTGTCGGTGGTGGTAGCAGGAAAGCAACGTGTTCACTCACTCGTGCACCCACCCGTGCTTCTGCAGTTGGGGAAAGATGATTTTCATGGAAGGGGGCTGGGGTAAGGCACCTGGTGCAATGTCATCCAATGTGATGTCACCTTACTGAGGCTGCCTGCATCAAGCAGCCCCCAGAGCTGGCCTCGGCTCGCCTCACAAAACCAGCACTGGGGCACACATGGCAAAGCCCTTAGAAGAAAAAGGAAGCAAACCATGCGGGCAAAAATCTTGGTGTGCTACAAAGCCAGGGACATTCCCTGGGGCTGGCTCTGCTGGAGCTCCATGGGCTGCGTGTGGCACATGCCAGCAGCCCTTGGCAGAGAGGTGGGATAGGGCAGAACTGGGTCAGCCTGGGGAAAGGTGCCTAGCTGAACACAGGCTACGGAAGAAGAAGGAACCCATTGTGTTTATTGTTTCCCTCTGCTTTCTGGTGGCCAGGCTGGAAGGTTTGAGCTGTTTTGTGAAGGGCAGCCCAAGGCAGCCATGCAGGACACAGCTGATGGGCTGTAGCCCTTCTTCAGAGACCTGGAGAGGTGGCTACACGTCCTCCTTCCTCCCATGGCCCACTATGCCTTGGGCGATGGCTGTGGACCCTCTGATCATGGGGGCACAGTTATGTGCAGGGTGAGCCAGGGACATGGTGATTTTTCCTCTCTTTGTCTGTCCCCTCTGCGGCACCAGGCACTTGCCTTGGATCCTGCATCAGGCGTTGGGGTGCTCCAGGGCACAGGGTCCCAGAACAGTGACAGGACCTCACTGGGACATTTGTCACCAAGCCCTGGCACGACTCGGACACTCCCTCATCCCCTAGGTCCCAGCTGGGGTCACCACAAGGGCTTGTTAGCCTCAGCAGGGTTCTTCCCGCTGTCCCATGGGCCACTGCTGTGGCTAACAGAGACCCAGCCCCCCACCCCAGCACCCCACTCCCGTGGAGGTGCTGACATCCACATCCCTCCTCCATCCCACAGGAGCCCAGCGCCACGGTGCAGGACCGAGGAGCAACTGTGTGACGTGAGTGCTTGCCCCCAATCCCTGGGGCAATGTCCGGGGTGGGGTAGGAAGGCACTGGCAGTGTCCCTGCCCTGGTGGGTCACAGCCTGCTGATGGAGAGAGGGTGAACCCCTTCTCCAGGAGGGTCAGTTCCCAATGCACCATGTGCTGCACGGGCAGGTCCTCTTGCCTGCATGCCCAGCCACAGGCAGCGATGCTGACGGGCAGCCATGCTGGCTCTGGGCAGACATGGATGGGGTCAGGACAGTCCAGTTGCAGCTGGCGGGGGATGCCACAGTCGTGGGGACGAGCCCCATCCTACCCCTCTCCCCGCAGCTCCTCTCCGCTCCCGGCTGGAGTGTGGATGGGAGGCGCGCAGCCCCGACCCCACGCTGGGCTGGGGGCTCTGCTGTGGGGGGACTGCAGGGCAGCCGGCCCTGGCCCCGGGTGGGCAGCTACGCGCTTGGCATGGCCGGAGGGACGCGCCAATGTTACAGATGACTGCACTCGGCGCCAGACCTCATCCCATTGGCAATAGGTACCCAACTCCCACCCACCGCACCCACCCTGGAGACCCCCCGGGGGACCCTCGGGCCTGGCAGGGGCAGGACAGCAGCCAGTCCCTGCTGCTCATCTGGCCCCCGCAGCCCCCCAGCACTGGGGGAAGGATGCATCAGAGGGGGCTGCAACGAGGGCCAGGGATGGAGGCAGTGGCTCAAGCCCCCCCAGGGTGGGGGGCAGCACCCCCCACCCACCCAGCACGTTCACTGCAGAGCACAGCCCCCCCTGGGCACCCCTGCCATGCAGAGCGGTCACAGGCACAAATCCTGCACCGGCGAGGGACCCTGCAGGTCCCTGGGAGATGCTGGCGGAGAGAGGAGCTTCCAACCCTGTCCCAGCACAAGCGGGGCCGGAGCCTGGCCCTGGGGGCAGGATCACACCCTGGCCAGGCCAGCGGGCAGCCCTGGTGCCCGCGGTGAGCTTTGGTGTGTAACCGCACTGTACATAGACAAGCTAAAACCATTAAAGCTGCTGAACCCCTTGGCAGTCAACTGGCTTTATTGGGGCACAGCCCCCCCCGCCCACTCCTGCCTGCAGGGAGATGATGCCGGGTGGGGCAGGCAGGGCCCCAGGGCTGACACCCCCTCCCCCTCGTGCAGAAGCAGGGCTGCACTGGGGGTGCACAGGCAATGCCAGGCAGAAGCGGCAGCGGCAAGAGTTGAGTGACATGGGGACTGGCAGTGGCACCGAGCATCCCAATAAGGGGGCTGCCAGGATGCCCGGTGCTGTGTTGGGATGCAGGGCCACTCTGCAAGCAGCACTGGGCAGGATGCAGCCCCCGGAGAGACCAGCTCAGGGCACGGGGCAGCACCAGCCCCTGCTGCCAGGACAGCAGCCTGCGGTGGCTCGCTTAGGCGAAGCATTTTGGAGAGTGGGAAGAGACAGGGGGACTCTTGGGGTCAGCTGAAGTGCAGCTCAGAGTTGGGCTCGGGGGCTCTGCCGGGCGGTGGGGGAGGCGCGCGGAGCTGCGGAGAAAGGAGAGGAGAAGCGATGCCGAATATGCCAAGGCTACTCACCCCCCGTCAGACCCCCCGCCTCCAAAGCACATGGGTGACACCGTTCCCCCTTACAGGAGGGCTGGGGGCAGGCTTGCGGGGCACAGCATTGCTGTGATGAGGCTTACCGGCCGGAGACGGGTGGTTGCCAGGTCTGGAGAGCTCTGCCCACTGCCCACGCCATCCTGCCTGCAACCTGGAAGGGCCCAGCAGTTCAGCCCAGGTCTCCGCATGCCCCCCCAGCCCTTTCCCAGCCCCCCCTGGCACTCACCTCCCAGTGGTGTTTCAGGAGTGGGGCTGGGGGCCAGGCTGGCCCCAGGAGCAAGGCCAGGAGGCGAGAAGGGTGGTGGGGATGGCGATGGCAGCTCCTGGGAAGACACAGCCAAGAGGGATGGGAACAGTGGGAAGAGGGTCTTCCCCCCAGCAGCCACAGCTCAAGATGGGGAGCTGCCCCACACTGAGGGGACACAATGACCCTCCTGCCACCAACCTGCCCGGCTGCCCCCCGGGCCCCGGTGAGCTCCTCCACTACCAGGGAGGGGAAGACGCCGACACGGCCATCAAAGTCGCCTGTCCAGAAGCCATCGTCCACCTCACCGGAGGCGTGGGGCAGCACCCGGATGATGGCTCCCTCGGGGAAGCTCAGCTCCTCAGGGCTCTGACCCTCGTAGTCATATAGGGCTCGCACCAGCCAGGCTGTGGGAAGGATGGGACGGGGGCTCAGCACCCTCTGGGGACCTGTCTCCCTCCCCGGGATGGGGTTGATGCCCTAGCACCCACCTCCGGGCTCCAGGACTAGTTCTGCAGCCATGATGCTGGAGAGCTGGCGGTGCAATGCAGAGGGTCCCGGGGGACCGACCCCAGCCCCTGGCTCGCCACCCAAGGACAGCAGGTACTTTTCTGGGATGTAGCCAACCTGACCTGCTTTGTTCCGAGCCTGAGTAGGCAGAAACTGTGTGACTGTCCCAGCCTCTGGGACAGGGATGGCCTGGGGACCACTGAAATATGTCCCCCCCACCATGGTGGGGGGCTCAGCCTGCTCCCACCTTCACCCACTCCTCTGCGTCCCCATCCTCGATGACCTCCAGCTCCTCACCCTGGGTGATGGACAGCTCATCCGGCTGGCAGCCCTGCAGGGGACAGGGGACAAGGTGGCAGGGAGGCTGAGGGTGCTGGCCCTGGGCAGGCAGGGTGAGGGACAGGCAGCCGTGGCCATACCTGGTACCCGAAGATGACCCGGCAGGTATAGGGGTAGGTGCGGGCAGCAGGGCTAGGCTCATTGTCCTCGTCCGGGTCGTCACTGTCCTCATAGTCATCAAACTCAGCTGGATCCAGCCCCGTGGGTGACTCCTCGCCCGCACCCACCATGGCTCCCGCCATCCAAGCATCCACATCCAGCCCTGCTGCCCGCAGCAGCGCCAGCCTTGCCTCTGCCTTCACTCGACTGACCTGGGTACACACACGTATTGTCAAGGTCTAAGAGGACATCTACAGGCTGGGGGGACAGCCCAGCAAGCCCCATCGCCCCGGTCCCCAGCGTCGTTGCCATTGTGGCAGAGAATCCCCAGCACCGCATCCCTAGCCACCACACCTCCCCATCCCTGCGTCCCCCACCCTGGGGGTGACAGACCTCGAAGTTGCCCCTAGCCTCCTGCCTGGAGGACCCACCTCTGCCTTCCGGATGTTTTCCCTTGCTTCTTCCATCTGCCGCTCCACAGTGGCTGCATCTGCCTCCGGGACCTGCTGCCGCCTGGCCTCCAGCCGCTGCAACACCTGGGTGGGCACCCGCAGGTCAGCAGGGGTGGTGGGAGCCTGGGGGGGGGCAGGGAAAGCCCCTCCTTGAACTCCCCAGTGCTCCATGGGGAAGGGTGGCACCGACCTCCTCACTGTATGCCTTGTTTTTGCGGTCCCGGGTCACCCGCGTGGCCCAGCGCCGTGCCTCCTTCTCCAGGCTGGCCCCATCGTCCCCCGGCGGCAGCAGGCACACCTGGCCGAGGACACAGTGGCTGAGAAGGGGCTGGCTGCGCAGACCCCCTGCTGCTGTAACAATGTTCCCCCTACCTACCTCCTTCACCTCGGTGAGCTGGAAGCGCTGCTCGGGGGCCAGGGTGAAGGCAGGGTGGTCCTGGAGGAAGAGGAGGAGGTCCTGCTCCCGGCACACCTGCAGCAGGGGAGTGGTGTGGGGCCAGGGGGGTCACCCACCCCCTCCTGTCCCACCCAGCTCCCAAGACAGATGCTGTTACCCGTGCGGATGCTTCCGCAACACCCTGGAACCAGTCCCGCGTGGCCTGGCAGGTCTCTGCTTCTGTCCGGCTGGCAGCCAAGAAGTGCTCCCGCAGCCGCTCATAGATGTCACCGTCCAGCGCCTGGGGGATAGCAGATGGGAAACTCCCCTGGCACTGCCCACATCTCCCCGGGGAGCATCCCTGACCCTGACCAGGGCAATCAGCCCTGACTCTGCACCAGCGGGACCCTCCCTGCTGCACCCCCTCACAGCGGCACCAGGGAGATGCTTCTTGCAGGACCCCTGGAGGGGATGCAAGGGGGGGTCCAAGCAGCTCCTACCTGCATGGCAGCGGGCAGCTCCACCCGCCGGTAATGCTCCAGGTGGGCAGTGGCAGACACCAGGGCGAAGCTGTACTCATTCTGCACTCCTGCAAGCTGCCTTGAGTGCTCGGCCAGCCGTGCTGAGAACTGCAGGGATGGGGAAAGCATGGCTTGGCAATGGGGTGGGGGCCACCACCCCATGTCCCCCTGCATCTCTCTGCTTGGGTACCCCGCCAGCACCATGCACTGCTGACCTTGGCACTGAGTTTTTGCAGGCTGGCCTTGGTGTGAAATATCCTCCGGTCACTCTTCCGGAGCCTAGGAAGGATGGGAGGGGGGACGTGAGACCACCCCATGGCCACAGCAGCACCTCTCTTGCCACCCCCTCTGCTCACCGAGCCTCCACATCAGCTGCCTTGTCCTTGGCCACCTCACTGCTGCGCTGGAGATGGGTGAACTGCTTCTTTGCCTTGTCCAGCTCCTTCACTGTCTCCAGCAGCTCTGCCTGTGCCTTCTGCAGCCGCTCGATACCCTGTGGGGAGTGTCAGCCGGGGGGGGACAGATGTCCCCACCACCCAGGCACAGGGGGACATGTCCTCGCCCTGGTACCTTCTTGAGCATCCTCTCTTTGGAGAGGCGGGCAGTGCGGGCAGCCTCCATGGCGAGGGCGCGGTAGCTCTCCGAGGCAGTGACACGGACCTGCCCAGCATGCGCGGTCCCCTCAATGACACCCTTCCAGACAGTGACCACGCTCCTGCAGATGTGGGAGTTAAAACAGGGCAGGGTACTCTCTTCCCTCCCTGCCAGCTTTTGGGGATGCCCAGCAGGACAGCCAGCACCCTCAGTCCCTGCAGTGCCCTCCGAGTAAGGTACCACAACCTTGGGGACACCCCACCCAGGGCTGCGTTCCCAGGACACCCAAATCCTGGTTGGCATTAGGCATCTCCCAGCTAGGAGGGCCACGGATGGGCACAGCCAGCCCCAGCCCCAGGTTCCCGTCCCTGTCCCTAACCTACCTCAAGTCGCTGGCCTCACCACGGCCCCGCTGCCAGTCTCTCTTCACAAACTGGCTCGCCAGCCTCTGCAGCGCCTGTGGACAGACCCGTCATCACTGGCACTCCCCAACGCTGGTGAGCACCCCAACATCCAGCTCCAGGGCCGAAACTGAGCTACCCATCCCATGGGTATCCCCAGAGCAGGAGGGACCCCCCTCATCAGTGGCTCAGTGTCAGCAGGGATCCCATCACGCTCCTGAGGGGAAAACTTTTTTGGGGAGCAGCCACCACCACGAGAGGACCACCCTGCTGCAGCTTTTGGGACAGAGGACTGGCAAGGGGACACCAGCGAGGGACACCACCTGCAGAGGCAGAGTAGGGGAGCCCCCAGCAAAGCCAAGCACAGCAAAACCCCAACCCTGGGGGGATCGTTCCCCCCTAACCTGGGCAAGGAAGAGGGAGAAGGGTGGCATGGTGCCCGACTGCAGGGGGACACAACTGCGGCGGGGTATCCCCACGGGATGCTGTGGGGACATCTCACAGCGCAAAACCAGGCTCTGACATTTAAGAGCAGAGCCCTGCAATGACCCAGCAGACAGCAGAGCAATTTCCTCCCCCCACAAGGTTTTCCCTCCAGGCCCCCAAAACACCCAAGCTTCGGGCCATGCTGTGCTCAGCAAAGCAAACCAGCAGGTGCCCTGATGTGGTTGGTACCCTCCCGGCAGGGAAAATGTTGCACCCATCTGCCACTGCCCTCCATGGCTGGCATGAAGCAGCCAAGCCCCACTTTGCTCGGATAATTTCTGATGCTGCCCATCGTCTGCGTGGGGCTGTGCCCTGCTCTGGGACACCCCACGCAGGGAGGATGGGGCTCGGTGCTTGTGCCTCCCCAGGGCATCAGTCCTGAAGCCGGCGGCACCTCCTTACCTGCCCATACTCCCTGTCGATGGTGGCCCTCTGCTTGCTGTAGGACCTGTGGGGAGAGGGCACAGGGGGCAGGCGAGGACCCATGCAGGAGAGCAAGGACAGGCCACCCTGACATCGCCCTCCTGCCATCACCCCCCCTGCCACCACCCTGCACCGGGATGTCCCCATCTGGCCACCCCAGCCGGTGGTGGAGCCCACGACCTCGACGCAGCAGGCTCAAGGTCAGCCGTGCCTGGCAGGCTGGCCCCCACCCCACGCGTGGGATGAGCTGGCCGGCCTCAGCTCGGGGCGGGGCGGGGGCGGACACGCGTGGGGCCCTACCTGATGTCCTCCAGCAGCTCGGCATCCCGCTGCTGCTTGCCCTGCAGGCCCGAGAGCTGCTCGAGGACGTGGACCCGCACCTCCTGGGTGAGCTTCACCTGCGGGGCGGCACCGCTCAGCGCCCGGGGACGCTGCGGCCCCGGCCGGGCTGGGAGGCGGGGGCCGGCCCGGTCCCCGGTCCCCGCTGCCGCCCCGCCCCGGGTGCCACTGCAGGTGCCGGCG
>JAVJGI010000064.1:45284890-45344319 GCA_035590275.1 Ibycter americanus
GCCCCGCCCTCCCCGCCCCTTTCCCTGGCAGGCCCCGCCCCCCGCCGTGACTCGCCCGCCCCCTAGTGGTCGGTGCTGCGCATCTCGCCGGAGTGCGGAGGCGGGGACGCGGGGACGCGGGGATGCAGGAGAACAGGGACATGGGCACTTGGGGACATGCGAAGTGCTGGGGTACAGGGACACTGGGAATGCTGGGGACCAAGTCCTTGTGCATGAGGGCACACCGGGCACTGGTCCCGGAGCGTGGTGTCACATGGGGGAGTTGCGTTCTGGGGCACAGGGAGGTGTGGGGTGTTGGGGCCCACTAGTCCTGGGCTGTGGGGCATGTGGGGCAGTGGGGCCTCAGCCCCCAGGGCACAGGGACACGTGGGGTCCCATGGCACGTGGAGGATTCAGAGCCCCTGGCTTGGCAGGACCCTGCCACAGGGACATGCAGGTGCTGAGCAGTGGCATTCAGTGGGGGGCACTGGGAGCCATGAAGGCTCCCCAGAAGCCCTTGTCCTGTCTGCCACCTGGTCCCTCCATCCCTCTGTCCCATCTCATCCCCTTCAGCTCTCGCTTCTCTTTCTTTCCTGCTTTTTTTCTGCCTTGTGATTCTTGCAGAGTTTGTGGCTCTCCCCTCTGTCCCTTTTGTCCCCTTCTTGCTCTTTCCCTGACATTTTTGGGGTCATCTGCACATGTCCTGGTTCCCCTGCTGCATGTCAACATGCAAGGCTGGGCTGGGGCTGTGTCACTGGGTCCGTTATTCCCCTCCATGGCCCCTCCGCTGCAGGAGGAAGCTGGGAAAATGGACTGGGGGCCACCAGCACCCACTTTGGTGGCAGGAACGGGATGGCAGAGTGGGACAGTGCAGGGCAGCCCCATCTACAGGGTGACATTGGCCTGTCAGCCCGACCAAGGTGATTGATTCCTGGGGAATGTGTGGTCCTGGCAGGGCTGGGCAGGCAGGGTGCCCTGTGCCCCTGAGGTGCTGCAATGGGACAGGGGCACATGTGACCAGGCTGGAAGCCAATGGCCTCCTTCCTGCCCCACTCCTGGGGCATGTACAGCTCCACCTGCCTGCTGCAGTTCACAACTGTCTTTTGGTGTCTGTCTTCCATCTGCTTCCTCCTCCGCACAGCGTGACATTGCTTGCCAGTGCCTGGAAATCACCCCAACCTTGATGACGTCCCCCAAGTGCTCGGCGGTGGTGACAGCTGACGGTCATCTTGTGCTTCCTGCCTCCCATCTGGCCACTCACACCACAGAGACGTGGCCAGGACACAGGCGTGACGGGGAGGAGAAAGAGCGAGGGTGCTAGTGGGGAGGGGGCTGGTGCCTGTCCACACGGTGGGGCCAGCCCTGCCTGTGACATCTGTGCGGACCCAGCTTGCGCAGAGGCCACCCCGCAGAGATGTCCTCGCTGGTGCCTTCATCCAGCTCTGCTGCTGCCTGTGTCACCCTCCTGCTCGGCTGTGCCTGGCTCGGCTCCGCCACGCAATTCTCCCCAAGTAAGTGCCTTGGTGGTTCTGGGAAGTGATGGGGAAGGGTAGGGAGGTCTCATTGGGACACCCCAACATCATGTCCTGTGATCCTTGGAGGGGATGGCTGGGCATCACAGTGAAAGCTTGGGGCACTGCTCTGCTGCTTCTCTGGGTGTCCGCCTTGAAAATCTAAGTGAAGACCCGAAACCCTGCCACCCCTTTCCCTTTTGGCAATGAAAATCAGGTTACTGCTCTCACAACCTGAATTTCCCCTGTCCCCCGGAGAGATGGAGAGTTAGCAGAGGTTGCAGGAAACCTGTTGGATGTAACCAGGACCCCTGGGGACCAGCTGCATGGAGATTTTAGGGTTGGGGGTGGTGTGCAAGGGAGCAAACCCTGGTTATGATTTTTGAGAAGCCAGAAAAGGGATTTGATCTGGAGTTGCCTGTCTGGTGTCCTGGGACCTTCCTGTTCTTAGTTTTTGTTCTGAGCAAGCAGTGAAAACCCTCCAACCACAGGAAGACAGGAAGGCGTGTGCAGCCCCAGCTGCAGTGGGGGGCTGAGCTGATGGGCTGGCCAGGAGCAGGAGGCAGAAGCCCCCTTGGGAGAACATCTCCCATCCTGGCATGGGTGGCCATATCCTGACCCTGTCCAGGCATGCGTTTCCTGTCTGCCCGTTGGGTTCCAGGGGACCCGTTGTGCTGGGCTCAGCAGGAAACGGGACGCTGGTAAGGCTGCATGTCCCTGCGGCGGCATGTGGGAGCAGAGCCTGGCTGGGCTGCGGGCAGGCGAGCGGCATCAACAGTGCAGGATGTAGTGTGGCTCTGCGTGACGAGGGTGGCAGGATGTTAAGGGTTCCCGTGTCCTGAGCTGCCCTTGCTGTGGGGCAGGGAGATGACAGCTGGCAGCTTGGCAGGGAGGGTTGATAGCTCCTGCGTGGTCCTGGGTGGGAAGGGGTGGTGGGAGGGGGCTCCTGTCTGAGCCTGACACCTTGTGTCCTCTGCAGTGCGTAACAAAGGGCGAGTCTTGATTCCCCTCACTCCCCAAGAAGAAACCATATGCCCCAGCGCCTCCGTGGAAGGTTTTCTCAACAGCACCCTCACCACCCGCCTTCTCCCTGCCCTCTACTCTGTGGTCCTGCTTGTGGGGCTGCCAGCCAATGCTCTGGCTTGCTGGGTCCTGGTGACCAACTTCAGGAGATGTTCCAGCACCCTCTTCCTGCTCAACCTGGCCAGTGCCGACCTGCTCTTTGTTGTCCTGCTGCCCTTCAAGATCTCCTACCACCTCCTGGGCAATCACTGGCTCTTTGGGGACTACCTGTGCCGCTTCATGGTGGCTGCCTTCTATGGGAACATGTACAGCTCCATCCTCTTTCTCACCTGCATCGGGCTGGAGCGCTACATCTCTGTGGTGCACCCATTTCTGTGGAAGGGCTCCAGCTGGGTGTGGGGCAGGGCGGGCATCTGTGTGGGCATCTGGCTGGTGGTGGGGCTGGGAGTAAGCCCTCTGCTTTTGCACTCACAGACAAGTCATATCTTGAGCCTGAACATCACAACGTGCCACGATGTCCTAGGAAAGGATAAGCACATATTCTTTGTCTACTATTTCCTCTCCCTGGTGGGACTGGGCTTTGGCTTGCCCTTTGTGCTCATGACCATCTCCTACAGCTGCATCCTGGCACGGCTGCTGCCCAAGGGGAGACGCTATGCGCAGGTGGTGCGTGTCCTGGCCCTGGTTCTCCTGGTCTTCATCCTCTGCTTCACCCCCAGCAACGTGCTGCTCTTCATCCACTATATGCTGGAAGCCACGGGGTGCCACAACGTCACCTACATACGGTACACTCTGGCCCTGGTGTTCAGCGCCTTCAACAACTGCTTTGATCCCTTCATCTACTTCTATATCTCCAAGGATTTTCGGGGCTGGGTCCGGAATGCAGGCAGCTGCTGTCAGGGGGGGATTGAGACCTCATCGGTGAGAGCCTTGGAGAAGGCAGCCTTGCCCCTGAGGTCCAGCAATCAGAGCCAGCTGTAGGCAGGGCTAAGGGGTGCCAGGCTGTGTTCCACTGCCTTGGGGAGGAGGGATCTTCCAGCTTGGTGCCCAGTATGAAGGACCTTACCATCCCAGACTAGCAGCAGACCTGGGCAGAAAATTCCACCCTGGATCTGACGTTCACTAGGACTTTGCCCCGGTTTTGCATTTTCTCCAATGCTGCTGGTGCTGTCCCCATCCCATGGGTCCCTCGGCTAGGTGCCTGACCCTGGCACTCCCATCTCCCCACCTGCGAGACCCCGGCATCTCACTGCTCCTTCTGCAGTGACCAGACCCTCCAGAGTACAAATAAAGCTTTATTTCTCCCTGCTGGTGGAAGGAACAGGTATAAATACCCAAGCTGAGCAGGAGCTGTCCTCCATCGCCAGGACTACTTGCCGGGCACACACAGCCAGCCCTGCTCCTGTTGCCCCCCCACCAAAATATGCCACAGTAGATATAAGAAGGGAAGTGGGGGATCACATGGGTGTCCTGACCCTGTCCCATGGGCCCAGTGCTGGAGAGGGGACAACACGCTGTTATCTACCACGCTGGCAGGCACTGCATGCTCCCCTGCCTGACACTGTGCCATGCTGCCAAAACACGCAGGCACTGTGTTTTATTTTCTCTTTTACTTGCTTCCCTTGGTGCTGGGCCTGATGACAGACATGCCACCCACAAGCGAGAGCCCGTGTGGCAGCATCCCCAGCCCTCCAAAGAGGGGGTACCGTGGCTCTGCATCCTGGTCCCCACTAGTCCCCTGGTCCCCCCTGGTCCCTGCTCCCAGGCCGGCTCTGGGGTCAGGAGAAGGAGGGTGCAGGCTCCTTGATGTGGGAGCGTGGAGTACCCATCATCGCTGCTGCTGGTTTGCGACTTGACCCCCAGGTTGGTGGCCACCCCTTCTGCACGGTGTGTCACGTCACTGGCTGGCTCGGCCCTGGTGGCTGGCCCTCGTTCTTCCTGAGGATGACGCTGCTGAGCTCCTGGATGAGTTTGTCATTGATGGGTGAGGGAGGCTGCATGCTCCTCTTTCTGGGGATCTCCAGGGAGGTCTCCTTGTTAGGACTGCTCCCTGGTGTGGCTGCCTGCTCCCAGTCCCTGGCCAGCACCAGGGAAGGCTCCACATTCCTCTCCAGAGAGGCCGTTTTGGTGGGCCTGAGCCCCTGGGCTGGAGCTTTGTCACTCTCCAGGTTCAAGCCCCTTTCAAGAGACAGGGCTTTGGTGACAGAGGGACCTGCCACCCTCTGGGCTGGGCTGGCGGGCAGTGAGGAGCGCAGCGCCATGGCTGGGGGCTGCTCAGGGAATGGGGCTGGCTTCTTGGACCTGTCCACGGGGGGCATGGCTGACAGGTCTGTCAACAGCCCCTGCTCCAGCTCCAGCGCAGCCAGCTCAGGGAAGCTGCCCACCTCCTCATAGACAGGATCCACGTCCACCTCCTTCTCCTGCTGCTCCTCTAGGGAGTCCTGGTGAATCTTCATGGGCTGGGGGAGGGAGAGGGGTCAGGGTGAGGGGCACTGTCTGCACGTCTCGGTTGTACCCCTCCATCCCCCCTCACCTTGCCCTCCCTGCACTCTGGTCCTGCCTGGCGAGCCTTGCCCCCTGACCATGGGCCTGATGACTGCAGGGCACCCACCTTCCATCAGGTCTCTTGGCTCAGGCACTGTTGCCCTTTCTCCCCCATCACTGGCAGAGGGTGAGTGTTTTGGTCACTGCGAGGCATGGTCCGTGCCACCAAGCTGTGGCATCAGCCCAGCATCCCCTTGGCAGGGGTGGTTTGGGGTGGGGTTTGGGGTGGGGAGGGCAGATGGGTGCCCATGCAGAGCACAAAGCCAGGTGAAGTCCAGCCAGGTGGCCCCCATGGAAATAACCTGTTGGCAAGGGGGACTCAAACCGATTTCCTTGCATTTCTTATGTTGATTCCCCTCCGGGCAATGCAGACCCAATGGGAGAGGCTCTGGGAACTGGGCTGGACTGTTGACATGCTTGCATGCACTGGGACCATGCAAAGACCTCCATCCCTGGGTACTGGATACACCAAGCAATGAGCACCTCTGCCTCTGCCATGCAGCTTGGGCAGGATGGCCTGGGCATGTCTCCGAGTGCAGATGGGAAGCTGTAGGCAAGCCCATGCTGCCAGAGCCAGGAGGCACAGTGCAAAGCCAGCGACAGATATGCTCCACATGTGCGGGTACTTACAAAGAACATGGACAAAGTCCTTCGCGTGTGCAGGCGGCGCTAGAAACAGAGGAGATGGGCAGAGGTAAGCACACAGTAGTGCAGAGCAGGGACATGGGTACCTCAGCAGGCAGAGGATGGGCAGTGGGGTGCAGCACTCCACGTGCCCTCACAGTGCCCTGGATGCAAGGAGCTGCCACAGACATGAGCACAGCACACAGCACACACACACACACACACACACACACTGAGCACAGGGAAACACACAAAAACATCCATCAGTGCCAGGCAGCTTGCACCCCCTCCAGGGCCCTGGAGTGGACACATGGTCTCAAGATGGGTGCGTGGACCTGGGTGGATGCAGGAGCACCCATGGGCAGGTGTAGCTGCTGGGGCTTTACCAGGGTCTGGTTGGCGGAGAGCATGGTGGCATCAGTGCTGTCCCCATGCAGGGGCACCAGTGGCATGGTGCCAAACTTCTGCTTGGCGAGGTCAGAGGAGGAGCGCCGGCGCATGATCACGGGGCGCAGGTCATCATGCTGTGCACAGGGACAGGACAGGGAGGGGTGGGTCATGCCATGCTGCCCTGCCAGCCCCCTCCTGTCCCAGTGTAGCCCAGCTGGGTGGCATGACCAGCTTGCACCCACCTGAGCCTTGAGGATGCTGGTGGTCCAGTCCCACAGCTCAGCCTGCCCCGAGCACACCAGGTACCTGCAGAGGAGTCAGGTGAGAAGTTGCCAGGGAGCAGGGCCAGTGGGGCCCAGGTCCCCTTGTCACCTTGCCTGTGAGCCCTAGGCTGTCAGGCACAACTACACCCAGAAAGGCTGCACCCCTGAAACTCTGCATGCCTGAATAGCTACTTCGGGGCAAGGCGAGAGCTTGTTCAGCACCCATGAGGCACCTTGGCTCAGCTGTCCTTGCTGCCCTTAGAAGAATATCACAGCCCCATGCCAGGGGCAGGTGATGTGCTGCTGCAGCACTGACAGTGTCAGGGAATTGGGGATGCATAAGTGTGCCCAGGCACCCAGCAATGCCAGGGAGGCCAGGGCAGGGACCCTAGCTCAGTGCAGGGTGCAGGAGCACCTGCTGTTGGGTGTGCGGGGACACAGAGCAGTGTTGAATGAAGGCTGGCAGGCAGCACAGCCATGCAGGTGACCTGCACACCTGGGCAGGGTGAGCAGGTCCCTCTGGAGCCTGATGCTGGGTGCTTGGAAGATGCATGTCCCCAGAGCGCTGGTGGGGATGGGGAGGTAGGAAGGGTGTGTGACACAGAGATGGATTGCTCCTGGAGCCTGGCCCCCACCTTGTGCCAGGGAGCATGTGGCCTCATCACTCTGTCCCTCGAGTGCCCCAGCCAGCTACCATCTCTGCTTTGACCCCGAGGGCCCTGTAGCACTGCCCCTGGCTGTCCCACTTCCACTCAAACTGGGGACAGATCTCAACATCCCCCCAGCCCCAGGACAGCAGGGGCAGATACTCACAGATGCTGCTTGTCCAGGGTCAGTGTGAAACCCCACCTGGGGAAAGAAGGAGACAGGCTGTGGGGCAGCACCGCCAAGCCCAGACCCAGCCCGGGGTTCATAGGCAGTGGGGCAGGGGGCTGAGCTTGTCCCAGCTTTGGGTCCTGGTGAGGCTTGGCATGCTCCCAGCATGTGCTGGGTACAGGGACCACGGGATGTGTGCCCCAGAGCCATGGCCAGGAAAGGTGCCACTTACTGGGCTGGTGGCTTCAGCTTCTTCTTAATGCCCATGTAAACCTTGGCTGCACCCAGGGGCCACTCGCGCTCTGGCTTGGCGCTCTGGGAAGGAGATCCATTGAGTCAGCCCAGCTTGGTGCCAGCCTCCCGGCTAGGAGGACAGCCACCACCATGCCACTGCTGTCCCCAGGATCCTCCTCCTTGCCTCTCCTCCCACCCTCAGGGCACAGGTTCATCCCCGCAGCATCCCCTTGGTACCCTCTTCTCCTTGAGCAGCAACAGCCTCCGATCCCGGATGACAAAGTAGCGCTCCTGAAACTTGTTCCCCAGCAGCTTGGGGGGCTCCTCGCGGCATTTCAGCAGCCCGCACTTGGGGGTCTCACGCTTGACACCTGCCCAGTGTGGGTGGGGAGATGGGGGTCAGGGGGACTGGGAGCATGTAGGTGTGGCTGGGGTATTGCAGCGGGATCCCACTGTGGGTCTCAGGGATGTGCCCCGATGGTTGCAGGGTCGTAGCCACGGCAAGGGGAAGCACAGGCACAACTGTCCCACTCTGGGGACAGCCCGAGGGACTGGGACCCTTTGTGATTGCCTTACCTGTGAAGAGACAGCTGCCCTCACCAATGGGGACCTTCTTCACCAGCAGATACGCGGCACTGGGCTCCGGGAGTTTGCACCACTGCAAAGCTTGCTCCAGCACCTTCTCCTTGGGGTGCAGGGGCCGCTCTGGGGAGCCAGGGACACTCTCACTGCTGCATCCCCTTCCTGTGCCAGTCTCCATCCCCCCTGCCACTGGCAACAAGCTGCCCACCCATAACCACACCTCCTCCTCACCAGCCCGGCCACGCTGAGAGCATCCACCTGTGCCATCCCCACCATGCTCACCCAGCTCCCCATTCTCCAGGGCTTCGAAGGTCAGCCAGATGTCCAGGCTGGCTGCTACATTGCGCATCTCAAGCACCTGGTTGGTGAGCTCCTCTGCTGTCATCGTGGGGGACACCTGGGGCCGGACATAGGGAAGCTGCAATGGGTGGTGGTAGGATGGGTCCCAGGGACAGGCTGTGCCAGAAGCCTGCATCCCTCCTTGCTTCCTCTGGCATGGCCCTCTTTTGGGACTTACCTTCAGGGTGACGCAGCAATCTGGCAGCTTCTGCTCCAGGTAAACCTCGATGATGAGGTCCCCTGCCTGTGAGAGCTGGGAGAAAAGTGGGTGGCATTGATGCTGTGCTGGCATGGGTGCTGTGCACATTCCCTCTCCCCAGGGGCTGGTGAAGGTGTCCCAGGGAGCTGAGGCTGCTTCGCTGCTGGGCAGGAGCCTCAAGGTGATGAGCAAAAGGGAGACAAGTAGGGGAAGGTCCTTCCCCAAATAGAAGGTGTGGGACAGCACGGACCCAAGGTGGGCAGCTGGGAGTGCCCGCATCCTCCAGGCATTCCCACCAGCCCAGGGGTCCCTGCTGTGATGGGGGCCTGCAAGCACATCCCTGGTACCTGGGTGTCCTTCCAGGTGGTGATCAGACTGTTCTCCAGATCCATCTGGGATACCTGGTCCTCATCAATCTGCCAGAGGAAGGGTGCACAGGGTGAGAAGGGACACACACAGAGTCAGTGAGGAGTGGGATATGGCTTGAGGACACATGGGCAGGATAGAGGGAGGCAGGGGGAGGCAGAGGCAGGCAGTATGGAGGGATACAAGGGGAGATGGACAGAGTCAGCACAGAGGGGGCTGGCAAGGACCCTGCAGCGAGCTTACATTGAAGATGCTGACATAGTTGTCAATGAGGTCTTCCATCACCTTGACCTCATGCTCCCCTTTGCCGTCAGTCTGGAAGAGACTGGGTGCAAAGAGCAGCGACAGGTTCTTGGTGCTCATCTGGTTGAGATCTGCACATTTCTGCACCCTGAGACAAGGAGGACAGAGATGAGGGGTTGGTCCCACTCTGGATGGGGTTTCAGCCCCAGCCACCCTCCTGTGTCTCATACAAACTGTCCTGAAAAAAAGCCGACTTTTCCCCAGCTCCCCAGCAGTGGGAACTTCAAGCTGGGCAGTTCCTTTTCCAAGGACTTTCAGCTGCCATCAAACCAGACAACAGCCCCACCTCATACTCTGAGCTGGGGATAGGAATTTGGTTTTTCCCCTCTTTTTTTGGGCACTGGGTGAAGTTTCCATTCTACAGGGGGTGTCCCCTACTCCCAAACCTCCTGGGACTCTCCCTTGCTGCAGGATGACTTTGGGAATGTTTGAAGTGTCCCAGAGTAACATGCTCCAGGACACCCCAGCACTGACTGGGGGGCTGGTGGGGCAGGGCATGGGCACTGGGCTCTTCCTGGCTCACAGGGATGGGAACCAGCATGCCCTGGGCAGCAGCAAGACCCCACACTACTGCCTGGCCTTGGGGACCCCGTCTGGACCAGGTGACCCTGCAGGGAAGTAGCCTACTGACCGGTAGAGGTGCCCGATGAGCGCAGCCAGGGTCTTGTGGTTGAGACGAGGCAGGCGATGAATGAGCTCCTTGTACCGCTCCAGGCGCTGGGGCTTCGAGGAGATTTCTGGAGGGAGAAAACCCAGTCATGGATCATTGCTGAACCCAACAGATCCAGAGCTGACATGGGACCAGGACACTTCCCTGAGGGACACTGGCTCCAGGGGTCCCTGTCAGGCAGCCCAGTGTGGGAACAAGTGTCAGGTGAAGGAGGTACCTGCAGCCTCCTTCCACTGTGGGTGCAGCTCCAGGGTGAAGACAGGGTCTTCCAGCTCGCGGAAGAACCTCTTCAGCACATCAGTGACGTCTTCGATGAAGTTGTCATTGATGCGCAGCTTGACGTTGCGAGCATCCCGCCGAAACTCCTCCATCAGTACCTTGATGCGGGACTTGGCTCCATTCTTGCGGTAAATCCCCTCATGCCGCAGCCCTGGAACAGGGACATGGGGTCACGGGGGCCCAATCCTGCTCAGGGAATCCCTAACAGGGCTGGTGCCCCAAGAGCGGTGTCTCCTGCTTGGACTCATTGGCCACCCCATGTGTGTTGAAGGATGCTCTGGCCATGCTGCTGCCATGCTGGGCTCACCATACTGTGTGATGAAGGCAATGCAGCTGTCCACAATGATGGGAATGTCACTCCGGCTCAGCTGCTGGTCCCGCAGTGCGTTACCCCAGCCCCCCGCTGATGCCTGGATGTCAGTGTACCATGCCGCTGAGTCTGCCCGTGACAAGCCCTGCAGGTAAAATGTCCTGGGAACATCAAGGGCAGAAAAGAGGGAATGAAGGTTGCTGACGGGGCAGGTCATCCCCAGGAGGGATGCACAGCCTGGCTCTGGGCCAGGTAGCATGGCACAGCCAAGCTGAGCTTAAGGACACCCTACCCCAACAAGACACCCCGGATTGGGGTGACCTCTGTAAACACCTTGGCCACAGCCCTGCTGTCCCAGTAGCATCCCCACTGTGGTTTTGGGATCAACATCAACCCATGCATGAGTGCCTTTGCTCTGGGCAGCCTGCTGAGGTTGCTTGGCTCATTCCCCATCATTTCTGCAGCCAGGACTCACCTCCCCATCTCTACAAGGATCATCAGCTCCTTCTTCTCTGGGGTCTCTGTGGGGGGAACCAGACCTGCATTGGGGTGAGAAGTAGAGGGGTCAGAGCCATGCATGGCCAGCCACCATGTGGTGCTGGTCCTGGGCTGTGGCACAGAACTCACTGAGCTCTTGTAGCCGCCGGAGGTTGATGCTGTCCTCAGCCCCATCGTCATCGGTGGGGCAGATGAAGAGGTGGGCTTTCTGCAGGATGAAGAAGGCCTGCTGCCATCGCTCAGGGTTGAGCATGCATTTGTAGCGTAGCTGGCCCACACGCTGGAACTCGTAGCCCAGCAGGCAGTGACAGCTCATGGGTGTGAACCACTGTAGGATGGAGCAAAGAGATGAGCTGGGTAAAGACAAGGCTCAGCACCCGAGCACAGACCCCCACAAGGATGGGGGCAGGTCGCCAGGGAGGATGTGAGCCCCTGCAAAGGGAAGGAGGCTGCTTGCCACAGAGGATGAAGATCATGGGGAGGTGGGAGGCATCACAATGGGGAAGCGGGGACAGAGCCCAGGGACCCACCAGTGCCATGGGGTGCTGGGGCTGGCTCACCTTGCCAATGGCGCTGGCCCAGGCTTGCAGGGTCTCAGGCCTGTCGGTTCCCAGATGCTGCACTTTTTCCCCAGTGAGGAAGAGCTCGAGGGTGAAGCGAAACCTACAGAGGATGAACCAGCCCATCAGGGCAGACCCCTACCCCAAACCTGCACCCAGAGCCAGACCAGACCATTGCACCAAGCAGAGACCAATGCCCACCCTGCTCTCTCTGTGCCCACAGGCTCTCTGGGCATGCAGTGGGGGCACGGCTGGGAGTACCTTTCAGTGGGGCCAGGGCTGGTGAGTGCTTGGGCTCTGCTCACGCCCAGGGAGATGAGGTCCCCACTCTCAATGTGGCCCAGGGGCTCAGTGCATTTCTCTGTCTCAAAGAAGAGCAGGGCTCTCTCCAGGGAGCACCATGTGGGCTGGAAGTCTGCAGGACCAGGGGGGGTCAGCAGCCCTGGGGTGGGCACCCCACTGGCTGCCCTCCCATGGTCCCCACACTTACCCTCTTTGCTCTTCTTGGTGCCTGGGAGCTTGAGGGGGGCCATGGCCCGGTGCAGGTACCCACTGTGTGTCACTGGCTGTGTGATCTCATTGTAGACTCCCTCCAGATGCGTTTCCCGTGCATGGGCGCTCCCTGCGGGGAATGGTGCTGAAAGCAGGGTGAGAGCAGGCACCCACCAAAGCGTGAGTACCAGAGGAGTGGGGAGACCCTACTCACGCAGGTGTAGGCAAGGCAGTGTGTCAGGCATGGGGTTCCCTGAAAAGGGGCTCCAGAGGAAGCCGCTGCCTTGTCCCATCCCAAAAGAGGGGTGCAGTGGGGCAGGTGGGTCCCCCAGGGAGCCACAGCACCTGATGCCCTGGCTGTCCCCAGCCTTGGGGTGTGCTGTGGGGGGCAGGGGCAATGCCAAGGAAGAAGCCCCCCCCATCACAGCCAGATGGAACTTGAGGGTCCTTGTTACCTGAATGGTGCCCGGGCCTTTTTCTCTCCAGACCCCACCAAAGGTCTGCCCCTGTGGCCACCTCACAGGCAGCAGGGTCAGCTGCCAGTCCAGTCTCCGAGGTTGAGAAGAACTGCAGGATGGTCTTGAGCAGGGCTGGTCCTGCCACTGCAGTGCACAGCGCCTGGGATGAGACAGATGCCTGTAGGGACCACATCCTGGCTCACAGAGACCCCCAGCCCACTGCCAGGGGTGCTCAAAGACAGGCAAAGCGGGTCACAACTCCCACCCGAGCCCTGAGAACTGCCTGACAGGAGGGTGTGGGTGCACACAGCCAAGCAGATGTTGGCATCTCAGACCCAGAGCTCTGGGATGGTTCCCAGAACCCCAGCATCCTGGTTGCACTCCGAGGTGGCCCCTACCTGGAGCACGTCCTCCTGAGTGGCATAGTGGGGATGGGGCAGGCGGTACCGTCCCTCTCGGTACTTGCGTGAGATGAAGTCCCGTCTCTGCTCAGTGGTGGCATCCGGGTAGAGGGCCTCGGCAGTGGGGAGGCGAGCAGCCCAAAACCGGTTGGCTCGGTCATTTCCCAGCACGATGAAGAGCTACAGGAGAGTCCCATGGTCATGGTGAGCACCAGGGCCAGCCAGGAGGAGCAGGATGCCCAGTGTCCCTGCATCCTGGGGGAGACGGTGGGGCTGCTGCCTTGCCCAGAGAAGCAGCCTGGCCCCTGAGCATGCCATGCCAACCCCGGTGCCCTGCCCTGAATGCCTCTACCTGTACGATTTCATTGGACCAGACACTGGTGTCAAGCTTCAGACTTTGCACCTTGGAAATGTTGGAGCCCAGGCTGCGGTGCTGCCCTGCAGGGAGCGGGAGAGTGAGCACCCCTTGATCCTGCCAGGGGAACCAGTACCCAGGTCGCACCCATCACCCAGGCAGCACCCTGCCTGCCAGGCAGGCCCAGCCCACACCTGCCGGGACCCCCATGTGCTCCCCACGGAGATGTACTGGCCTGCACACTGTTTGCAGATGACCACACACAGGTTGATGGATGCCCAGTCAGGACTCTGAGCCCAGCAGTCCGCACAGTATTTGTTGGCTTTGTTGGACCAGATCTTTTCTGCCACCTCATAGTCATAGAGCGTCTCAGCTATGGCCTCCTGCAGGGCCTCCATCCACTCCCGCTTCTCCCACTCCGACTCCGCCACAAAGCTATGAGAACCAGCATAGCCAAAACTCAGGGGTCTGGAGCAACCAGCACCTGGGTCCAGCACCCAGCTGCTCCCCCCATCTTGTCCCATGCGGCTGCCTGAGGTACCTGAATATTTTGGAGGGAGTGATGAGCTCGAAGCTG
The DNA here is from genome assembly GCA_035590275.1 of Ibycter americanus. Taxonomy (NCBI): domain Eukaryota; kingdom Metazoa; phylum Chordata; class Aves; order Falconiformes; family Falconidae; genus Ibycter; species Ibycter americanus. The sequence continues at coordinate 45,298,664 of JAVJGI010000064.1, forward strand.
CGGTTCTTGGCTTCACGGATGGTGGAGCCACGCATCTCAATCAAGCAGATGCCAATGCCCATTTTAAAGAACTGCAATTCAGAGTGACACTGATGTTGGCTCTGCAGTGCTGCAGCTGCAGTGGACACACCACCCAGACATGCCCATGATGCTGGAGCCAGGGAGCTGTGTCCAGCATCCCCAGCATCCCATCCCTGCTTTGCCTGGACAAGCCAGACCTGGTACCCTGCCGCGTCTCATGTGGGCTGACATAAAGCATCCTGCAAATACATTGTGCCTTAAAATGAAAGGCAAGTTCTGCCCACAGCCCTTGAAACCTGGCCATTCAAGTCCTTCTGTTTTGGGGATTTGAGTTCACACTGAGTCAGGCGCACTCATAAAGCAAGTGTCAGCTTGAGCAAAAACCACAGAGGCTTGATGTTGCTTTGTGCAAGTTAGGCAAAGTGAAACAAGGTGACTGAAAAAAAAAACCAGGGTTGCTAAGAAAATTCAGCAGGCAGGATGTGGGGAGTTCCACGGGCAGCAGGCAGGATGCGACTGGCTGGCAGAGACCTGCTGCCTCCCACGTGGCAAGCCTGCGTAGGTATGTTTGCTGGTGGTTTTGTTGTCATTGATCCATCTGTCCTTTGATGGATTGGTACACTTCAGTGTGACTAACACCTAAGTGCCTGTCAGAGATGAAGTTAACTTGGTGATAGCAAGGAGATCCTGCTCTGCCATTCCCTTTCTCCTGCCTGTCCTTTTCCTCTCTGTTCTCCCTTTGACACTGCCCCTGCCTAAGCTCCCTCCATCCCTCCATTGCTCTCATCCCATTCACTGCTGGCACAGCCCTCTGTGCCAGCGGGGTGTCTGGTCTGGCCACAAACCTGCTCACTCTTGTACAGCCACATCTCAGGCAGGCTCAGGGCTGCAAACACCTTGGACTTCTGGCCCTTCAGCTCCAGGATGCCTGACTTCTGGCAGTGAGCGGTGTTGGTGGGCTGGGGCCGGCATCCCACCAAGCGCTGGTCCATCACCTTCTTCTGCAGCGTGGAGCACCACTCATTCCTCTGGGCTGGGGACCAGGCATGAGGGAGCAGGTCTGAGCCCTTCCCAACAGCCCTGGCATGGAGCAGAGCACCCGACAGGCATGGCAGGGGAGAGGTCCCCTCGCTCATTGTGGCCAGATGTTTTAGGGACAGGGTGAGAGCTGCCCTCAGGATGCTCTGGCTGGAGGAGGGAGTCAGGGATGGTTCCTTGGGGACTGGAGGGCCCTGGCCGTGGTCTTCACTTACCCTCATTCTCAGCGCGGAAGACAAAGATCCGGTGGCTGGTGAAGACCTGGAACTTGTTGTCCTTGGTGGAGCGAGCCATCTCGATCACGGACAGTGGGATCACCCCCTTGGGGTAGGGCTCCTGGAACAAGTCCCTGGCAGAGTTACCCCCTTTGCCCTTCCTGTGGGGTACCTCCATAGCCTGGCCACGCCAGCACCCACCTTGCTGAGCACACTGGCATGATAACAGCAGGGGTAAGGGGATGTGGCAGAGATGCCTACAAGCTCCTGCAACAGTGGCTGCTCTGGCGCCATGCATGGTACCTGTTCCTGCATGGGTGTCTCTGGTGTGGGACCAGCCTGGCTGGCTGTGTGTGAGACTGGGACAGCAGTGTCTGTCACCCCAGGTGGCGTGGCAGCCACCAGCACCCCACAGTAGGCCTAATGAGGCCATGCAGAGCCCCCACAGAAGGATGAGAGGATGTGGGACAGGAAAGGGTTGTCTCACCCCACACACATAACCCACAGTGCCAGCACCCACAGCGAGAAAAGCTCCTCCATATGCAGCACATCCCCCACATCCTCTGGGTGCTTGGCTGGGTGCTGCCTCATAGCGGAATCCAGAGGACACTAGCAGCTGGGCAGGAGCCGAGGATTCAGGTGGGGATGGGTCCATGGCTGGGACCCAGAGACCCCCCATTTTGCAGTCTCCCCCAGGGCTTGTGAGACAGCAGGACCCCCTCACCTGCTCCCTTGCTACTCTGTGTTTCCTATGGCGTGAGGCTATGTTCAGAGTCCCCCAGGCACAAGGTGCCATTGCAGCTCCACCCTAGTGATGGTAGAGCAGTGCTGTCTCGTTACAGAAGGACAAGGGGAGGCAAAGGGAATATGGCAGCTCACGTGGTGTCAAGGCACCCCACTTAAGTGGCACAGTGCAGCTTCCCCACCCTGCCCGCATCCCGCCCTTTTGTACCTTCTCACTGCTGAAGTACATGAGGTTCTTCCCATCAAAACGGACGTAGCGCCTCTGGAAGACATAGTTCCTGTTGGGATGGCAGAAAAACAGGGCTTTAGGAAAGGGGATGATCCCCCCGAGGAGCCTACATCTGCTCACAGACCCCCTCCTTCTCCCAAGGATGACTGCGCAGAGACCCTTGCAGCACAGCTGGGGCAACCCATAGGGTCCTCCTCCTGTGGGGAGGTCTGGCTGCCCCAGTGGCATGGTGACCAGTGTGTCCACCTCACCAGCCTTGTCCAAGGGGGCTTTACCTATGGGGACTGTCCCATGGGTGGGCACGTACCCCTGTGGGGAGAGTTTGTCCAGCCAGCCGCTGAGCATGGTGGGTCGGGGCTCGGAAAGCGATGTGAAGCTGGCATAAGGGGAGATGGTGAGGTCATCCAGGACCTCGTCTGGGTAAAGATGGGCTGGCAGGCTGAAAGGGGCACCATCGGCCTGTGGTGCCTCCACAGTGGAGTACCCCTCCGTGTCATTTTGGATGATGCGGTCGATGAGCCGGGAGCGTGTCTCCTCATCCTCACTCCTTCCCTCGCTGCTGCACTCGCTGCTTGTCCTGTGAGAAATGAGGCTGTGAGTGAGCCTAGCTGTGGCAGCATGGCTGCTCACCGTGCGGTGTTCTGGTCAGTGCCATCCCATTTGGGGATGTCTCGCATGCCCCGATGTTCCTGGCCCCATCCTGGGCTCCTTGGGGTACCTAGTAATGTGGCTGTTTGCACCTCCCAGAGAAGAGTGGGACAAAGGCTCAGAGTTCATGAGCCCCATGGCCACCAGCAGTCCTACATGATGGCAAGTCTGGGGCTAGCTGGCAAAATGGGCTTCCCCACCTTGGGTAACACTGCACAGGCCACCACACATCTACAAACCCCTGGCATCCCCTCCTTCCCTTCTCCATTCCACAGGCAGCAAACCGAAGCCAGGCAGCTCCCTGGTCCCCCGTCCTGCTCCCTGCTCTACACCTACCCCAGCTACCCCCTCACCAGGGGTCTCAGCCTGCCCTCTCCCTCTACTGCTCCAGTGTTCACGGCACTGGGAAGGTCCTTTTGCTGTGACACCCTCCTGCCTGCTCTTGTGTCCAGCCAAAATGTTTTGCAAAGGGATTGGGATGGACAGATGGACCAGTGGAGCTCCTGCATCCACCTCCTTTTCTTGGAAAGCCATGCTAAAACACCCAGCCAGGCCTGGTGAGACTATCCAGCCACAACAATAAAAGGAAACTATAAAAATAAACTGCTAAGCCTGCCCCTTCCCTTCAGCCCTCTCAGCCAGACCTTTTTCTTTCCCTGAAAAGGAAGTGAGCTGGAAAATGTCTGAGCTCGCAGGGGAACTGCCCAGGTGCAACGGTGAGGGGCAGGAAGAGAGTCACAGCAGCCAGGACACCCCAGCATCAACAGAGCACCTGTGCCACTGGGTCACTCATGGTATCCAGTGCCCAGATGAAGAAAAGGCTCCAAGAAAGGCCGCAAGGACAGTGTAAGCCCTGTCACAGCTTCTGTCTGAGGAGCACTTGAGCAAGCTGGGCATCTCCGGTGGGGAAAGGGTGCGTGATGGGGGCAGGTTTCTGAAGTTGTGAGCAGGATGAGAAGGGCGCAAAGGCATCTCCTGGCTACCACTGCTTCAGTCACAGCAGCTGGGTGACATCAAAGCCAGCAGGAGCAAGGTGCAGAACCACATGGGAAAGGAGGGGCTGATCTGTGGGACTCCTCACCATGGGATGTTGTAGAAGAAGTTTATGGAGGAGAAACTCACTGGGGGTACTGGATATGAGAAACAACCTCCAGCACAAGTCCATGTGCTAGAAATGCTTTTAGACCAGGCAAATGACCCCACATACCTACTCTCACCATAAATCCTTCAAACAGCTGGTTTTGAGCACTGCCTCATTGTAGCAGCTAAAGGCAGTGCATGGACCTGTGCTCTGACCCTGGGCAGGCACCTTATGAGGCCATCGGACATTAGATAGCCCTGAACCATGTGGGACAGAAACAAGACCTAAGTCTGCCTGGGAGGATGTTGGGATGGAGCCAGCCAGGCTAGGGATCGGCTCTGGAGAAGTGGGATGGTGTATGAGGCTGAGGAGGTGGGTGGAGAGAGAAAATGGCCTGTTTGGCTCCAGTGTCTGCAAGAAAGACAAGAAATGGCATGGATTGCTTGAAGGCTCAGAGTACAATGGAAATTGCTCTTTAATTAGCATAACAGAGCCTTGGCAGATATGGAGTCCCAGCCTGGTGGCCAGCTTCTTCAGGAGGGACTGGGCAGGGAGCGGGCTGGCTGGCTGACTCTATGTCACAGGCAGACATCAGCCTTGAGTGCCAGAGCCTAGCGGAAAACAGACCCGCTGAATGGGTCAGGGCAAGAGAAAAAGGGGAAAAATCCATGACAGCCATGGTTTACAGCCACTGAAACCATGAAGAGCTGGAGGAAAATTGACATCTGGCAGGGACAAGCAAAGCGCATGGCCCAGCTGAAGTGGACCTCACTCAGCATCCCAGGAGCACGCCAAGTGCTCCTTTTAGTTGAAGGGTATTTCCGGGTCAGCTGAGCCTGGAGAGTGATGCCTGAGGTGCACCGAGTTGGCACAGTCTCAGCCTGTCAGTGCTCACGTGGGAGATCTGGTGGAGGGTGGAGGATGGATGTTGAAGAAAGGGATCTGCTGGTGGTGAGGGGGCCAAGGAGCTGCTAATGGATCTGGTTATGTCAACTGGGTGTCACAGGCCAGACAATCAACCTGTGAGCGGGTACCTGGAAGTAGGTAGAGGGATAAGGAATAAACTGTCAAGGAACACACCATTCCTAGTGTTTCTTTTCCTGCAGGAAAGATGCCTTGAGGTGTGGGGAGAAGTAGGCCAGGTAGGTATCTGCCAGAGGATCATCTCATGGTGGGCCTCAACGCAAATCAGGGAAGGCTGTACCATCCTCACCACAATGCCTGAGGACTTGCTGACTGACCCAGTCCCCTAAGCTCCGTGGGGTGACGGGGCACTGCTGTGCCACTGCCTCTCTCCTGCTGAGACTGGTGTCTGAAGTAGGGCAGATGCTGCCCTCCACACCAGCATTTCAGGGGGCTGAGCATCACCAGCTCAGATGAAGGTGCTCAAGCTTGAAAGCAGGCGAATCCCACCCTATGCTCCAGGCTCTGCTGGACCCTTATAGACCCAGCTCCCAGTTTTAAGGGGAATTTTGCATTCCTCTTCCTCTTTGCTGAGGATACCTCATTGCTGGCTGAGGCGGCTCTGTTCATCTTTAACACTGACACTCACTGCCCAGACCCCAAGCCAGACAGCAGAATGGTCTGGATGAAACTCCCCCAGGACAGAGCGAGGAAGTATCTCAGTTAGGATGAAGATGTTGTGCCAAAGGAGCAGGAGGGCCTCACTGAAGTTTGGGAGTGGGAAATATTTCCCATAAAGAGTGGGTTAGTGGGTTGCAGGAGATGCATTGTCCCCAGTGATCGGGTGCCAATCAGCAGGATGAGGAACTGACTGAACAGGAGGAACACCAGTGTTGAAGAGAAGGATTGAGAGGTCCCACAGTGGCAGGGGCAGGGTCCAGGGCTGGCCGTCAGTGGCTCAGCAGCTGAGCAGGAGCCCATAGCTCTGCTCCAGGGGGATCATGGTCAGATCAGTGGGGCTGGTCAGGGGAGGAAAGCATTGGAGCAGCTGGCAACAAGGTCTATGAGCACTGTGCAAAATGTCTTCAAAGGCTTTTCTGTTTCTTGTTCAGCTCCCCACACCCCAGCCACCTTAGTGCTCAGACTGGGAGAAAAAAACCTGTGAACTGCTGCCTCTGATACTCTGCTGACAGTTGTGTCCTGTCTCTTTTCAGCAAGACTATGCTGCAAAGTCCCTGGTGGGTCCAGGGCTGCAAGTGCCTGGCTGATGCCCTTGGGATGCTCTGCATCCCAGCTCCTTGGAAGCCACTGTATGAAGACTGTGACCCATGGAACAGCACCCAGCCCTGCTCTGAACTGCTGGTTCGGAGGCTCCATGGCAAATTTCAGTATTTCTGGTTACTGTTCCCAGTAAAGCTGAAGCTCCTGCTCCCAGGTATTTGCAGTTCTCCACCCATGGCCCGTGTTGGCTCTTATCTGGCTGCAACGTGTGGCTGACTGTGACGCTGGATCAGGCCACACTGTAGTGACTTGCACCCAGAGCAGGAGATGGGCTGGACCAACCAACAATGGGGCCAGAAAAGTTGGGGCATGGTGATGCACTGGCCGGCAAGGCCACGAGCAGAGCCAAAGGACACAGAGCTGCAGCTTGCCTTCTCCTCTCTAAGCAACACAGGAAAAGGAACCCTCCCCATCCGAAATGGGAAGAGCAGCTTTCCTTCCTCTTTCTGAGATGCTATCAGGAGTTATGGAAAGTACATTTCAAAAGCATTTTAAAAGTGCCTGTCACAATCTCACTGTCCACCACAGTGTGACAGATCAGCAAATGCTGATCTGATGATTCTGGAGCCTTTGGAGTTCACACATCCCTTCATCTGGAGCTCAGTCATCCTCTTTCTGAGCAATCCCTGTCCCCCATGATATTTCCCTGCTCCCAGCAGAAAAATCCAGGCTCTGCCTGGTGTGCAGGTGCCCAGTGCCACTGGCACTGCCTCAGCTGTGCACCCAGAGCATCTGTGGGTAAGCACTGTCCCCTCAAGGGCCACCCACCAGCATGGTTCCTTCTCATGTCTGGCTCTTCTTAAGACTGCTGACCTGATGCCAGATGCTCCTGATTGGCTCTGTGGTGGGGGAAAAGCGTCCACCACCTCTCAGGCTGACCCCAGGGGTGTCCCCTCTCCCCATGGCATGCAAACCCCAGATCCCAAGCCCAGCCCAGCCCCTGCAGCCCAGAGGAGGTGATGCCTACCTGCATGCTTCTCGCTCCAGGTCCAGCTCAGACACTGCCTCGTAGCCCTGATTAGAGGCGATGCCAGCACCCTGGGAGGAGAGCCTGGTCACATCTTCTCTGCCTTCTCCCGTTCCAGACCCCCTCAACCTCCCTGGCCCACTGTGAAGGGGGCTCAAGCCTGTGATTCCCACCCCAGCAGTGATGCTCAGCCAGGCATTGCCAGGCACCACGGTCTCACCAGCTGCAGCTCCCCACTTTGCAGCAGCTTCTGGGATGCAGAAAGACTGCAGGGGACAGCCACCATCCCACAGTGTCCTCTCACCTTCTGCTCCCAGGATGGGGCTACATGTCCGAAGATGGTCTCGCTGTAGGGGCTGACAGGCTGCTCACCAATCTCTGTGGGCAGAGACATGGGAAGGAAAAGCAGTCAGTGGTGCCTGCTGCAGGGCAGCAACCAGCCGGGACTGCCAACCCTGGAGAGGGACCCCCCACAGTGCACCCCAACATCCAGGGCATCTGGCATAACAGAGATGCCAGCCCAAATATGTGTGGGGCTGGATCCTGCCTTGGCTTGGGGCCACCCCAGTCCCTAAGTGGGGCAGGAGCACAGGGCAGGACCTGGGAGAAAGGCAGGGTGTGCGGGTGTCCCCCACACCCCTCTTCCCTGGGGACACCAGGAGGTCTCTGCTGCTCACTGGTGGCCTGGGGCTCTCACCTGGTTTGCTGGTGGGTCTCTGTGGGATGGGGGACAGGCCCCCGCCAGGCCAGCTGGAACTGCTGGAAAACAGGAGAGGGGTTACTGTGGCTGCAGCCCGGCCAGAGTGGTAGCCTGTGAGGTTTTTCCACCTTGTTTTCTTGTCTGGCTTATATGGGCTGGAGGCTGTGCCTGACTGGGGCTGAGTCAGGCTTTGTTCCCTGGGATGTGCAGCACACCCTCCCTTCTCCCCGCACCCTCCTTGCTGCCTTCTTCTCCCCGCCCTGGGACCTACTGGGCTGTGTCTCATGGGGCTGCTGGCCATTTCCCACCTGAGCTTGCCCCCGGATCACATCTCCTGCCTTGCTCTCAGCAGGAGCCATCCCCAGAGCCCTCACACCCTCACCATGCCAGGGACACCCAGCCCTGCTGCCTGGGGCGGCAGAGGAGGGGCAGCAGCTTCTCCGAGCCATCTGGGGGCCCAGGGCCCTTTCAGCTCAGCAGGATCCCAGCTGCCCTGCAGGACTGCTCCATGCAGATCCTGGGGAAGACATGGGGAGGGTGGTGAAAGGGACTGTCAGCACCCAGAGGCAGGCAGGGCCAGGCTGGGGATGGGGTCCCAGGGGATGAGGGGGCTCTCTGGCTGCTCTGCACCCCCCCTCCATTCCCTGGGGTGAGGGAAAACATCTGCTTACTCAGGCTTGTCGTCCAGCTGGGTCAGCTCCTGCGGGGACAGAACCGGAGGCTGAACAAGACCCTGACCCTGGGGACCATCCTCCCCTCCTGAGTCCTCAGTGGGTGTTGATGGGGGCTCAAGTCCTTCATAGATGACGTTGGACACCATCTCCAGCCTGCCCTGCCCTGATCCCGGCTGCAAGGCTGCCCTGGGGCACGGCGAGGGATCTCTTCTGGCTGGGATGGCTGCGGTGGGCAGGGGAGGGTTGGATGCAGGGTGACTCTCCAGCACAGTTCCAGGGCTGGGCTCGGCTGTCTGACCCCTGTGGCTGTGCCGTGGTGGGACAGATGGGACAGATGGGGGGTATTTCTCTGTTGGTTCCACAGTTTGTCTGTGATCCGGAGCTGGGGGAGGACGTGTCTCCTCCTGAGCGCTTTCCCGTGCTCGCAGCCGGGATGCTCCCATGCCCATGGCCACGGCTGCCCCTGGACCAGCCGGTGGCACTGGCCTGGGCTCTGGGCTCTCCAAATCCGTGGAGCTCTCCCCCGGCACAAACCCTTCCAGTACCACAAAGGCTGCAGGTGCCCCGTCGCCGCCCGGACCATGTGTTGGCACCGTGGTTCGTGCCAGTGGCACTGGTGCTAAACTCTGCTCTGGCTTTGAGCGAGGGAAAACTGTCCTCGGCTTGGGAACCGGCTTCACAAGGGGAGGAGCAGGGTCCTCCTCTGGAGGCGATGCCTGGGCGGGCGCAGCGACGCACTGCTGGGTCCCAAAGGCATCAGTAGCCCCTCCCAGCTCTGCTTTCACGGCATCTTTACCTGCCCGGGGGGCATCCAGGACCTTGGTGGCTCGGAAATGGGTGTCTCCTGCTGCGGGTCCCCCGGGGGACTGACTGAGCATCAGTGTCTGCTGCACCAAGTTCAGGATCCTTTTGCGGTGCCCGGTGGCGGTGATGCCAAGCTGCTGCAGGTCGTCACCATCCAGCAAGGTGGCATCTCTGGCCACATGGTACCCATGCTGCTTGAAGACATCCTGGTACCTCTCCAAGTGGATGGTGGTCAGCCAGTCTGCAATATCAGAGTCAAGACCGCACGGGGAGCTCATGGCCCTGGGGTGCTCTTTGATGGATGCTCAGCCCATCATCTGTTGAAGAAGGAGAGAAACGGGGTGAAGAGGGAACAGGAAGGGGCGGGTGGGTCCAGCTGCCATGAAGGGCACAGATCCTGTGGGTGGGAGCACGGAATGCTCCTGAAGGTCCCCCCACCTCACTGCTCTCCCCGGAGTCGCTCACCTCCCAGCTCAAGAAGCCAGCATCCTATTGTTCCTCAGCCCCAAGCCTCTCTGCCCCTCCCCGGAGTTGCTGGATCCTGGCCCCGCTTTGTCGGTGAGGCCGTGACCCGAGCCCAGACAGGAACTGAGCAGCTGGGGGCTCACAGGGGAGTGGGTGGTCGAGCAGATGCTGGACACTGCAACATCTTGGGCTCTGCCTCACTCAGAGCTGGGTTGGAGGAGGATGAGAGCTGGCACAGCCAGGAGGGTGTCCTGGCGGAGGGGGCTGCCCGAGGCAGATAGTGTGGGGGAGCAGCTGGGCCCCTCCCAGGGGATGAGCTGCTGTGCCGGCCAGCTTGGGGAGGGCTCTGTGGCCGGAAGGGCCAGACCATAATCTCTCTCTCTCACTGCTGTTGAGGGCATGAGAGAGGTCAGCGTGACTCACAGGCAGGCAGAGGGGGGATAGCCTCCCACCCCCAGACGGGACGGGCCCCTGTGCCCCTGCTGCCAGCACCCACAGCTCAGGACAGAGGGGCACAGCCTGGGGCTTGCGTGCAGCATGGTGTCTACCCACCAGGTCCCGCTCTGCCAGGGACCCCCATCCCCAGCACATTTGCTGGCACAGCCCCGGGACAGAGCTGGGGGCTTTCTGTGGAGCATTGAGGGCCTTTTTCCCATGAATCATGCTGCTCTGCACTAAACCATCTGTGCTGACTGTGCTGCCACTGAGTCTTTTTCCAGTTCCTCCATTTCCCTCTATTGTTCGGCGCAGGCTTCCTTCCTGCTGCCTGCATGCTCCCACGCATCCCCAGCCCCCTCCCACAGGAGCTGCGTCCCAGCCCGCTGAGGGACAGCCAGGCCAGACTCCCTGCTGCATGAGCCCCCGTGTCCCTGCGCAGGCATCTGCCTGCTCCCCACATCTGCCTGCACAGGCAAGGGTTCCATGAGTGGCATGGGGAAATGTGGGCAGGCTGGTGTGCTGGTGGAGGCTGTAGTGTTTCTGGGAGCATGGAGGGGGGCATGCTGTCAGCAAGCATGTGTGAAACGCAGGGCGCTCTGCTCACATGCGTGGGTGTGGGGTGAGCATGCTGTGTGTGCCCAACCCTGTATACATGTATACAGGGGGGTCCTGACGGGGCGAGCGGCTGCACACTGGTGTACATTGAGGAGGGACAGCCATGGCAGGAGCTGGCCCAGAAGCTGGGGGAGCAGGGCCTGAGGTGCAGGGCATGGGGACATTGCAGCTGGAAGGCTGCCTATTGGTATAGGACCTACGCAAAGGGCTGGGCAGGGGGGTGTGGAGGGTGATGTCCTGTACTGGTGTGGGCTGGGTGTCTCTGCCACAGGGTTAAAGGGCTGTACCCACTTCTGCCCAACAGCCTGGTGCTGAGATGGGGCAATTTCCCCCTTTCTTGTGTCTATATCGCCCCGAGGGACCTGCAGCCACTTTTGCCCCCTGGCTGCTCTGCCTAGGCTTCAGCAGGCAGCCTCCTGCGGGAAACTGGCTCCTGAGACCTCCCCATGCCTGGGCAGTGGGCACCAGAGCCGTGCCAGACACTGGGCTGTGGTGTGGCACTTGGGGGCAGTCCAGCAGTGCCCGTGGGCAGTGGCGCTTCACAGGGAGGTGGACACCGTCCCTGTCCCTGCAAACCCATGCGAACCAACCAGTGCAGTGAGCATGGACTGCCCAGGTCCTGGCCCTTCCCACCATGTCCCCTAGTCTGTCCCATCCATCCCTTGCCACCCTCGGGGTTCTCCCTCACCTCTCACCCTGCAGCGCAGTCCGCAGCCCCCCAGGGCTGGCTCCAGCGGAGCAGCACGGTGGCAGTGCCGCTGTGGGCTCCACGGCTGCCCCAGTCTGGGCTCCAGGGTGATGCCAAGGTGTCCCTGCTGGGCACAGGGCTCAGCCTGCAGGCACAGGCAGGCAGCCCTGCAGGAGTTGCCGCGGGTACAGGCAGGCTTCGCAGCACCCAGCCCACGCCTCCCACTGCCGGTCCCTCCTCCAGGCCAACCCTCTGGTTCCCACCCCTGTCCCACCCTCCTGTCCTGCCCCTTCCCAGGCATCACCGTGCCCTGTGCTTGGCCCCTGGTCTGGCTGTCCTGTGTCCTGCCCCTCAGTCAGGGTCTGTCCTCCTTTGGGGGCTGCCCCAATCTTCCCACTCACTCACTCATGTTCCTTCTCTCACCTTCCCAGCCACGGTCCTGCTCCCTGCCACGAGCCCTCAGACATGCACTGCCATGGGGGGAACCAGGCTTCCCTGAGACTCACACTCCAAGGCTGCACTGCCGAGGGAGATGTTTGAAGTTCTTCGGTGCATTTGGCTCCATCTGCTGTTTCTGCCTCTGGCTGCAGGTAAGAGTAGATATTCACTATATCCACCATGTCTTGGGACTGGGCAGGGTGCAGGTGCTGGGAAGGTGCTGCCAAATTGTAGAAAACATGTTAAAATGTTCATGCTGATGAGGGGAATTGGAAGGGCTGGCACTGGGGCTGGTTGGATGAAATGTCTGGAACACAAAAGCCTCCCCCTGTGCTGCAGGGATGCTGGGGATACAGCACCCCACCCCACTGCTGGCACCCCATGAAGAGGGTGATGTGGAGCGAGCTGAGGGGCAGGATGGATGGCAGTGGGGTTTGGGGTGGCAGGGGGATATTGGGAGGGTTTCTCTCCTGCCAAGAGCCTGTGCATTCACTACCAGATGACCAGGCTGCCTTTAATGCAATGCTTTTTGCAAGAGCCCCAGGGGAGCTGGCAGTTAGTCCGGCTCTGCTGTTACCCAACCTTGCACATGGAGGATGTCCAAGGCTGATATCTCACAACGTCCTTCAGCCCTTCCCCACTCCTGATGGCAAGACTGATAACCGCTCCCTGCCCTGTGATGGTCCAGCTCTCTGGGCACCTCCTTGCTTCAATCCAGGCTGGTCCTTCCCTGCCCCAGTGATGCCCCCAAAAGTCATTGCTGGGGGTTGGGAGTAGCAGGAGCCCCTGGTGTGGAAGGGCCACCCCATACAAGTCTTTGTGCATGGAGCTAGGTGTGGAAAGGCAGCTTCTCCTTTATCACAGGCTTGCTCCTGTAAAGCAGAAGCAGAACTCAGCATGAGCCCAGCATCACTTTTGCCTTCCTCCCCCTTCCCTGCCAGCTGCTTTGGCAGGGAGTGACACATCCCTGGGACTGGGTATGGCATGGGTTGCCCCATGGACCACCCTGTGGGTGGGTTTTGGAGACAGGTTGCACAGGGATCCTCAGGATGTGCAGGGACCCTCTGGCCCTGCACCATGGACTGTGCCATCCTGCTGGATTTCTGCCTCTTGGAGGAAGCTGTTTGGCTAAATATAAGCACTGCTGCTCACAGGATGGTTGCTGAGGTCTGCGGTGTGAGTGGCTGGAGGGGCAGAACAAAGGGTGCTGGTAAAGCTGGTGGCAGCCAGCATGCCATTGTTTCCATCCTGCCATGCTAGAGGCATGAGTGAAGCAGACTCCTGCGTGGGGCTCACCACTGTTTGGCACCCTGCAGCACCTCTGTAGACCCCTCATACCCTGCTGCTGGGAGTGGTGCTCCTCCCAGTGTGCTGGGAGGGCAGAGACGGGCTGCTGGGGAGGGAAACTTTGTAAAAGGGTGGAAGGGACAACCTTGGACATCCCCAGAGCGGTAAGTTGCAGTCCCATCTGATGGCCCAGAATGACTAAGAGCAGGGCTCAGTCCCCACAACCCACATCCTGATGGCTGCTGACAGGCCAGTTCAGCGCAGAATAACTTCTCCCCTGGTCCCTTCTACCTCCACAGTCACTTAAGTGCCAGGACTGGAGCTTGGTTCCCCTGGCAGGGGGGAAACCCCTGCTCAAGCACCTGTGCTGAGCCCCAGCACCCAGCTGCCCACAGGGACTGCCACTTCCCAGGGCTCATCCAGGAGGACAGCCCAGGCTGGGTCATCCCCCAGCCATGGGAGCACCTTGGAGCCAGACAGCTGGCGTAGGGCTGTGTCAGAGGGGATCAGGGCACAGCAGAGTGCTGGAGCACTGGCAGCCGTTACATGAATGCTGCAGCTGGGTTGTTTGCTGAAGGCTTCCTATTAGCCCACTTTCTACAGCACAGGTTTCAAAGCCTGTTTGATCTCTTTGGTGTCTACTAACCTCTGATGCAATCTATATTTAGATGCTAGCCTCCTTGGGCAGAGGCAGAGAGCTCTGCCATGTCTACGGGTTTGCACAGCAGGAAGCTCTTGCCTGCTCCCTGGAAAAGGCAGATGGGCAGAATCATAAAACACCCCTTGGGCTGGAGGTTTTGGCTTCGAGAAGATGCTGGCAAGGGCTGGAGAAAGTTAAGATCAAAGTAAAGGTTGGATCCTTCCAGCACATTGGCCTGTTAGTCCTTCCCCTTTCTGGGCAGCACAACACTGTCCCTCAAGGTCCATGGGTCCAGCTGCCTGCCCATCCATCCATTCTTCCCTTCATCCCTATATTCATTTTCCCCTCCCTCCCTCCCTCGACCCACTCTTCCTTCCCTCCCTTGCTCCCTCCCTTCCTTCTTCCATCTGTCTGCCTGCCTATCTATCTGCCTACCTATCTATCTATCCATCCATCCATCCATCCATCCATCCATCCCTAGTTATCACCCTTTGCTGCACCCTGGGGCAGCCTTTGCTCTATCTTCAGCCCCACCCATGCTGCATTGTGCTGGGGGACATGTGCAGTGAATGGTGGGAGCACCTCTTGGGAGCAGGACAGGGTGAAGGACACTCAGGCCTCGTACCTAGAGGGCAAATGTCACATTGGACAGATGGAAATGTGGGGTTGGGACCAAGCCCAGAGGGTTTTCTGGGGCATGGCAGAGAGCTGAGCCCCTGGCAGGGCTTAGTGGAGGAGCGTGAAGTGGGAAGGTAGAGGCTGTCGGGCTTTGAAACCTGCTAGACCTCTCCAGGCAAGAGCCCTGATGGTGGCCAGTCCATGAGATAAGATAGACTGCTGGGGGAGTCCCTGTCGGGCTCAGGGTCCCAGTGTGGGTGGTGGGGGTGAGAGCTGCCCAGGGCCTATCCATGAGCTCAGGGGATGCAAAGCATGAGGTATCACGGATGGAGTCACATCCTCCTCCAGCTGGGGCATGTTTGACACTGGGGGCACTGGAGTGGGCTGTGGAGCTGTGTGCGGCCGGGGTGGGGGGCCTATACCACACTCCCCTTGCCCCCCATCCATCGGGGTACTGGTGGACATCACTGCCTCCGGGCTAATCTCCCGTCCAGCAGCAGCTTCCTGTTTCCTTTCCAATCTCTGCATTGTGGGGCGGCTCCTCTCTTCGTACGGCCAGGCAGGAAGAGCCGTCCAGCTGGGCTCTTGTGTGGAGCTGCAACCCCCATGTGTGTGGCCCTTGCCTCTGGGCTGTCACCACCTGCTCCCCCAGCATCCTGGTGAGGGCACTGAGGGGGCTCCGGTCCCCCCATAGCCTGCCTGCCACCTCCCTTACTCAGGCGCTTGGGTATGCCAGTGCATGGCCCCCTTCCTGTTTGTGCCACAGGAAACCCAGCAGCAGCACATCATTCAGTAAGAAATCACCACGGGGTCCAAGGCAGCCCCCCTCTCCAGCTGCACAGGTTTCACCCTGCTCCCTGGCCAGGGTGATGCTGGGAGCCAGGAGCTCTGCTACAGCCCAGTGCTGGATGTGGACCAGTGTCCCTGCCACCCCAGTGGCCCTCATCTTCCACTCAATGCCACTGCCATCCTGGCCATTTTGGACAGCATCCTGGGCTGAGATGTCACCAACCCTGGCACAGCTTTCCCTGGGGCTGGCTGGAGAGTGGTGACTCCTTGCCAGCCTCTCAGTGCTCTGGCAGCAGCTCCTCACACCTACTTAGGGCTGGCTAAAAATAGTCCCACAGCAGCCTGGCTGCTGCAGAGAAACAGCCAGGGAATGAGAAGAGATGAGGCTGCTTCCTGCAGCACTGGGGCCATGTGGGGTGGTCTTCACCCCAGCACCCTGCGGGATCAGAGTGCCAGTGACCTCTGACTCATCAGAGCAGCACCCAGGGGTGTTTCTCCCCTTTGCTCTGGTCACAGTTCCCTGCCCAGCTCCATCACCATTATTGCAAAGTGTTATTGGGGCAATTTGGGGCTGGCATGTGTCTTTTCACAGGTAAAATCCTCCCTGCTGCAGTGCCCTCAGTCTACTGAGGTGGTGGGAGTGGTGCAGGGCAGGGAGAGACTGCTCCCCTTGCTGTGAGCCCCATGCGCTGTGAGGGGGAGGCTGCACATCTCCTGCCCTTGGGTGTTCCACATTTTCCCTGCAAAGGTGGCTTCTTGCCCCTGCTCTGCTTGTGCGGCCAGCCCAGCTGCAAACCGTGGGAGCCGTCTGCCCAATGGCCAGGACCTCCTCTCCCCTCCCCAGCACTCTCTGCAGTGAGACATGCACATTTGATGTCCCCATGGAGTGGCACAGGGAATATACGTGACCTAACAGGGTGGCTAAAGGGGAACAGTGAGCATCTGCACCTGGGATGCTGGGGTCAGCATCTGGACAAACAAGGGAGAAGTACAAGATGTGGGGGAAGCCAGCATAGGGCAACAGCACTCACAGCTCAGTTTGGGGTTTGGGGTGACCAGGGGGTGTGAGGCTGGGTGGATCAGAGGGTCCTCAGAAGCCACGGTGACAGGTGCCTCTGGGCAGGCTGCAAGCCCTGAGTGCTGCCAGAGGGCTGTGCCCCGGCACCGCCAAGGCAGGGCTCTGGCTGTGAGGGCAGCTGCCACATCCTGGCCATGTCCCCTAGTCTTTACCTTGCTGGGACAGGTCTGGAGCTGAGCCCCACAGCACTGTCAGCAGTGATGGCCCTGTTTGCATTGGCCTTGCACAGATCAGGCTTAAAGCCATGTGGGGCAGGAGCCCAGCAGCTGCAGGCAGCCTCGGAGCCTGGCAGTGGATGGAAAAATCCAACATTTGTCAGTGTATTCCCCCAGCAGTGGCTGTCTAGACTAACTTCCCATTGTCTGGTGGAAGCTGCACTGGTCCCATGCACGCTCACCCACATGTACGTGGGTGTGTAGGGGCCAGCATCTACCCCTCCTGCCCCACTGCTGGCCACCTCGCTCCCTGCTGAGGGTCACCCCTAGGTGCTGGGACAGTGTGGCTGGACTGGCCCTCCTGTCCAACCCAGGACCTAGTGCCTGGACAGCCTCAGGGTGGGCGTGGTGCCAGCATCCTCCCCATCCCATGCTGAAGCTCTTTCACACACACACCAATCCCTTTATTATTGTGCCAGAAACCACAGCAGCAGCAAACACTGAGAGAGTGGGAACAAAGGCTGCCCGAGACCCCACTGTGAGAAAAATCCCCCCCCCAAACACCACCTGGGTAAGAGGTCCCCAGAGCCAGCTGGGCTACAGCCAGCCCGCAGAAGTGAGCCTGATGCCCAGGAGAGGACCTGGGAGGGCTCCCTGAGTTGGGGGGGGTGTCACACATAGCCTGGTGAGGGGCTTGGTGGGCTGGAGTGGGTCCAGCCTGATTGCGGGGTTGGCAGAGCTGGACCTCAAGCCAGAGAGGGTCAGTTCTGTGCTCCTGCAAAGCCTGGGCAGGACCCGTACAGACCCCCCACTTCTGGACCTTTGAGAGACACCCCTAGAAGGTCTTACAGTGGCAAAGGAATATCCTGGTACCTGGAAAGCTCCTACCCACCCCATGAAGGGTTCCTCCTTTTTTGACTTGCCCAGCCTCTCTTTGGGGCACCCGCTCCCACTGCCAGCTCTACCTCCCGCACAGGGACATCTCTATGGGACACCAAGGGGGACCGAGGCGCCTGTCCTCCCTCTTCCCACCACCCGTGCTGCAAGTTCCCATGGGACAGTATCCTGCTGCCTGGGTAGGGACGTCTATGGTGAAGGAGTTGGAGACCAGACATGACTACTGGGGCTCAGCGGGCAAAATTACTGCCTGTGCCCCCTGGCTGCTAAGCCTCGGTCATGAGGGGGAGCCCTGTAAGAGGGCTGTGGTGAGGGCTCAGGCCTCGTGGTCACTAGTGCTCAGGTGGTCCTCGGACAGCCCCGTCTCATCGATGTTCTCCAGCGAGTCAGCGTGCTGCACTGAGAGCTCGGCCAGGCTGACACTGGGCAGCGTGTTCTGCTCTGGGTACACCCAGGGCTTGTATCCTGGGTCGTGCTTGCGTTTCCACTCCGGGTACTTCAGCCCAGCCTTGTAGATCTTCTTCATTGCCTGTGGGCAGAGTGGGTCCAGCCTGTCACGGTGCCCCAAGTCCCCAGGGGGGATGGACCCACCCTGGTCTGTGGGCATAGCTCCCGGCTCCCCCATTGCTTGCTTTTTGGGGGTGCTGGGAGGGGATGGGGGCCTGGCTTGGACCACACAGCCCCATCAGCATGCCCAGGGCACACCCTGCAAGCCCTGGGTCACCCAGCACCTGTGCTGCGAGCCCTGGATCACCCAGTACCCATCCTGCCCCTACCTAGGGGGCTAGCTCAGGCCAGCTCGTGCCTGATGTCTGTGCATCCCACCACCGGCCACACACCCTGCTTACCTTCGGTGCCACAAACTGGGAGACACGGTTCACCACCCACTTTGGCAGCGATCCTGCAAAAGCCCAGAGCCCTGTCACTCAGCCAATCTGGGCCAGCCCCAGAGGAGGCACTATGAGCCTGCAGCACCCCATGCCAGACTGAGCGCCCCCCGGGTTGTTGGCAGTTGCCACATGCTGTGGCCTTGGAGGGGACACGCTTCTTCCCTGGGTTGTCCTTAGTTCCCAGTGCCCTTTGAGTCCCCAGATGATAGAACCCACAGTGGGTGAGCTCTGGAGGTACAATAGGACCCATCCCCGAGGAGGCATGCTGTACCCTCCCATCCTACTGCCACTCACCGCGAGGGTCCACCTGGGTGAGATAATAGAGGATGCAGGCACTGGCACCGTTTGCCTTGATCAGGTAACCTGTCTGCAGGGACACGGCCCTCACAAAATCCTTCCGGGGTGGGTATTTCTGCAGAAAGATGCCGTGGACCTCAGAGCCCGCCCCAGCTGCTCCCCAGCCCTGCCTGTGCCTGTTGGCCCATGGGGCCAGCTCCCCTGCCAGGGCTGGGGCTGGCTGGGGTCTCACCGGGTGCTTGACGCTGTAGTTGATGATCATGTAGTCATTGCCCAGGGGCAGCCAGGAGCGCAGGGTGATGAAATCCCGGTTCTTCAGGGGGCTTGGGCATTTCCCTGCAGACAGACCCTGTTACACCCCAACCCATTGCCCCCATGGCCCCACACCCGTGCACGGGGCTGTGGGGTCAGTGAGGGGAACCCTGGGGGTTCCCAGGGGCTGTGGGCTGCTCACAGGAGTAGTATCCCACATCAGCATTAACGGTCAGCCGCCCGATGTCATAGGTCTCGATCATGTTCGAGTCCCATTTCTTGCGGTAGTGGGTGTCGTGCAGCACGTCGTAGAGCGTCTCAGCAGGGACGTCCTTGCAGGAGATGCGAGTCTGTGGGGAGATGTGCAGCCAGGCAGAGGGACAGCATCCACCTGCTGAGCACGGAGTTGTGCCCATCTGGGGACAAGGACTTTAGGCTGTTCCTGTGTGTGGTGGCGTGCCCCTGTGCTGCTACAAAGCCACGTGTGCCATGGAGGATGGTCTACACACATAGTCACATGGTGCAGGGCACATCGCTGCTTCAGGACAGCCCAGGCAGAGCCACCGGCCCCACTGCCAGCATGCAGCACAGTGCAAAGGCAGGAGGGAAGCAGGGGCAGAAGACCTCTCTGTCCTCAAATGGAGCTGTCTGGTGGTCCAGGCTCTGGTGCCTGGGTACCCTGAGTCCAACCCTGTCCCCTCACCCCATGTTCCTGCCAGGCAAGCAAAGGGATGCTCCTGCCCTGGCACAATGGTGTCAGATGTGGGGTCCAGACCAGGGAGGTTGGCAGGCCCCCAGCTGTAACTGGAGCCATGGAGCTGCCCAACCGCGCTGGCAAGTACATTATTGATGAAGCCAGCCACCCCCCTCCACTCAATGCCGGGAGGAAGAAGATGTCATCTCCTCCTCGTTAGAGGCCTTGCATCTTTGATGAGATGTTCAGCAGTGCTGTGTAATTGGAGATGGCCTTCTGAACGTGGCAGGTCCCATCAATCTCGGGCAAGCTTTTCCTGATGGCCTGGGAGATGGTTTCTGCCCGGTGTGCTGGACTCGTGCCCAGGACAGGCTTGCAGATGTGCTAGACTCCTCAGGGCACTGTGGACGAGAGTGTGGGAGCACCCCTC
The DNA here is from genome assembly GCA_035590275.1 of Ibycter americanus. Lineage (NCBI taxonomy): Eukaryota > Metazoa > Chordata > Aves > Falconiformes > Falconidae > Ibycter > Ibycter americanus. The sequence goes on from JAVJGI010000064.1 coordinate 45,318,640, forward strand.
CCCCTTCTCCTGTTCCCCCTCCCCAGCCACCCCCTCCCAGCTGGGTCTGGAGATGCTGCTTCTGCAGGGTGAAGGGTGCTTCCAGCCGGAGGCGGAGCTCATGGTCCTCCTGGGCTCCTGGAATCTGTGGTTATCACAGCGGGACCATCTCAGGCTTGCACCTCCAAAATACTCCACTAGAGCCTGTCCAACACCCATTTCCAGCCACGGATGAACAGAGGCTGTGCAACAGCTGCACCAGGTGCAGCAGGTGGCCAGCTGGGACAGGGAAAACAGAGAGCCCAAACCCAGACCATCCACAGTGAATTCAGGTGAAAAAACCCCAAAGCTCCAATTGCTCAGGGACTCACCAGGTTACGTCTGCATTAATGGAATGACTGGGGCTCTTCTGACCCCAGGCCCCAGCCTGTGAAGCTCAGCTCTCCCTCACAGACTGGGTGGCATCCTCCATCCCACATTTCAGGAAGGATCCCTGGGCAGTGCTAACCCCTGAACCATGCGCAGACCCTCTTCTGAGCAGGGAAAAGACACATCAAGGAACTATTAATTACAATGAACCAGGCTGGGCAATGGTGTTCAGACCCCCCTGAACCTGCCTGGGGTCCTCTTTCTGTGGCGGGCTTGGTGGTGGCAAAGGGGGATGTAACTGTATCCCCTCTGCTGTGCTGTGCTTGTCTGAACTTGTCTGAACTTCGTGAGGCTTCTGCCAGCCTGTCCCTCCAGACTGTCCAGGTCACAATGGGCAGCAGTCTTGTCTACAGCACTTCAAATGCTTTCCATGCTTCAGTGCTGCCTGCACTCTCACTGAGAGGAAAATCGATCTCATCATCCCTGTAACAGGGTGGGACTCGGCAACTGGCCACCATCTGGACCCTGTACTGCTGACCACCATGCTATGAGCCTGGTGGTGAGCTGGTTTTCTACCCACCTCGTCATCCACTTCTCCAGTCCAGATCTCACCAATGTGGTGACAAAGACACTATGGGAAACCTTGTCAAAAGCTCCTCTTATTTTGAGGTACAGGGCTTTCTCTGCTCTCCCCATACCCACACAGCCAGTCCTCTCATTGCAAGAGGCAATCAGGCTGGTCAAGCATGATTTGTCCTTGGTGGGTCCCTACTGCTGTTACCACTGCCCTTGTCCTTCAGGACATGGCTTCCAAAAGGATGTTCTCCATCACTGTCCCAGGGATGGAGGTGACACAGCCCATAGTGCCCTGCAGCATCCTTCTTGACCTTCTGGAAGATGGATGTGATGTTTGCTTCTTCCTGTTTAGCAGGGACGTCCTGCAGTCACCAAGACTTTTCAAATAGAGGTTGGCCAGACCCCTCTGCACCCCCAGGGTGTGTCCTGCCTGGTCCTGCAGACTTGTGCATGCCCAGCTGGCTTAAGTGCTCCTTGATCCTAGCCCAGAAGCTCTTCCCTGGCTTATGGTGGCAAGGCGGCGTGTATTGCAGATACACCTCTGCAAAGAGCGCCACTCCTTCTCCTCGCCTTGGCCCTGAAGGGGCTTCATCCATGGCAGCATTGCAATCCTGTGCCCAGCTCTGTGTCGTGCCTTCCCAGCTGCATGCTGTCAGTTACTCTGTGTTCAGAAGAGCGGTGCAAGAGCCTCCTCCAGCCATATTGTACCCTGTGTATCTACTCACCACCTCCCCATGCTTTCCCTCCTCTTCAGGTTGTATTAACTCTTCCCTGACACTCCTAGTTGAGAGCTCTCTTTATCAGGTTGGCTGTCCTGTAGGTAAGATGCTCTGGCCCTACTTGCCTAGGAGGATCCCATCCCTGCCCAGCAGTCCTGATCCTTGGTTGCCAGAAAAGCCAAAACCCTGCCCTTGACACCGGCCATGGAGCCAAACACTGGACTGCAGGATGTTCCCACACAGGACTCCCCTGCCCTGTTCCCCCAGCACCCTGTAACCACTCCTGATGTACTCAGGGTCACCTGGCAGTGTTACTGGTGCCATGTAGATAAGCAGCAAGGTGTAACAACCTGGGGAAGGGTTGAACCTCGCTAGCCCCTCTGCAGCATCCCAGATCTGGCCACTGGCAAGCAACAAACCTCCCGACACAGCACATGGGGGCTCTTAAACTCTCTGAGATGCTCATCCAGTGCAGGATGCGAGGCAATGTGCCCCAGAATGGCATGGCTGGGGGAGAGGCACCAGGCAGGCATCCCGCCAGCCTGTCGCATGCCGGCGGCTCCCGACAAGGCCATCTCCATAATGTAATCGATCCTAGGGCCTTCCTGCCTGGGCCTGTATCAAGGGCAGCCGCAATGTGAGCCCACATGCGTGTACACACAGCAGGGTGCTGCAGCGGGCATCCCGGCAGGTCGAGAGGCTAAAGCCACGGGGCAGGCAGTGAGAGCCTGCAGAGCATCTTGCCAACTGGGGAAGCACCTCTGGGTAACTAACCCTGCCAGCTCTGGCATTTCAGGCAGAAACACCCCCAGGCAGGCTGGACCAGGGTGCTGTGCACCCCCAGGATGGACCAGCACCCCAGGGACCCTCAGGGAGCAGCCTGGCATGCAGCTGGGGTAGGAAAGGGCTGGTGGTCCCGCAGCTGCAGGCATCTGCTTACCTTGATTTTCTGCACGGTGCAGCTTTCCTCCTGCCCCTGACTCCACACGGTCACGCCAGCCTTGTTATACCGACAGTGCCAGCCCTCCAGGCTCTCGCACTGATCCCTGAAGGAGCTGAAGTCGGAGTCATCTGGGATATAAACCATGTCCCCTCCTCTGGACATGGGGCTGAGCTGCTGGATCCAGGACACAGGCACTGGCTGCAGGCAGGCTCCTTCTGCCTCACCTCCTGGGAAACCCGCCTCTGCCCTTGAGCTCTGCCTTGCTGGGTGCTTGCTGCAGCTCACATCATCCTCCGAGCCCTGAGCCAGTGCCCCGGGAGTGGGCACTGGCTGCCCAAGGCACACCGGGATGGGCAGAGCCTTGAGCCACCCCGGCCACGCTGCACGGCACAGAGCAGTGGGGAGGAAGGATCCTTCCCTGCAGTTACTATCGCAGCTGCTGGGAGCTCAGATGTCTTCCCCGGCTGGCTAACCAGGATCGCATTTCTCTCCGCCTGGCTGTCAGCTCCTCTATTATTCAGCAGGTAGCAGCATGCAGGTAGCTTGGCTTTCAGGGTAGAGCTGCCCCTGGCTCCCCAAGCCCCCCGGCCGTGCTGGCCCTGCTCTCCCCTCGCTGGCACGCTGGTAATCTCTGTGCCTGACTTTGCAGCACCAGCTTGCTGGCGGGATCAGCTGATCACCTGCCAGGAGCATCAGCCAGGCCTCTCAGCAGCGCGGCAGAGGCAATGGGCTCAGCATTGGCAGGATGTGGGTCAGCACAGATCTTGGCATACCTGGGATGGGGCCACAGTCCTGTGCACAGGACCTTGGCTGTCAAGGTGTCCTGGATCTGTGGAGTGGGCTCCTGATGTGGGGAAGGGAAAGAATTTGCAGGTGAGGTGAGCCCCTCACTGGGCTTGCAGGATCCTGGTGATGCTGGTGGGAAGGGACTCCTGGGGGTCTCTAGCCCACCCTCCCACTTGGAGCAGAAAGACTGCCAGGACAAGGTAATGTCACCCATGGCTTTACCCAGCTGTGTCTTGAAGGATGGACTTGCCCCACCTCCCTGGTGACGTGTCCCACAGCTGCAGTACCTCCCCAGGAAAAAAAAGTAATCCCTACCGTCCAACCTGAAGTTACAACTAATGTCTGTTGTCCTTTGTTATATCTCATGCCCTGCTAAGAGAGATTGGCTCTGTCACCTTTGCATCTGTCTTCCAGGTAGCTGTGTGATGCTGGTAGATCCCAACCCACCCTTCTTGTAGTCCCAGGTCCCAGCCCTGCCAGTAGCATCTACTGGTCCCCCTCCAGCTCCTCCACTTCTCCCTGAACTGGGGGACTAGTCTGGGCACAACACCCTGCTGGGGATTCCCCCGGTGTGGTGCAGAGGGGACAACTCCTTCTCTCAGGCTGCTGGCCACACTCCTCATGTCGCCCAGTATGTAGCTTGCCCCATTTGTTCAGCTTCTTGTCCAGGACCTTGTCTGGGACCTTGTCCCAGGTCCTTTTCGCTGGGACCCTGCTTAGTCTTTTGGTCCCCTGCCTGGGTGAAATCTGGGGTTATCTGGCCCATCTTGTTGATGTCCACAGGTTTTTGTTGACTCAAATTTTGAGTTTCTTGGGGTCCGTCTGGACTGAGGCTCTGCCATTTGCTGCACACCCATTGGCCCTAGTTTGGCCTCACCTGCAAGGCAAGGGTGCACTGGCCTCTTCATCCAACCCTCTGATGAGGATGGGGAACATGGCCCCAGTACTGACCTTGGAGTACCCTGCCTGAGACCAGCTGCCAGCTGGGCAGCAAGGCATGGGCAAAAACTCATGGAAGGGACAGCAGGGAGAAAGATGGAGAGCTGCAGCTGCTCACAAAGTCTTGCCTGGCACGGAATGCTGCCTGCCACTGCCTGCAGCTGCTCATGCTGTAGCATGGTGAGATGAGCAGCCGCCCCTCCATGCACATCAGCTCATCATAGGGCTGCACATTTCACAGCTTGGACTGCTCTGGGTGCTGTGGTTGTCTGCCAGTGAGGCAGAGATGCCAAGTGCCACGCTTGGTTAAAGAGCTGCCGCAGTGGGCAGGGAGTGGCAGATCTTAAGCTGGGGATGGTGCAGAGGAAAGTCCTTGGGATGGCCTTGGGGCTGCGCAGCAGGGAGCAAGTCAGGCCAGACAGATTTATGGTCTAGAGCTGTCTAATGCCATTGCTGTAGTGTCCCATGGGGTGCACAGGACTGTGTGTGTGTGAGCATGTGCACCCCTGTGTGTCCACATGCAAGCATGGGCAGTCACCCCAGTCCCTGTGAGAGCCAGACATGGCCTGGAAAGTCTATGCATGGATGCATGGGGAAAAGTAGGACCCAAGCCTGGGGGCTTTGCAGCTCCAAAGTGTGTCCATGGCGTTAAAGAAGGGAGGACGCTGCAGTCCTGGGGATGAAGGAGCTCCAACTGGCTGCAAGGGAAGGAGCAGACTGCTTAGCCAGCATTGTTGAAGTGGGAACTAGCCCTGCCTGGCCACATTTCTCGCTGCACCTGATTGACGGGAGAATTGGTTAGACTGGCTTTCTTCTCTTCTGCATCAGCCCCTGGGGTCAGTGTTCAAGCTGGATGACAGTGCAGCCACCCAAGAGCTTGCTGGTCACCATCACATGTCCCATGCAAGACACAGCTGAGCTGAGATGTGTTCCCCTGATCCACTTGCCCTTGCTCAGGGCTCACAACAACCTCATTTACCGCTGCCCCTAGCTCTTTTGTACCTAAGGTCTGGATCTGGGTGATGCTGCTGGGACTCTGCACACCCCAAGGTAGAGAGATGAAGGTGACTGTAGCAAATGTAAAGCCAGACATTAATGTGATCTTGTCTCTGTCACATCTTGTTTTACTTCTCTTCATGAACATTGACTATCAAATGTCCTGTGGCTGGAGCCACCCTGAGTTTCCAGCCAGGCAGTGGTTGTCTCAGGAACAATTTTGTGGTGTGTCCCCGCAGTATGACAGCCCCATCCTTCCCATCCTCTATGGAGGAAGTGTCAGGAGCTCGGCAGCAGGGAGGGAGGAAATAAGGGATGCTTCTCTGGAGGCATCAGAGCTGCCACCCTAGCAAGACCTGAACATGAGGAAGATGGACTTGATAGGCTCATTTTGCACAAGTGTCTGTTAGCAGGGAGCTGGCTGGACTCTGGGCGCATCCTTGTTGCACGGTTCCTTCCAGGCCCTGCTGTCAGGTCTGGTTGAACCTGCACCCTGGGGTTAGTAGTGTCACCCCACTGCCCTGCAGCATCCAGCAGCTGGTAGTGGCTCATCACACCTGGTTTAGTTGGATACCAGCTTTCCTTGGCTATGGGACACTGGCAGCTTGCGGTGGCCCCATGGCTGGCATGGAATTACATTCCCTAGGCTGACAGTATAGCTGTGCTCCATGTTGGTGCCTTTCCAAGTGAGAAATGCAGCATCAGGAGACAGGTTTGCCCTTCACAAGGTTGTCCCATCTCTGGGATGCTCTCCCAGGGTACTGCTGAGATGCGTCCAACTGCTGGGAGCATGCAGGGTCCTGCTCTTGGCCACATTTTGTCACTGTACATGGGCAGTGGGGGATGACACAGAGGACCACCACATCAGCAGCCCCTGGGATCCCTGCATCCCCCACAGTCACCAGATTCATAAGCAGGGGCCTCTCCAGAGCCTGGTGGGGCCAAGGCATGCAGGGGGTCCTGCTTAGGGTATGGTGAGGAGGACCCAGCTCCTGTCCCACCTGTGTCTGAACAAGGACTTTCTGGACCTTTCCTCTTCCTTTCATTCTTCAGAGCAAATTTCTGAACTCTCCAAGTGTCTTTACAGAGTCTAGAGCTGACATGTGAGAGTGACATGCTGGGAGTGGGGTTGCAGGGCTTTGCATGTGAGTGTTCACAGATCTGTTAACAAGCTTGGATGCCTCAGCAGGATGAGCTTTCAGCCCCTCCAGAGCTGGAGAAGAGCATCCAATCCCCTCTGTAGAGACCACTCCCGCTCCTGCAAGAATCAGCTTCGAAAACCTCTGCAAATTGAAATGAAAAATGGTTTTCTTACAGAAAATAGTTCTGCTTTGGCTTTACGTGAACCACAGCGCTGGCTCCCTTCAGATTCTTGTTCCAGCAGGGTTTATCTCCTGGGGAATGAACAAGAGAGAGAGGAGGAAAAGCTAATGATGGGCTGAGAGTTTCCTGGCCTGGAGAAACCCAACTGGAGCAGTTAGGAAGGATTACAACTGCCACATGGCATTAGGAGATGGTGGCTGTGAGGTGAAGATTGTCCCAGGATGGGAGCAGGAAGGTATTAAACCCTGAGAAACATCAGGTCATGCTAGCTCCAGCTAGGCTGCCTCTCCTTTGAGGGACACAGGGAGAAGCAGGAAAGCCAGGGAAAAGCAAGATCCTGACCCAGGAATGGTGCAAGACATGAAGCACCCTGGGGCTGCAGGGAGCCTCAGGGGCCCTGGTGAGACCCCGAGCCTCAGGGCTGCAGGGACCCGCGGGTGCCTGGAGAGACCCCAGAGCCTCCGGGAGGCAGGCCCTCACAGCCGTGTGCCCATCCGACCCAACCAAGTTAAAACCCAACTTCAGGTCCCTCGGGCACGGCCACGTCATTCCCCGCAGGACAGCGTCCCCCGCATGGGTGACATCCCCAGGCCCGGGCACCGCACCCAGGGACCCTGCTCCGGGCCGTCCCTCTCGCCCAGCGTGTGCAGTCTGGCGCGTGCCCACTGGGTGTCACGCGTGCTCCACGCACGACAGCGACAGCCACATGGCCAGGGAGAGACCAGGGAGACGGACAAGCCGAGGGATGGAGCAAGGAGCAGGGCCGTGCCCGCGGAGGTGAGATGTCGCCCTGCTCCACGCCGATGCCACCAGCTCGCCCACGGAGCCGGAGGGGATGGCTGGGGCTGCTTCTCACCCGGGTGCCCCACACCAGTGCCAAATGGGTGCTGGCTGCTCACCCATCTCCCTCCCCACCCCCACCCCCCCAGGGTGGCATAGGGGGAGGCTTCACAGTTCCCTTCCCCCGCCCCCAGCTTGGTGTTCCCTGCTGCTCTGAGCCGGTTTTGGCACCCCAGGAGCAGCCCAGTCTTGCCAGTTCAAACCTGAGGGTTTGGAGTGATTTGCACTTCAGCTTCAGGCTCTTGGGACACTTGGTATTACTAGACCCAGTTAAAGGCACCCAGGACAGTGGGCACCCCTGGGGGCACACTCTTCCCAGTGCCAAGGAACCCAGAGACACCCCACGCCCACCACCACTACCCCCCACCCCCCCACCCCCCAATTTTGCTGTGAAGCAGCAAATGGGATGAAGCCCCAGAAACTTTCCTCTTCTGCCTTGCTCTGACCCTGCACTGCCTTTGCATCCTTCCTGCTCCTGGCAGGGTCTGAACAGCCCAGCCCATCCACAGTGGCTTCCTCAGCCGCCCTGAGACCTCCCAGAGAGGAGGCCAAGGTAGGGGCAGCACTGGCACCCTGCACCTGGGGACCACCAGCTCCTGTATGTTTTAGCACAGACCTTTTTGTGCCACTTCAGAAGATTCTGGTGTCAGGGAAAAGTATGTGTTGGGGGGCTTGCACACCCCAGTCCCCCTGGAGGCTGGGACCCAGCACAGCTGGGGTATCCAGCCCTGCCGGGTCCCTTCCCTGTCCCCTGTGCAGGGACACGGTCTCATCTCTGGCACCATTTCCCAGGGTGATGGGGAGTGGGGGAGCACTATCTCCCACCGGCAAAGGCAGGGCAGGGGGTTCAGAGCATCCATACTGGCAAAGCCAGGTGGCACCGATGACAAAGCATGAGAGGGTGGCGGGGAGGCTGCCAGAAACAATCCCAGGGGCTGGCACAGTGAACAGGGACATGGAAAAGTGGGTGTTCCCTGCCTACCCTGCCATGAGTTTTGGCTTCAGCTCTGCCCTCAGGAAACCCGGTGGAGGACGATGCATGGGGTGTGCTCCCTGGGGCACAGAGGCTGGGGTGGCATGTCCCCCTGCATATTTTCCCCATTGCAGATGGTCAGAAGGTCCCTTGGGTGATGTGACTGCATGTGTCTCCTGCCTACCTCTCTGCTGCTCCTCTGTGTCCTCCTACAACTGGGGTCATGCCAGAGTGGGGTACTGCCCCAGGATGCTCCTCCAGCTACATGCATCCCACATATCGCAGATACACAGCACAGAAATGGCTGCACACTGCACGTGTGATGCAGAGTGATGTAAGGCAAGTTCATGCGTGGATGCAGCTGTGGAGCAGCGATGTGCTCATGGGATCCTGCTACATGCATGGACATACAGTAGGTGCCTGCGACTCCTCCATCCAACTGGTGGCACAGAAGCTGTCACTGACACAGACCACACAACAATGACATGTCTGGACATACATGTCAGCCGCCCACATGTGCCCAGCTCACCGGCACATGTGTGGCAGTGCACACATGGCAGCACATGCAGCTGGCAAGACATGCACCCCACAGCTCAGCAGTGCACAAGCTGGGGGCCCAGGGCAGCCCACAGGCACTGAGCACCCACACACCCATGTGCATACATGTGCAGACACACACAGAGTGGTGTGCAGCCATGCTCTATGTGTGTGCAGACACATGTATGCAAACTGCAGCTGCTTTGGTGTGTACCTGGATGCTCCTCAAAGACCTCTCCTTAAGCCCCCCACTCCCATCTCCTAAGCCTCCTTGTTGCATCCTGCTCCCCCCTTGGCTCCTGCCACTGTCCCTGTACTCTGGCTGAATGTTCCTCCTTCCTCAGCTCTCCCACTGCCCTACGCTGCTCATTTTAGCTTAACTGTTCGGGTGACAGCCAGCCTTGCGTCACCCTTGCCTTGTTTGCTCTGGAGCATCCTTCCCTGCCTGTGCTGCCTGCTGCCAGCCCAGGACCCTGTGCCAGCCCCCAGCTGCCCAGACTCCTCCTCTGCTCCACCACGCTTTTCCCAGCCTGGCAGACAGGGCTGTGGTGCCCGCAGCCCCACAGCCACCAGGCCAGGGCTTGTTTGCACAGTGCCCCAGCCAGGCATCAGGATGATTTAAAAGGACTGTGAAAAATGTAGTTATTTTTTCCCCTTTCAACTGCAAGTCAATACTTGGGAAAGGATGTTTAATTATCTTCGTCACCCTCCTAAATCTCTTTATGAGAGGGTTTGGCTGCAAATCTCCACATCATTTCAAAGTTATTGGCTAGCGCAGGGCACAAGTGGCACAGTAAATTAGTCAATCAGAGCAGGCATGGGTGCCCGCCCCCCCCCCCGCTGCCCACTCTGCACGTGGGCGGTCTCCCCGCTACCCTGGGGCTGTGCCAGAGTGGGTGGCAGAAGGGAAGCCCCCTGCTAACTCGGGCGTTAGGGCCGGTGTCCCCCCTCAGGCATGGGCACCACCTGGGCACCATGGCCCAGTACATGCCCCATCCCTGGGGGCCTGGCTGCAGCAGGTAATGCCACAGGCTGGCAGCTCCTGTGCTGTCCAGGACCAGGCAGGATCCAGGGGACATAGGACAACCAGGGCCACCCCAGGATGACCTCCTGCACCATGAGGTGCACCATCCTTCTCTCTGTGGCATGGTACCCCCAGCACAGCCTTGGTGCACCCCCTTCCAGATGCTCTCCCCAGCCCTAGGGACACGCTCCCTGGAGGTGGGGCTGTGGTTACCGGGTGCCCAGCACCCCCACGGCTAGCAAGATCCACTGGGATGACCTAGTATCACCTCTGGCTGAGGGATGGACCAGGATGGGGCTGAGACATCTGCACACCAAAGATGCTGGGTCCCTCTGACTGCTCTGAGCCCCCCAAACTCCCTAGCCCTCCACCTCATACCTCCTCAAAGGCAGGTGGGAGAGCGCACGTGTGTGCTGAGATCCAGCACGCTGCCGCTGCCATCCCTGGGGCAGGACATACCGAGCCTGCAGGTGCAGCACTGAGTGGCGCAGGATGGAGAGCAGGCACAGCCGTGCTCCCCAACCCTTCCTCTGCTGGGGGGCACAGACAGTGTGTTGCAGCCCTCCACCCAGCAGCATCCCTGGCAGGCAGCACCCGCCATGCCCTAAGCCTCCCCTTCTCATGCAAAGCCAGCAGAGCCAGGGCTGGGCTGGAGGCCTGAGATACGCCAGAACAAAATGCCACCTTCCCGATAATGCCTTTTATTGGACTAGGTGACACGCAGGCTTTAGGGGATAGCAGGAGAATCCTCTTGGCTCATCCGCAGAAAGGATTTCCACAGCCCTCCCGGCGGCTTGTCAGCGCTCGGCTGCAAGTCCCTGAAGAGTTATTACCTCCAGACGCACAGCTCTGTCTGCTGGGAGCTGAATGGCGTCCCTGCCCCCTGTTCACTGCTTAGAAAGATTACGCCGCCTTTGAATAAGCTCCGTGGAGCGCTGCTGCCGACGCATCAGACAGGAGCTAATCAGAAAATTAGCAGGGAAAGAAAACTTTGTGGCAGGAACTTATCTCTGGTGCGGATGCGTGCCGCTCCAACTGCTGCTGCTGCCACTGCTCCCGCGCCCAGCCCCATCCCTCACTGGGCTTAAGCAAAACTTGCCTGTGATTGCAGTGACAAGACCTGCTTCCAATGCATGGGATGAGGAGGTGGTGCGCGCACACACACACACACACACACGTGTGTGTGTGCACTTGGACATGTAGATGCAGTGTGTGCAAACACACCTGCATGCATGTGCAGTCTTATACACACGTATACATCTGTGGATGCTTCGCACAGACATTTCTGTACGTGAGTGCACAGTTATATGCATGCATACTCATGCACAGGCATGCCTACACTCAGGTACGTGCATGCACACACATGCAGACATGTGCATATATATATATCTATATGCATATGTGCACGTGCATCCCTGTATACACAGACACAGGATTACACACCTACATGTGCACTCACACATCTGCACTTATAAGCATGGACCTGCACACACACACAGGCACATGTGAACACACACACGTGTGCATATTAGTGCCTTGAGACCTCTCCCATTGCTAGCTGAGCAGCGAGCAGGGCACAGCTGCTGCACTGAGCCCACCTTGCACCACCGATGCTGTGCTCTCTTGGGACAGAGGTGTGTCCCACTCCTGCGCTGCTGTGACGTTAGTCCCCGTGCTGCAGTGCCGTCCTGGGGACAGCCCCCAGGTGCATTGCTGGACACCCTTGGGTGTTCACGCTGTCCTGTGCCAGGGGGAAGGGCGCGGGATGGGGCTGCGATGGGCAGGGGGGCAGCGAGCTGTGCTGGGGGCAGGGAGCAGTACCTGGAGGCGGTGTGGGGGGGTGATTAAAATGTGGTGTTTGTTTTATTTAAGCACAACCATCAGGGAGAGTTACAGGGCACTGAGCTAGAAAATAGCATTTACAGAAACAGCCTCCTGATACCCGGAGCCCTGACCTTTGCAGACTTCATTAGTGCCATGCAGACGTGTGCAGGCCCAGCCTGAGGGAGAGGGAGAGCAGGGACCCCTCCTCACCTCCTCCAGCCCCGGCAGCCTGCTGTCAGTGCAGCCTCTCCATGGGACCCCAGATGCAGCCACCTCCCAGTGCGGGGGCTCTCTGTGGGATGCTGAACCCCATGCCACTCAGCACTGTGGCACTGCAGTGATGGTGGCACTGAGGGCAGGAGGACATGGACTGTGCTAGGCTGCGGCCAGTGCCGGGCCATATGGCCAGCCCCACCTGGCTGTGACCAAGTTTTGGGAATGGCCAGTCCAGTCAAGGCAACAGTTGCTACGATTCCCTTTTCCCATTCGCTTTTCCTGACTCCAGCGACTTCCCATTGCAGCTCTGGCGCTGCCGGGTATGTGTTTACAGGCAATTAAAGCTCATTAATTGTGCAGAAGCAACAGAGGCCCTGTGGCAATGTGTGGGGGTGAGTCCCACAGGGGAGGAAGCCAGACCCAGCTGTCCCTGGCACATCCAGGTTGGGGTGGGGGGCAAGTGGGGGTCTGCACCCACCTAGGGTGATGCAGGGCTGAGCTCAGCCCAGAGGGACCCTGAGGCTGGCAGCAAAACATGGGGGATGGAGAACATACATGGGCATTGCGATGGGTCTCACCCACCCAGCAGCCCCATGCAGACATTAACCCGGGCACCGAGTGCTGCCAACACCAAACTGAGCATCAGAAAGGGAGTCAAGCCCCCAGCCGCCCTCTCCCTCGGGGGATGCCAGCCCCATCTTCCCCCCTACAGTCCAGTGCTTTGCTGTGGGGATGAAATCAGCTCCACTTTCAGCAGGAGGGAGCTGAGCAAGGGCTCGCTCGAGGTGCTTACCCACACGTGTCTGAGCAGAGCTGGCGCAGGCAGGTGCCGAGCTGCTGCTCCCGAGCTGCCACGCCTCAGAAAAACAATAGCATTTGGTAGTAGGGGGAGAACAACCTTCTTCCGAACGAAGTGATGCTTTGATTGGAAACAGATGCAAGAGATAAGGGCGGGGAGACAGGTAGCCGCACAGTTACGGCATGGGGCCAGTCGCCAGCCTGCTTGCTGTTCCTTGCTGCAGGGAAGGGAAGAGTCCCCGGAGGCGGCTGATGCTTGGCTTGCTGCTTCCCTGCCTGCTCCAGGGCTGCTGGGATGCATGCGGCCTGCCTGGGCAGGCTGTGGTGCCAGTGCTGGGCACGGGAGTGGGTGGAGGATGTGCTGGTGCATGGGATGTGCCCTGCGGTGGGATGTGGGATGCTGGGTGCAGTCCTGGGGGTGCTGCCGCGGCAGAGTGTGGGTGGGGGATCCCGCATTGCTCCTGGGGTACAAGCTGTCCCCTGGCTAGGTGGAGATCACTGGCAGTGGGGGTTCATGGGGAGGGTGTTCTGCCATACTGGAAGGAGCTGCAAGCCTGGGACTTGTCCTGTCAGTGGGAATAGGGGGCTTCATGTGTGAGGCTGAGCCCTGTGCCCCATGTGCTGCTGCCTGTGCCCAGCTTGGCATCCTCCAGGATCAGCACAAGAAGTGCTGAGAGGAGCATGCTGTAGCCTCCTTCACCTGTTCCTCTTCTTCCTCTTCCTCCAGCACTGGCAGCGGGGCCCGGCAAGACAAGCTGAGGCCAAGGGCACAGCTGAAAATAAAGACTAATCATGCTGCTGCTGAAATTCAGTGCCCCTGCCCTCCTGCCCACACACAGGCTGGTGTGTGTGGGGCTGGGTCCCGGGGTGCTGGCGGAGATGCTCAGGGGTGTGCTGCTGTCAGCAGGAGATGGAGAGTGGCTCGGCAGGGCCTGACCCCTGCCCCAGCTTCCCCTCCATCCCCTCTGGCTCTCACACTAGCCTGTGGGGTCGTGGCCTGATGGCCTCCTTCCCTGCTTGGCAGAGGCTGGCGTGAGGAGCGGGAGGGTGCGGGAGGGGTGCGGAGCTGCTCACTGCTGCGTCTGGTCTCAGATGGTTAAGAATGTCCTGTCACTTGAGTGGGGGAGAAGAGAGCACTCACCTGCCCTTTGGAGACCCCCAGATTCCCCTGGCAAGACCTGCAGAAGGTTGTCACCCACTTCCGAGGACGTACAAGCCTTTTTCCCCCTAAAAGCCAGCTCCCAAGGCTGGTAGGCAGCTGTGCCTCGATTCTCTGGGAAGGGATGCAGCACATTGGGAAGGGATGCAGAGCTCACTCACCTTCCTTGCAAGGCTGCAGGAACCCACCCAGCCCCATGCCACCCCACTGCCCCACCGTGCCTTGGCCCAGGGCTGGGCAAGACAGGGCTGATGTGGGGCCACTTGCTGAACTCCGGGACTCAGGCTGGGAGACAGCAGGAGCAGCCAGTGAATACTTATGTGAGCCAGAGCATCAGGGTGCCTGGCACCCTGGCAGCTGGGAAGGGGTCCATCCTGCCTCTTGCCCCAGCTGGGCTCTTGCCTGGGTGACAGGCAGCAGGAGCCACAGTGGAAGATGCTTGTACCGTTTTAACCCTTTCCATGGCACCGCTGCCTTTGCCGCATGATTGCCACCAGGCTGGGTCCCCGCGCCCCCCGCCAGCTGCAGAAGATCCAGCGGGAGGCAATCGGCAGGCGCACACTGCGGAGCGGTGCTTTTCTTCTCTAATCTTCTTATTTCATTTTAGCATTTACAATACACCCAGCCGGTAATCCTGACATCAAACACGCCACGCGCACTTTCAAGCTGCACCGACGTCAGGCTGCGCGAACGCTGGCAGGAGCTGGCAGCTCCGACGTCTTGAGATAACACACAGAAGAAAGACAAGGAAAGCTGCTCTGCCAGTGCGATGAGCAGGCACTGGGTGCTGTGTCCTTCAGAGCCTTTCCCTAGGGGCCACCCAACCTGTCAGGGTGCCCTGGGTGCAGGACCCATGGGGTACCTCAGCTGGCATGACTGGGCTGAGGTGGGTGCCCATGCTGTTCAGGGAAGATTTCGTCTCTCGTGAGAGGCTGGAGTCAAAGTCATCCAAGCTTGCAGACCAGGGGGCAGGGGCAGAGCTGGGTGACCCCACTGGTACCCACTTAGCCGCCTTCCTCCTCCTGGAGCTGCACACACCTCTGGGGCACTTGTAGTGCCACAGTATGCTGGAGGGTCTTCCCAGCCTTCACCTCACCAGAGCATCCTTCAGTGACCGGGCATGGCAGTTGGACCTTGGCTGGGGTACCTGGGGGACCCATCCCCATGCAGGGATGTGCTCCCTCCCCAGTGGAAGGGCAGGCAGGGGGAAGCTGCATGCTTTGGGTCGGGGGGACAGTGTCTGATACCCGCTATCCACTGGCACCACCAGCAATGGGGCTGTGCCATGGCACCATGCCCCACATGGGGCTGCACCAGGGCTGGCTGCAGAAACCCAAAGGCTGGGCAGCTGGTGATGCTCACGAGTCCCTTTCTCTGCTACTCTGTCACTGGTTCTTCTCCTCTGTTGGACACCAGCTGCTGGGACAGAAATTTAGGTGACAAATGCTGCCAGTGAAATACTTCCCTGCCCTAACCAGGTGCGGTGCAACATCCATGGTAAGACAGATCCACCAGCATTTGCTGAGTCCCCTGAGGTGGCTTTTCTTCCTCAGCCTGGTGTCCAGTACTGAGTTTCCAGCTGCTGGGAAATTCCTGGAGTTTTCTCGGAGCTGAAAGGCTCAGCAGGGCTGGATTGGGGAGAGGGGGATGAAGGGCAGACAGAAGCCAGAAAGCCTGAGAAATTGTTTAATCCACCCTCAGGGCCTGGTGAGGATAGGACAGCTGCCTGTCACCCTCTCATGGGTGGTTTCAGAGGGCACCCTGAGGCTCAGCGAGGCTTCTGCATGGCAGAGCATCCTAACGCCCTGTGCCCAGGTGGTGCCCTGCACCCATGCATCTTTACCATCCTCTTCCTTAGCCCATGCAGGAGGAATGAGCCCAGCTAATGTGTGCTCTGCCTGGTGCTGGTGCGAGGAACAACAGCCTCTGGAGAAATCCAGTGGCTCGTGTCCCGGTGCAAACCTCAGTCCCTGCCAGCCCCTTCCTCGGTGTGCCTGCACGGTGCCAGGCAGGCACTCACTGGGAGCAGCTGGTGGGGGGCACCCCCAAGGAATAGTCTCAGGTCTAATCCTTGTCTCGATATTTGGGATTTAATCAGCACTGAAGTAAGTAGCTTTTTTTTTTTTTTCTTCTAAGGCAGAGAAGAGCTGCGACTCAACAGGAATTAATTTGCCTAATTAGCATCTTCAGGAATCGTCTCCCTCCTGCGCATGCCCCAGTGGGGGGATTTCAGGGCTTGAGGACCCACTGTGAAGGCTGTGCCTGGTGCGGTGCTGCCCAGCATGCTGCCAGTACCCCCCTGCCTGCCTGGTCCAGACAGCACTGCCCCCATGCTCCTGCAGGATCCCACCCAGGATACAGCTGTCGAGCATCAGCCGGATGCCCACAGCCACAGTGGCACCCACCAGCCCCATGTGGTGCCAAGGCTGGCCAGCTGTGGCGGGCATGGGCAGTGCAGGGCTGGGGGCTGGAGGGTGTGTGTGTGGGAGCGGGCGACTGACAGGGAAGATGAATGGTTTTAATCACACCGCTTACAGGGCACCATCTGAAGTTTCGTGTAAGTTATGATAGCGACAGTTTGCACGAAAATTGTATTTCCAGGCTTCATTGACTGGCTTAATGAGAATCTTTACGTGTCAGATATTAAATTAAGAAATTAAAGAGCTGTTTCGGTGTGTATAGACTCCTTCCCTCGCACTGAGCTGCTTCTTCCAGATCAATCAGGAACGCGCCTCTAGAAAAGATGGGAGAAGCCTTTGATTTTCTGTCACTGGGGAAGTGAATCTAATACGCGTTGGCACCTAATTCATGTTTTATTAAAAGGCATGAGGTGGATGCTGCCGGCCTCCGCCTCTGCCCGCTGCCCTCTCTCTGCCTGCACCACTCCAGGAGGAGGGAACATCCCTGGCTCCACCATCTTTGGGTCTCCGTGCTGCCTGGCTGTCATGCCATGTCCCAGATGCCAGCATCCCAGGGCTTGGGTGATGGTGAGCACCGACAGGGTGCAGGGCACTCTGTGCCTTGGCCAGTGGGTTTTGCACTGACTGCTAGCCAGAAATTAAAGTCAATTTGGAAAAACCCATATTGGAATCACTAGGCTGAAAAATATTGCTGCTCTCCTGCATTGCATCCTGCGTTGCATCTCTGCTTTCATTTCTGTACTGGCTGGGTTTGACTTGAATTCACTGATTGTTTTGGTCTTCCCTCAGATTTTGCTGGAAGTGTACTTGGCCAACAACTCACCATCTGGTGGGGAACAGGGAAGATGTCATGGCCATGGGGAGGGAGTTGAATGTCTGGAGGACGTGGAATGCGCTGTGGGCACCGGCAGGCTCTTGCGCATGGTGAGCAGGAGTCATGAATCAGAGTAAGATGGGGGCAGTGGATCACTTAACGCTATGCCACGGACACCGGCGATAAACACCTGGCACAGGGGTGCTGGAGAATAATGCCTGGAGCAGGGACCTCAGGGATAAATGTCCCAGGGCAGGGGCACCCAGGGACACCAGAGATGAATGCCACTGAGTGAAGGCATGAAGGGACACCAGGGATAAATACCCCCATTCAGAGGTACCAGGGTCCCACCCAGGGACTCTGGAGATTACCCCTGGGGGCTGGGGACATCAGTCAGCTCAGTGTGGTCAGGGAGGGAGTCCAGCTGGGATGTGTCCCTGTTTCCTGATTCACCTGCTCCCTGCAACACGTCACAGAGGAGCCTGGGACCACCTTGGCTCCTGCCACCATCTCAGGTGTCCTCAGGAGGGGGACAGGGCCATCTGGCTCTCTCTGGCTGGGTGGATACTCGTGTGAGCTCCAAGCCCCAGCAGTAAGCATGACTGGATAGAGTTCTGCTGCCCGCGTGCTCTCTGAGTCCCCTTGCCACATCTCCACCTTTGAAGGTGAGGAGGGGAAGACATCGTTGTTGCAAACTGTCTGTCACAGCAAGAAGAATCACACCTCCAGGTCCCTGAGCATGCCATCCATCTTCAGTTCCCCGTGCTGGCCCCAGCTTCCTCTTGTGCAGGGAAAGTTTGAGTAAACAGCTTAATTTGGCACTAATATGAGCAGAGACATCGTTTGCTGTGTCAACTATTGATTGCACCCTTACGGCCCCATCAGTCATTCAGGCTTTTTCATTTTTTGATATTACAATTGGAAGGGATAAACCTCCCAGTAGCTCTGGGCTGGGCTTGCCATGCCCATGCCTGGGCCGCCACATGGCCAGAGACCCCATGTCCCCGCAGGAGACTAGTCCCAGTACCATTAGCCCTCTCCCCACTGCCACTTGCAGAGTTGCTCTCGTGGCATGTACATGGGTGCAAGGGGGGACATGGGGGCAGCTGGAGCCACACTAACTCCTGCGATGAGAACTGGGTGCTGGGATGCCTGTGGGGCCAGTACCCCGAGGACCCTTGCCTAGCAGGGCAGGGATGGGGTCAGGACTGGGATCCATTGGTGCCGTTGTCCCCAAGCAATGGCCAGACTGGCCGAGGTGCCATCACTGCCCATGTCAGCCCACCCCAGCAGCCAGGCACCCCACTGGCCCTGCCTAAATATCTCATTAAGGGGATTTGTGGGGCTGCTGAGCTGGGCTGTAATCTGGCGCTTACCGTTCATTTGTTCCAGCGTCTCAGGCAGTCGGCAAAGGTCGTTGGATCTTTAATTACGCCAAGGCAAGCGGTGGGCACAGCGGGGAGGACGAACAGCTGCGGGCGTTGGGCAGGCAGCCCGAGAGTGGCAAGCGCATCCCAGCTAACGAGGGAAATGCTTTCTGCCCGCTGGGGCCCCAGCAGACGCAAGAAGCCTTCCCTGTGTGGCATTGTTGTAGCCAGCCAACACATCTCCTGGCTGTGCAGTGACTGCAGCCTTGGCTAACATTGCTCCTTCCTCCTCCTCCTCCTCCTCGACACTGCATTGCCTGTCCCGCAGCCCCAGCCCAACACTGCTTGCCTCCTTTCCACTCAACCTCTATTGTGGGACATGATGGGAGCCCTGTCCTGGGTGCATGGAGGTGGCTGTGCGCATACCTGTGCACACTTACGCACGTTCAGTGCATGCATTGTGCATATCTCAGGGCACACCCTCCCTCCCTTGGCAGGTTTCAGGGCCACGGCTGTGCTGTGCCAGGCTGAGGAGGGTGGCTGGAGCTCTGCTAGGACAAGCCAGAGTTCCCAGCTGGCAAAAACACTGGGACATGCTGGTACCTCGTGTGCCCATGCAAGGGCATGTATGTGCTCCCTGCCTGAAAATGCATGTAGGATGGAGGTGACAGGCATGGGAGCACTGTATAGGTGTGTTTGTGTGCCTCAGTGGTGAATATGGGTTGCATGTGCATGTACATACATCTCCCAGGGCTGAATATGCACGTGTGTGCGTATGCACTGAACGGGCAGTGTGTTCAAGCATGCAGGTGTGTTTCTTAGTACTGAATGGCCCCAGGATTAAGAATGCATGTATATGTTGTGTATGTGCATGCAGTGACGTGGATGCAGCATAAAGGCTCTGTTTGCACATGGACATGCATGTACCTCACTTTTGCATGCACACAGGCTAAGGGATGTGTGTGCACACATATGCCAGCTCCTGTGTGTGACTGCTCAATGCTTGCAGGATACAGTGCATGTGTGTGCTCCTAGCCATGTGATGCTTGTTGGTGCTGAGGGAGGGGGGCTGGAGGGATGCCGCAAGGTTGACAGCACTCCAAAGACCAAGTGACAGCAGGATGGGAAGTAAAGAAAGTCAAACAGTTATTCCTCCCTCCCCTGCATGCAGAGCCATCCTGCTCCATGACGATCATTAATGGACTGTCATATCCCATGCTGACAGGTGGGGATCAGCGCCTGACACAGATTGACAAGGAATGAGGCACTCCAGGGCTGTGATCCCGGGGCAACAGACAGAGACTGCAGCAGTCACTGCTGCCTCCCCCTGCCCATGCACTCTGCCTAGCTGCAGCCCCCCAGCTCCCTGCAACCTGCAGTGTGACACTGCGCCCAGGTGCCCAACAACGCTCAGTGATGGCATGCAGCCCTCCCTGCTGTCCCCACGGGCTGCAAAGCGTGCTGGAGGGATGCAAAGGCTCTGCCACCTGCCCTGCGCCGGTGGGGGTCCCTCCAGCCAGATGTGCCCCCAGGGCTGGCTGCAGCCTGAGTGACAGCCTGTCGCATTAATGAGCCCCAATGCCAGGTAGGATGGCTGACACCCGCGGTCACCTCCTCGGGCCATCCCTGGGGGCTCATCACTGTCAGGCACTGCTGGGGGAGATCTGGGGCGAGTGGGGGCTGACACTGATTTCATCCTTTCTCCTGAATGCCAGTGGAAAGCTGCCTGGGTTTGCCTGATCCCAGCAGTTTTGGGGCACTGATTGTCCTAGAAAACACAAGGGCTCCAGGAGATACACCCATGCTGCCTGTGCTGCCCATGCTCCCAGCGTGCAGGGTCATGCTGCCTGCTGCCTGCCCAGAGCCATGGCCCACGAGGACTGGTGGCACTCAGGACACTCCCCTGACTGGCCCCAGCCATCCTCGGCAGGGCAGAAGGCGGTCGAGAAAGATGTGCCTGGTCAGGGCTGCAGACCATGATGGGCACCAGGCACCTAGCACTGATTCTGGAGCACCCTTGTCTGTGCCATAGCATCATCCTCCTCCCTCAGTCCCACCATTTCTGGACCATCCCCCTACCTCAGTCCCACCATTTCTAAAGCATGTTCCTGTCTCAGCACCAGCATTTCTGGAGCATCCTCTGCCTCAGCATCACTGTTTCTTGAGCATCCTCAGCACAGTTCCTCTGCATCACTGCAGCTGTGCCCCCCAGTGTCAGCTCCAGCTCCTGGCTCCAGTGTTTGTAATAGCAAGAGGTCCTTATTCCATGTCTGCCTATCTCCTATCTCTCTTCCTTCCTCCCACATCTCTGCTCGCTCACTTGCTTGAAGACACACATGCCTAATCCGCTTGTTAGCCTATCCCTTCATCTAAAACCAATATGCAGCTGAATGCCGGAGATAATTAATTGATCAATTAGATATAGAACTGCCTGTGCTCGTGGCACCGCACACATGTGGAGGAGAGGCTGGGCCAGCACACCTGCCAGCATGATTCCCCAGCACACTTCCTATGCTTGCGCAAGTGGGTGCTGCAATTTGTACCTAGTGTGCTCCGCGTGTAAACACAGCCGTGCACATCCAGCTGCAATCACCGTGCACGTAGAGCCGTGCACACCCAACTGCATTCAGCGTGCACATGCACAGCTATGCACACGTAGCTGCATTCAGTGTTCATGTGCACACTTGACTGCATCGCACTCAGTGTGTGCACACCCAGGCATGAGCATCCAGCTGCACTCAGTGTGCACACCCAGCCATACGCACTATATGCTTGCACACCAGTGTTTGGAGGGTGCTGAGCTCCAGTGCTGAGCTCAGGGTGACACACACCACTGCATCTCCTGCACCCCACTTCCTGCCCTGATTTGCTCACCAGCTGTAAGGACACATCTGCAGGTGTCTGACTGGAGGGGACAGGCCAGCAGCAAAGGTGACCGTGGGGTGCTGGTGGCTTGAGGGACCATGGCCAGCCTGCCTGCCCTGGCACAGGGATAGTTGGTTAGCGACTGCTGCCATGCAGTGGGGACCCTGGTCCATGGACCTGCTGCCCCGCCCCAGCCCAGCCTGGATGTGGGTGAGGGATGGGGGCACTGCCAGGAGCAGGTCAGGGCACTGTTGGCACCTCATCACATACACCAGAGCCGTGTGACACTGTGACACAGTCTGCAAAGCTGGGGGGTGCCCGCTGTGCTCCCTCAGAGGGTATGAGTGCTCCAAATCCTACCCGGGGGCTCCTGCACCCTGGCGTCCCCCCTCCTCCTGGGTGCCTCCAACCATCCCAGAGCATGAGGCAGGATGCTGAGTGCCTGGGGGGTCCCAGCTGGCAGAGTGGGTGCCCCAGCGCCCAGAAGGGGGACAACAGACAGGGCTGCTGGGGAGGCAGGGCGCTGCAGGGAAGTAAATAATGCAGCAAACCCATGTCTACCAACCCCCTCCTCCACGAGCTTTGAAAAGCAACACATTACCCTGATCTCCAGACATGAGTTTTTGTCACCAAACAGGGTGATGAGGAGACTTTGAAGCAAATACAAACACCGGGAAAGGGAATACATAAGAAGAGAGTCGCGTGTTCTCTTCAGAAAACAATTGCGATGTCAACTACACGGAGCAGCTCCACGGAGGGGGAGCTGCTAACCAGGAACCTGACAGCCCCAAACACCGGGAAATTATCATCAAAATAAATAAATTCTCCCTCTGCTTACAGTGCTCTGATACCTTCCCCACTCCCAGCTGCAAGGAGCCCGGGATGCCCCTTCCCTCCTCTCCTTGCACCTCACGCTGCCCCAGGTGCTGCATGTGCCTCCACCTCTGCACCCCAATAGGTCCCCTGTGGTGGCATCGCTGTCCCAGCTGGGGAAAGAGCACCCCTGAGCCCCTCTGCTCCCACTTGTGCTTTGCATGCATGCTTTTCACCTGCAAACGCGTTTCTTGCATGCACAGTCCTGTCTTGCATGCACATGTTTGCACCCTGCATGCAAACAGCTTGCACACCTTGTACAAGCACTCACACCTTGCACACACCTTCAGCTTTATGCATACATTCACATTTTGCACACTCACACCCCACACACACTTGCACATGTACTTGTGCCCCATGCATGCACTCACACCTTGCACAACTTGCACACTTCGTTCCTGCAGTCCTGCACACACCCTACCTGTGTGTTCCCCTCCTCCCTGACATCCTCCTTGGAGCAGCATAAATACATATATATCCGTATATGTATATAAAGGTAGTGCTATATATAGCATGGAAGATGTTATAATTTTGTGGCAGGTCCCTCTACGGCTGCCAGCTCCTGACGGATTTCGCTTGGACATTTAAGGTGTTTTAGTAATTTGGGCAGGATTTGGGGGGGGGGGGGATCCCTTTGAGTTGGGCCCTGCTGGTGTACCCTGTGTGACGAGGGCCACCAGCTGTGTGTCCTTGAGGAGCTCAGAACAGCCCCTGGGAGCCCAGAGTGGAGTGCTACCCCTGCACCCCCTCAGGGAGCTGGGGAAGGGCCATCCCCAAGGGCATGGCTGGCACTGGGGGTGCCTTGGTGTGGGGGTCCTGCCACAAGGATCCCTGTGAGCTTGGGGAAGGAGGGGAGCACCTTTATGTAGCACACAGTTGCCTTCTCACCTTCACATGCGTGTGCACTAATGCTCTGCACCTACACTCCCGCCCCTTGCATACTTGCAGCACATGCACATTCACATTCACCCCTTGTATAAGCACTACCACCCTGCTCACACTCATCCCTGCATGAGCACTCCCAATCTGCTTATCGTCACCCCCTGTATAAGCACTCCTGCTCTGCTCATGCTCATCCTTGCACCAGCACTCCCACCCTACTCACACTCACCCCCTGCACAAGCATTCCCACCCTGTTCACATACACTGTGTGCACACCCTCCAGCCCTGCGTGCTTTGTACACTTATGCATGCCTCGCACACCCACTCACCTCTCAGGCACGCACTCATGGCCTGCGTGTCCACTCACACCTACCTTGCACTTTCACACCTTGCATGTGTGCTCAGCCACTGCATGTCTGATCACACCCTGCCCTTGCACTTTCCCTTGTGCTCCTGCTCGTGCCTTGCGCGCATACACCCCGCTGCTGCTCAGGGGTGCCTCCCTGGCATGACCACACTTCAACATCTTCCCATCCCCGCAGCACCAGGCACTTCTCACTCCTTCTTGCATCCCTGGACACCAAACCTTGCTCACACCCCCCTACCTGTGGGGGCATGCTGTGGACCTCGACATGCTGGCTTACTCCCCCCTGCATTCCTGTAGACATCTCTCCCCATTCCCCCCTTCCTGCTCCGCTCATCCCCCATCCATCCGTCCATCCACTCCTTCATCCATCCATCCATCCGTCTGCCTGACACCTTTCCGTGCTCGGTGCTGGGCACCCTTCTCCTCCCTCTTTATCTCTGGCTCCCAGCTGCTTCTCGCCCCTCCCCACCGCTCCCTCCATCCCTCCTTCTCCCCATCCCTCGCTCCTGCATCCTCCCACCGCGGTTATCGCTCCCTAACACACATTCCTCCTCCCTCCCTCCCTTCTTCTGCTCATCTTTTCGCCCCTCTCACGCACTCCCCTTCTTCCTTTTCATCTCCACTGCTCATCCCCTCCATCCTCAGATTTCTTTCCTTTCCATCCCTCCCTCTTTCCACCTCCTTGCCTGGGCATCTCATGGTCCAGCCTCGGGGCCGCCACCCCGCCCGGCCACACGCATCCCCTGCATTCCTCTCGCTCACATGCCCCCTCGGCGTCCCTGCCGTGCCCTGTTTTACCCCGCTGCTGCAGCCTTTAAAGTTTCAATCAGCACTCGGCTGGGAGAGGCGGGGAAGGCTGCGCCTCCCGCTCCCAGCCCCGCGACGCCGCGCTGCCACTCTGAGCGCTCCCGCCTTATAAATTTTACATTATTACCCTCTTTAAAGTATATAAAATAACTATTCATAAATTATTGAGGGGAAATTTAAAATACTACAAATGTTTATAAATGTTTATCAAGAGGTCTTCAGAAGTGAGCGAGCGGAGCCTGAGTGACTTCCCACAGCTGGCAGGAGCATGGCAGCTGCCCTGCCCCTGCCCGTGGGGGGATTTTCATGGGACTGCCAGCAGGAGATAGGCACAGGTTCCCACAGCCTCTTTAATTCATGCCCCCATGGATGGTGAGGAGCAAATTACCATCCATGTGCTCTCTCCTTCTGTCAGCAGCACTCTGCGTCTGGGCAGCCCTGGCCCTTCCCATTGCATGCTGCGGTGTGACCCTGCTCTGGGGCTGCCCCTGGGCCAGGGCAGATGGCCTGCCCTGCCAGGGACATGTTTCGCCCTGCTGGGGACAGGTCCTGCTCTGCTGGGGACAAGCCCTGTCCCGCAGCCCAATGCCCGCTGTGTGCCCAGGTCACAGGCTGGCTCAGGGTCCACTGTGAGGTACTGAGAGGTGCATGCACACAAACACCCCTGCGCACGCACACAGAAATGTGGGTACATGCATGGACACATATGCACATGCAGTGCCAGCTGGCTCAGCCTTGGCACAACCACCAGCACTGCCTGGCCAGCGCTGGTGCCTCCATGGCTGCTGGAACCCCAGAGTGCTGTGGGAGCAGCAGTGCCGTGGCACCAAGCCATGCCAGGATGCTGGTGGCAGGCAGGCGGGAGTGCATGGGATGCAGTGAGCAGGACCTGGCCAGGGCTGCTGGAGTTGCATGGCAAACAGATGGATCACAGCACAGGCATTGGCTTCATCACCCACCAGTACAGGTCCTGGCACTGACAAACACACGTGGTACCTCCCTGACAAGCACAGTGCCTCTGAGACTGGGCAGCTGGCACATCATGGCATGGCATGGCATATCCCTGCAGGTATGGCACTGCCAAGCCTGGGCAGCCTGCTTGGCATGGCACAACACAGGGTGGCAGTGCACAGTGCTGCAGAGATGGCACTGCTGAACATGAGCAGCCTGCATGGCATGGCACAGCATGGCATGGCATGGCATGACACCACCCTGCAGGTATGGTACTGCCAAGCCTGGCTAGCCTGCTTGGTACAGCATGGCACAGTATGGCATGGCAAAGTG
>JAVJGI010000064.1:45344419-45375634 GCA_035590275.1 Ibycter americanus
CCACCCTGCAGGTATGGTACTGCCAAGCCTGGCTAGCCTGCTTGGTACAGCATGGCACAGTATGGCATGGCAAAGTGTTGTAGGGATGGCACTGCTGAGCCTGAGCATGCTGCACAGCATGGCACGACACTGCAGGGATGGCATCACTGAATCTGGGCAGTCTGCTTGACGTGGCACAGCATGGCAGGTCATGGCACAATCACATCCCTGCAGGGACGGCACTGTTGAGCCCAGGCAGCTGGCATGTCACAGTCCCGGCATAGCCCTGGCACAGCCCTAGCACTCTGGCTGGCACTGCACAGTCCCAGCACAGTGATCCTGCCCAAGGAGATCCAGGAGCCAGGGTTTGCCCGCAGGCAGGGTGTCACTGGCAGCTGGGGGCAGTGCAGGAGGGTGCCCAGAGGTGGGCTTTGCTGAACCACCTGCCCAGGGAAAGACAAGTGGCCGGGACAGCTGTGTCCCCATGCAAGACACAATCATATGCAACATGCACACTGCAGGACACGGATACAACCAAGGCTACTGGAAAGGCACAAGACTGGAGATGTCCTCTGGCCTGGCCACTGTAGGAAGCCCAGCACAGCCCAGAGTGCCCACCACGATGCGAGCTGTGCCCACCGCAGGGTGGCAAAGGAGCTCTACTGTAGCCCCAGTGAGTGGGTCTTGCCAAGTGTGCACAAGTCGTGCGTGGATGCTCACTGATCCTATAGCTTCCAACAAGAGCTGCCTGCAGGGATTGTGTTTAAAGCATCGGCTGATTGGGGTAATCATGGGAGCACAGAGTGCATTAGCTGTGAAGGTTTATAAAGGGAAATTAAAATAAAATTGGATGTGACAGAAAAGTACATGGAAAATTAGTATAAGAATATGAATATTTATGGCTGCAGGAGCATGCACTGGGAAAGTGCTCCTCTGTGCTCCCTGCCACCCTCCTCGCTGTGGCTCTTGGGCAGGTCCCTGGATGCAGCACCCAGCGACAGGGCCAGGCCAGCCCCGGTGGGCATGCTGCACTCCCGTCACCACCACTGCACTCCTCTCACCACGGATCTCCCTTTGGGGGGACTTTGGGAGTGATGGAGGCTATGTGTCCCACTTGCATGCCCATCTGCCCCTTGCATCCCAGCGGATGTCTACAGGGCTGGTGTGTCCCAATGGTGGCACTGGTGCAGGAGCACATGGGTGCTTCCACTGCTGTGATGGCATGATGGCACAGGGACGGGAAGAGGCACAGCTCAGGAGCATCACTGGTGGCAGAGAGGAGGGGGTTGGCACCATGCGGTGCTGGCACGCGTCGAGGCTGCTTACGCAAGAATTAGGGCACTAGGACAGAGCTCAGCCTGCCAGGATGGCAGGGCACAGCTCTCCTCCTGCCCGCTGGGGCTCTGCCCACCCGGCCGAGCTCTGGCAGGGCTTGCACCAGCAGTCAGCAGCACTCTGCACTGGCAGCTCCCCGGCAGCGTGCTGAAGATGCCACCACTCTGCTGGGGACAACACTCTTCCCCCCACCCACAGCAGGGGGCTGCCCACAGCATCCCTGCCTGCCTGCCCTGCCATGGGCCTGGTGCCGGACCCAGGGGCAGCCATCCCCCGTCCCCTCCCACTGTCACACTTAGAAGCCATTAAAATAATTGAATGCTTTAAATATTCAGAGCTCGGCTTAAATATTCATCAGCAAAGTTATTCTGATTGCTAAACTGCACCAGCACAGACTGGGAAATGGTTCCTCTCAACAGAGCTCCCCCCACCCATGTGCACCGCCGTGCGCACCCCAGCCTTCACATGGGCACACATGGGCATGCATGCACACACATGCATGTACATACGTGTACACACATAGACACATGTGTATGTACATGTGTATGCGTGCATGCACCTTTGCACAGACATACGTATGCATGCACACACAGAGAAGGATGCACGCACACACACTCCCAAAGTGGGTGGGTGCAGGCACTGGGAGCAGTGGGGGACACTGGGAGCATGTTTAGGTGGCTGGTTTGTACCCCCCACTCAAGCTGTTCTCCCCTGGCAAGACTTGGGGGAGGCTCCCAGCCCAGCACCCCTGCAGCATCCCCATCACCGGCCACCCTGGCACCAGCAGCCCAAATCCCACTCCAGGGTCACTCTAGGGTTGTTCACAGCACCCCCATATCCGTGTTACCCGGGCTCCTGGCATGGCCCAGGACACCGCAGCACTCACCTCTACTAAAAACATGTGAAAACTGCAGTGTGCTGTGCACCTTGAGTAGTATTTCTGGGCAGTCTGTGCTGCAGGGGTGCAAGGCCGGGCAGCTGAGGATCCTTGAGCCCAGGTTTGCATTATTTACATGTTTTTACAATAGGGCAATACAGATTAAGGACTGACTCATAAACAAAACAGTAGTGAGAGACTGTCCGAAGCTGAGCTCATTGCCTGGGAAGACATTGCTTTGAACCCCCCTTGCCTACCCCAGCTGCTCCCTACTGGTACCCCAGCCTTTATGGTGCTGCCAAGCCATCATGTGCTGGGGACTGGCAATGGAGAGCTGATTTTGAACACAAAAGGAGGGTTTGCTCTCATCTCTGCCCAGCTGATCCAATCAGCTGGGCCTGTCATAGCCACACCTTTATTCTTCCTAAGTGCCCGCTGTGTAATCCTGTCCCTCAGGCTGGCTTGCCTTGGGGATGCTCTCTGTCAGCTCTGCTATATGTCACTTGCTATGGCCACTTGCCAAGATATGCCCAGTCTCGGCCATACCGCTGTGCCCTTGGCTCTTACAAGCAGGTGATACTCCACTTTACCTGCTGCTGTGTATTTTCTTGGCCCACAAATGCTGACCAGGATGGCCTGAGCTGGGGTGTGAGGGAGAAGAGCGGCAGTAGAGTATCCCCCGCAAAGCTGGTGGTCAAAGTGGGACCCATTGGGAACCCCAAGAAGGTTAAGACCTCTGCACCGTGTCAGGGCTCTTGAGCTCCTCTCGTCTTCTGCTGAGCTTGAAAGCACTCTCGTATAATCTTCCATTAGGAGAATAAAGATCATTGCTTGACACCTTTGTTCCTGGAACAAAGGAACTAGGCTAAGAAAAGAGCAAGAGGAGGCGAATCAAGAGCTGATATAACCCATGGCTGGAAGCAAAGGATGCCCTGAAAAGAGGAAAACAACTTGCTAGGGGCAGCAAAACCTCTGCCACCCTCCAGAGGCAGGTGAAACCAGAGCCAACACCTGCTTTTAAGAGGACTTTCTTCTTCACTGAGGTGCACCGAGGTGCAGCAGCATTGTGGGAGCCTGCAGGGAGCCCACACATCCCCGGCCAGGCAGACGCACCAGTGCTTTCTCTACCTTCCCATCTGAAGTCTTGCAAGAGGCAAGATCTGAAGCCCAACACTTGCAGGAACAGGGGAAAACATCCATCATGTGATGCTTCAAGAGCCACCAGACCCTCCAGCGAGGTTCTGCAGCCTCCCAGCACCTTCCTGGTGAAACCTGCCAGCAGTCCTGCGTCCACAGCCCTTGCTGCAAGTGTTGTCGGTCAATAAAGAGCTTTTGCTTTCACACAGGACACATTTTCTCTCCAGCAGCTGGCTGGCAGGGAGGGTATTACACGTGGGCACTGGTGCACAAGTGCATTCCCATGTGCATATGGGTGCTGGCATGTGCAAGCACACAGAGAGGTGGAAACAGCCCCAGCAAAGCTCTACAAACAGCACCGATGAAATTGTTCCTCAAATACCTAAAGCAGGCTTAGGTTTAAGCAATCTTGCGCCAAAGACGGCTCCTGCATACATTTTGCAGGCTAGAGCTGCATCTTTAATCCCGAGGAATCATGTACTTTGCATCTGCATTTGCCATTCAGATTCGCACCGCAGCAAGATGTGCCACACTGCGCAGTGCTGGGGAGAGGGGGCTCGGGGCTCCCCATTGTGCCAGGGCTGCCGGAGTGCTGCCAGCCCTGCGTGGCCATGCCCTGCCCGTGCCATGGCTCAGCCAGACGCAAAAGCAGAGCTGAGCAGGGCTGCCTGCCTCTCCGCGTGGCTGCCGAGCACTGGGAAGGAGTCTCTGGTTTATCAGATACGATTTAATCAGCCCTATAATTAGATTAATTTGTTGATTTGATAGCAACCCATTTCTCGCTGTTAGATTTGTTTATGTGTGTTTTATGCTTCAGTTTGGCAATAAAATAGGAACTGAGGAGGTGGGAAAGTCCCTCCATGTGCCCGTGCTCTGCCCCTGTAGAGTGCCTGAGCAGGAGACATGCATCCTGGGGCACTGCCAGCTCCTCACGTGGGGCAGGAACAGTTAGGATGGGCAGCTGCTGGGCTGCCACCTCACGGGCTGCTGGGGATCAGTCTGCTGTGGGGAAGGTGCATCCCTGTGGGGGCAGCTTGGGGGGACAGAGGTACCCGGGATGGTCCCATGGCAGGAGGCATCCTGTGCCCTGGGCTGGGCTCAGGGAAGCAGCTGCAGGAGCCAAGGAGCTGCAGCCCCCTGCTCGCTCACTGCTGCCTGGGGTCTCTCACAAAGGCCAATTCTCATCGCTGAAGTGGGTTGCATTTTGTTTTGATGAGTGGGCATGCAGCTGACCTGAATCTGCTGCATCATTTTCCCTGGTGCTGGCAGAGAAGCTCTGGCCAGTCCCACCCCAGTGACCTCCCTGCATCCTAAAGAAACATCCCCTAAAAGCAAAAAATAACCAACCCCAAAACTGCTTGTTTGAGGGGGGAGTAGGTGGGCTGCAGAATGTATTGCAAAACAGAGGATGCTCTTGCTGACTTGGTGAAGCAGGGGGGAGAGAGGGCTTCAGAAAGGCTTTGCTCACCCTCTGGGCTCTGCTGCTGGCTTGCCTGCCCAGGCAGCACCACACAGCAGCCAGCAGCTGCTGCTGACAGATGCAGATGGACGTGGCCCTTGTGATGCCTTCAGGTATGGGCTACACACAGCCCCAACCTGCCACAAGCCCTGCCTGCCCCATCAGGCCTTTCCAGCAAAGGAGCGAGTGGCTCACATGTGATGGGGGCAGTGCAAGGGCATGCATGGGGGCAGGATGAGTCCCGACCCTCCTACTCCTCCTCCTCACGGCTCTCCCCATGGCTGCGGCAGGATGGGAGGTGTATCATGTCGCATCACCCAAGGTGGCTGCTGGCATCTTGGCTGGACAGGCGCTGCTGCTCCCAGGTGTGGGACAGCCATGGCACCCCTGCCACCGGCTCAGGGCCACCTCCGTGGCAAGTCATTCCTTCACATTGCTGGCAGCTAATATGGCATCACCATTTGCCAGGCTGGGAGCTGCCTCGGCAGCCCTTCCCGTCTGCCTCACAAAGGGAACAGGCTGAATAATTAAAATTAAAAATAATGATTTTGGGGAGGGGTGTGGAAGGCTGGGAGAAGCAGGCAGGAGAAAGGAAGGCAGGAGAGATGTGGAGCGAGTGTGAAGGTTTGCTGGAGAAGCCAGTGCGAGGAGCTCTTTGATGGGCAGCTCCTTTGATCAGAGATCTGAATATAGCCCTCACGTTTCCCCCGTGTGAGCCTGCTGCCTAATTACCAAACAGCAGGGCCGCTTTGAGTCCTCGGCACGTTGCTGTAATAGATTTCACCACGTCCAGCCTGGAGAAGGACATCGATTCTCCCCACAGCCACAGACTCATGCTAAACATTGCGTCCTATCGATTGTTTCTCCCCTCCCCCCCCTTTCCTTTTTTTAAAAGAATTTTCTTTATTTTCATTAAATCATTAATCAGGGAGAAATCTACATTTTTATCATTTCTATGGCTGGAGAGGAAGAGAGGAAAGTTATATTGCCATAGAAACCATTCCCTACCATTCTCAGCCTCCGAGCAGTCCCTCTTGTGCTGTCTCTTGTCAAAAGGCGTAATTGTTGCTCCTGATCTTCACTGCTCAATTAGCAGTGATGTCTCCCTTCAAGTTAATTGCTGGAGATGGGAGGAAGTAGGACAAATGTAACCTTTTAGATGAAAAGATCTCTCCCCCCACACTTCCCCGCCTTTCCTTGCTTGCATGCACTCGAGGGCCCCTTTGCAGCGAGCTACAGTGAGGGGAGCCCCACTGACTTG
Organism: Ibycter americanus; assembly: GCA_035590275.1. Taxonomy (NCBI): domain Eukaryota; kingdom Metazoa; phylum Chordata; class Aves; order Falconiformes; family Falconidae; genus Ibycter; species Ibycter americanus. The sequence continues at coordinate 45,350,468 of JAVJGI010000064.1, forward strand.
GCCAGGAGTCGCTGCTTGCTCCATCACTCCCACACAGTACAGGGCTGGGGACTCCTTCCCATCTTCCTCATCTTTTTATCCATGACAGGAGCCCTCTGTATCCCTCCTTGTGTCCCTCTGCCTCTTCCAGCAGCATCACTGCCAGCTCAGCCTCTCCCTGGCCAGCTCCATGCTGCTGGGTGTCACCCACGCTGGCATGTCCTGGCTGGGGCAACCCTCGTGGATGCTCCAGGACTGCTGGTCCAGCTCACATGGCATGGTCCCATGCTGCAGCAGAGCTAGTTCCTCCTGCACCAGCAACAGCATTTGGTGGGTTCACAGTGATGGGGTGGCCATGGTCCAGGAGCAGGGGGACCCTGCACATGCCCAGGACTTAAAAATTGGTGACAAAGTAGGGCTGAGCGTGGAGGAAATAGATGTGAAAACAAGCACGAGGCTTTCTTCCTGCAGAAATAAAACAGAGAAGACCAGTGCAGACTGCAAATGTGTTTGATAGGAGCAGTGACCCTGGGTAGGAGGAGAACGCAGAAATGCTGCCTGGACAGAAGATTTTTTCAGCCTCGAGGGAAGACAGACAAGCCAAACAGTACATTAAGGAGTGGAGAAGTGTGGCAGCTGCCCATGCTTCCATAGTCCAAAGAAGAGCCCTTAAACAATGCCTAGCATGTTCATCAGACACAAATCACTCTAACCAGGCATGATGTGGAGGGCACAGACCCACGTGGCGCTGCCAAGCATGAGCAGCACCACGGACGGGCAGCAACAGGGACAGGCAGGGACACTGCTGCAGGTCACCGTGAAGTGGGGACAAGACAGCCTGGCCAAACCTGCGTCACAGGATCCCCTCCCCATGTACCAGCTAATGAAACAACTGAGCTCCCTGTCTTCCCCAGTGTGGTGGGGAAGGCAATGTGGACAGCTGGTGAACAGCAGCAGATGGAGGGTGCGAGGGTGTCCAAAGAGTTGTCTGGCAGCCAGGAGGTGTCACAACCCATGGGGGACACTGGGGCACCCTGTCAACCCTGGAAGACCACTGAGGAGGTCCAGGGCAGATCCAGCTAGTAAAGGCTGACAGCAAGGAGAGCTGATACTGCCTTATGGTAGTTCTTTGCCCCAGCCCTGCTGTCCCCAGCTCCATCCTAGGCCCTGGGAGTTCCCCTGCAGACTTTCTCCCCACAGGAACCCCGGATGACTGTTTTGGGTAATAATCCCTTGTAATGTCCCCAGCCGTCCTGAAACACCCTTGCTCTGGGGTTTTCTTGGTGGTGGTGGGATTGCTATAGCTATATGTGCCTTTGAGGTTTGGCCCCTTCAGCAGCAGTGACAGGGGAGAGGTGTCACAGATGTCCTCGAGCACCTCTTTGCCTTTGTGCGACATCTCCCCTGCAACGATCCCACTGCTCCGAACTGATTCAGGGCAAGAAGAGCCCTCACCCCCCACACTGCCTCTATCTGAGCTGCATCACAGGAGGTCTCAGCTAACTGAGGACCATAGCTGCACAGCCAGGACATGGGGGACTGGGTGGATGCAGCTTCTCATCCAACATTTTTTGAGCAACTCTGTCCCCAGTGCTAGATCCAGGCAGAACCACAGCTAGAAACTCCCCAAGGATGCTCTAAGGAAGAGCCCATGTCACTCCCAGAAGGTCTTGAGCTCAGCTGAGAGAGATCCACCTCCTTCAGCAAGCCCAGGAGGCCAAGCAAAACCCCGCTCAGCACAACCAGCCCTTGCTAGAAGCACAACCTTGCTGTGACTCAGCAAATCACTTGCATGAGGACCTGGCTGAGAGGCAGATAAGCACACTGCTCATCCCCATTCCTGCTCTTGGGGTTACACTGAACTCCGAGCTGGTTAGTTTTTGGGTAGACCTGTTGAACAGTAGAAAGGTTGGGAGCAAGATGTGATGGTGGTGAAGCCAGCAGGAATTGTGAAGCAAGGGGAGCCCTCACCTTGAGATGACGGCAAGGGACAAGGGCACCGCTGCTCACACCTTGAGCAAGAGCAAGAGATGCTTTCCAGCCTGAAAAGTGATGGTCCCAACCGTTGGTGGGCTTGGCCCCTCCAGCTGACCTTCTCCTTTGCTGTTCTGCCAAGTCAGACAGTAATTATTCACTTCACTTTCATCTCATGGGGTGGGGACTGGGGGACCCAATCTCGTAAAGCCACAGCTAGGTTACTCTCCCGGCTCCTGTCACTCGCAAGATGCATTGCTGAGCAGATCCACCCCCAGCCCTGCTCTGTGGCAATCTCCACCTTACTGGCCGAAGGCCACCAAGTCTGCCTGCCTGCTGCTGTCCTGACCTTCTGCTTTTTAGTGCCGCATGCCCTGGCTCCTCCTGTGCTTGGTTTGCAGGTCCAAGACAAGGACCCACACCACCACCGTGCATCAGCCCTGGGGCCACCTTGCAAACACTGCCCTGGCCATGCATGATCCTTCTCTAGTGGTTGGGATGGTCCTTCTGTAATGCTGGGGATGCTCTGGAAAGTCTTTAAGCCAGAAAAAAAAAGGCACATGAGGCTGAAAAGAAGCATTTTGGGGGCTGAGTGCATGGAGGAATCACTCGAGGATGCTCCCCTGCGTGGATGAGCACTTCCCTGGCCCCTTGGCTCCGGAAGGCACAGAGCAGCAATTGGCAAGATGGAGCTCAGCTCCCTTCCGCTGGATGCAAACAAGCCCTTAACATTTAAGCAAGTGCCTCTGCTTGTGGAGACATGCGGGGTGCCGAGTGCTCACTTCAGTGCACCTCGTGACTCACACCCTCTGCAAGAAGGTCGGGGAGGAAGATGGCGAGGAGGAGAGCACCCAAAGGCACCAGGCAGCTCCCCTCCTATCGGCAGAGGCGGCAGGAGGCCAGGGCGCCTGTCACTCTGCTGCCCAGGCCCAGCTACTGTCCCCTGGCTCCACCACTCCTGCCACAGCTGCAATTAAAGCTCACCCTGATTATTGCATTAATGTCAGGTTTGCATCTGATTTCCCCTGTGCCAGGTAGGGAGGGGCCGGCAGGCTTGGAGAGGGATCACACGTGGCAGCTTTTAATAGAAACCCGCCCGCCTGTCACTGGCTTATCATTTCTCTTGAAACATTTGCTAATTACCAACAAGCTGGTGTTTGCGTTTCAGGTGTGACGTTCCCCTCTGCAGCCTGTCTCCCCCGTCCTCCTGGTCCACACCCAAGCTGGCAGCAGTGCTTGGGGGGCTTCGGGGAAGGTGGGACTTGCAGGGTGGGCTCAAGAAGGGCTGTAAGGATCTGGTTGCTTCTGGAAATGGACCCAGGGGTGGGTGGAAAACAGGTCCCTCCCATTGCTCTTTCCTCCCAGGCATGTCCCTTGTTGTTTTCAGGGAAGGACGCTTCCTCTGGAAGTGTCTGGAGAGTTAAACCTGGTACGTTAGGGCTTTGGGATCACACCAGCCACTCCGTCCCACCCTGGTGATGCTCTGCTGGACCAGGACACCACTGCCACCAGCTCTGCCTGGGCAAGATGTGCACCCCTGCACCTGGGTAAGCCTGCCCCACACATTGCCCCTTCAGACCCTTACCATGGGTCATGCCCAAGCTCCTGGGGACACCGGGACTGGAGTGGTGGCACATGTCAACAGCTCTTGCCCCCCAGCTGCTTCCTAGGGATGTGCCACCTTAGCTTTTTCTCCCATGCTCAGGAGGGCTGGGGATGGTGAGCACAGCAGGGCGGGGATGGTGAGCACAGCAGGGCAGGGATGGTGAGCACAGCAGGGCAGGGATGGGATGGGCACCTGCTGCAGCGATGCTCTGTAGGGACAGAGAAAGCCAGTCTTCAGGGGCTCTGACCCCATGGGACATCTCCTTTGCCTCCCACTCTGTGTTTGGGATCCCTCCTGGGGCAGCATGAGCCAAGGGGCTGACGAGCGGCATTGGGCTGGGGATGACAGGGTTGGGAAAGGGGCTGGAGACTTGTTTCAGGGGGTGTCCCAAGGGAGGTGCAATGCCAAACAGCCTCCTGCTCCTCTGTTACCCCAAGCACTGGGTCTTGCATGCTGCCCCGCGCCAGCTGCCCCCTCCTTGTGCCCAGTTTGCCATGGCAGTGAGTGTTCAAGCATCGTCGCACTGCATGCAGAGCCTGGAGAGGGGGGATATTTGCTGAGCCCAGTTCCAACCATTCCTAGTGCAGGAATGTCACTTGGGATCCCCCAAGGTGGGAGACCCTTGTGAGGGCTCCCCTGGTCTATGCCAGCCCTGGCAGGTCCCTGCTCCCCTGCATGTCCCAGCTGCATACAGAGCCCCTGTGTTTCTCCAGCGGGTTGCTACACATGGTGTCTCCAATGGCTCAGAAATGCTCCTTTTATCCCAGTGAAATCTGTTTCCCTTCTCTTGCCAGCACCAGGGATGCTGATGAGGTGGAAGAAGCGGAGGGGCTATATGTGAGACCCCCCAACTTTACCCATCCGCTTTCTGAATGTCACGATTGCCACGGTTTCAGTGGTTGGGAAGGGGCCAAGGCAGGTGCCTCACTGGCTGGGGAGCCCACCCGGCGTGGGGAGAGGCACTCCAAGGTACCCAGTTTCCCGGGGGCTGGCCAGCTCCTGCTGCCACCCGGGTGAGTGACAGCTCCCAGCCCCCCAGCCTACCTCCCCCCTTGTCAATCCACTGGGGAATTATTTATCCTGACAATAGCAATTGTCTGCACAGGCCCTTCCCCCTCCCCAGCACCTACCCCAACAAAGGAAATCATCCTGATATGAAAGGGAAAATTAAATTACCCCAATAAAGACTTAGTGCTGCTTTAATGACATCACCAGACTCAGGCGCTAATTAGCTGAGTACAAAGGAAGCTAAATGTGAAAACGTGAATTTTTGTTCCCTTTTCTCCTGTCGTAGTCTCGGGAGTGGGAGTCTTGGCAGGCATGGCAGGAGGAGATGCTCCAGCCTGGCCGGGTGGCTGCAGGAGCATGCCAGACTGAGCAGAACTGGGGGGAAGAGTTCCCTAAGGGTGTGGGAGATGCACACAGCAGCGAGGGCCCATTTGGATCCAGCCAGGGATCCCCGGGATGCCCACATTTGAATCCAGCTCCATGCTATCCCTGGTCAGTTCAGTCTGCCCCTCTGCCTTGGACATGCAGCTGCACGCTGCACTCTCGCCAAGCTCATGCATGCACACACCTCACATGGCATACAGCACTGCACAGCTCAACCTCCCACAGCAAGTGTGTGCTGCATGCACACACCTCACTGCACTGCACTGCACAGCTCAGCCTCCCACAGCAAGCGTGCACTGCATGCATACACCTCACTGTATAGCTCACACCTCCCACAGTGAGTAGTGCATAGCTCATACCTCCCACAGTGAGTGTGCACTGCATGCACACCCCTTGCATTGCATGCAGTGCACAGACTTGCAGCTCACTGCGTGCATAGCACACTGCAGGCGTGCATGGACGTCACATTGTACACATGAACTGCACCCACATCTCACACTGCACATGCAGCACGGCTGTATGCCACGCACCCTGTACCTGAACACGTGCATATCTCATACTTGGTGCACCCATATCTCTCACGCACTCTGCAGGTCTACACATCTTCACTGCACACCTGCACTGCATGAACAGACAGCTCACACTGCACACATTGTACACACCTCACACCAGGTACAATGCACAGCCCCTTGCCTGAGGTCCGCATCCCCTTGCTCTGGGCAAGCATCTGCCAGGGAAGCATATTCCTGAGTCCTGCCTGCATGACCCTGACACCCAGGATGGTACAAGCACCTCCCTCTGAGCTGTGCTGAAGCTGGCTGTCCTTCTTCCTTCCCACACCCCGTCAAGGCATCATTTCTGTTTGCAGCTTGCAGGCTTGGCCACCTCCCGTGCAGGCAGCATGCACTGCCATGTCCCCCTCATTGCTGCAGACCCCTGCCCTGGGTACCCTGGCCCACAGCCCTTGCAGCCACCTCAGCACCCGGCATCCTCCCGGGCATTGACTTACCGGTGCAGCTATGCTGGTTTTCTTCCAATCCCATCTGAACGGCAACAGTGCTGAGCAGTGCGACAGCCCTGGGGAGAGCTGGCAGCATGATGGAGCTGCTCACCCTCGGGGTGCTCGCGCTGTGTGAGACCCTGCAAAGGGGCAGGGGATGGCTGGCCAAGGGGAGCTACAGCAAACACCCAGCAAGCAGTGAGCCCTGGCCCTCAGGCTGCCTGACCGGACCACAGCATGCCTGAACGCCCTCCTGGGCAGGGTGAGTGGGGAGGGGGGAGCATCTTTGCATCCCTTTATTTGCTTCTATATTTGGGGGTGTTTTTTCCCATTTGAAATCTAATGGGATCTACCCCCCCGAATAATTTCTCCTCCGGTGAGCAGCCGGTGGGGCCATGGCAATGCAGAGGGGATTCCAGCAGAGGCACCCGAGCTGCCCGCAGGCGCGGCAGGCCGAGCAGCAGCGCTCTGCTCCCGCTGGTTGCGGGGAAAGGAGGGGTGGGGGAGCTGCTAATACGTAAAGCCTCATTTTGTTTAAAGCTCAAATTATCCAGAAAGCCAGGATATTACTGTCTTTACCCTGAACCTCATCCTAGCCCCTTGGCCGGCACTTGGAACCCCTCTGCAGCATGCAGGGACATCTCAGGAAAATTTGGGGGGGAGCATGTATTGGTGTCTGCTCCTTGCAGGCTCTTCCCTATCACCTGCTCAGGCCAGGCTGGCAGCAGAGTAACTCTTTCCCAGTGCCACCAGTTGCTCCCAGCTGGCCCTGAGGAAGGCTGATCCCAGGGCATACCCTGGGTATGCAGACCTGCCTGCAACCTTGGTGCAGGATCCTGCATGGGGTGGCACTGCTGGGGACCAGATGACCCACCTGAGATTTAAGGGGATGCTGGTCACTGCTCCCCTCACCTCCCACTGCTGGGGTTCATCCTAGAGGGATGGGTGTGAATGCCTCCGTGCCTCCTTAAAATGACATAGCTGGTCTCCATGGCAACACTTCTTTGCTTTTCACCTCAGACCAAGAGCATCATCTGCTCCATCATCCCTGCAGGCCAGGGCCCAGCCTCCCAGGGAAGGGGCTGAGGGGTGCTGAGGCTGTGGAATACCCACCTGCCCCCCACCTCTGCCCTGCTGGAGTGCCAGCTCCCTGGCATCTGGTCCATGGCCTACTGGAGGGGACCCACCTGGCTGCAGCATACTGGTCCCCAGCTGCCTCCATACTTCTCCAGAAACTACCTCCGCCCCTTCCCACTGCGACCAGTGCTGCAGGATGCCTGGCATGACCATGCAGAGCCTGCCAGGGCTGCGGGAGCAGCGGGGCTGTGTCTGGATGGAGCTGGGACTGCTGGTGGTGCTGTGTGGCCCCTGCCCACCCTGAAGACGTGCAAATACACAGCAAAGCCCCTTGCTCCACATCCACCTCCTCCTGCGAACAAGCAGGCATGCACTGGGCAGTCTGGGAGGCAGGCGAGCACCGCTGGCAAAGTGGAGGGGGGCTGCACCAGCAATACCAGCCTGCCCATCAACCACTCAGACCCTGCTGTGAAAATGAGAGGACAGAGCAGAGCGGCAGGGAAATTGCCCGGCACTCCAGCAAATCCCACCACCCCCTGCCTGCCATGGCAGGGCTGGCCTCAGCCTCTGATCTGGCATGTCCCTGCCTTTCCCTTAAACCTCTCTAAGCTGCGGCGTGATAGCAGCCTGCTGAGCAGCTGGGCTGGCAGAGCTCTGGTGCCACAGGTCTGGCCATCCTTCTCCAGCCCTGAGGAGGCAGGGAGCTGGGGGTGCAGGCTGCCAGCCCCGGGGGCTGTGAGAGCGATTTTCAGTGGGGATGCGCACAGGGAGGAGGGAGACGCATGCATGCAGAGGTGCACAAGGGCTAAGATGCGTGCAGAAGGAGGGATGGAGGCGTGTGTGTGTGACACATGAGAAGTGAAGGTACGTGTGCATGGAGGGATATGCCTGGATGAAGGAACATGTGCACACCAGGGTGAACACAGGGGTAAAGGGGAGTTTGCATCCAGGGATGGAGGGGTGTGTGTGCACTCACACAGGGGGATGTATGTGTGCACATGCATGTGTGTACGTACAGTGGGGGTGTGGAGGTGTGCATTTTCCCTAATGGCACGTTTTCCCCTCCAGACTGTACAGGCGTTAGTTCAGACACCCTCCTGCCTGGGGGCTCCAGGGCCACCCCAGCCCTGCCCATGCCCTGCACAGCTGGCAGTGTGCCCCACTCCCCTGGGACCTGCCTTCTTCCCGATCGCTCCTTTGGCAGGTGACATTTCCTAATACTCACACAGCATTTCCCCATGCTTGGTCTTGTCCCATTACTCCCTGCTGCCCACCGGGAGCCGCATGCAGTTGCCTCCCCCCAGCATCCTGGCATGTGCGCCGCGGTGTGTGGGTGTGTTTATTTATAGGGCTGCTGCAGAGCTGGCATGCTGTGGGGGGGCCTGCCACCCCCCAGCCCGGCTGGGCTCCCTTTCCTGCTTCCCAGGCTGGGCACACACATGCCTACTGCAATGCCCTGGTGCCCGCTGGTGCGTAAATCTACTCACCGAGGGAGTTTATAACCTGGACCAGGCTGGCATCATCCTCATCTGTCAGTGAGCTCTTCTGCACGTTGTTTCCAGCTTGCTCAGCCCCGTTGCAGCCTCCAGGCTTGCCTGAAGTCCTGCTGTTAGGTTAAACTTCCCTCTCCAGAGGCACGTGTGTCCTGAGATCTTTTGTAGCCTCACTGAGGCTTTTGGAGCACACCTGGTACTCCCAACTCATCTGGCCACCGTGTCGACCCAGCTCCCTGCTCTAACAAGGGAGCCTGCCTGTGCCCAGGGCCTCAGGGCAGAAGGACGTGCTGCTGCAGACCGCTGTGTGCTCGACCCAGGACACTGTTTGCCTTTAGATTATAGGGAGACATGAAGAGCTACATGGGGATCCCAAGGAGAGCATGTTGCAAACCCATTCCCTGCCTGTGCACAGACTTTAAAGCACCCAGGCAAGGGCTTTTGAGTCCTGTGGTGCACCTGGATCAGTGCTGCCAGGGCAAGGGCATGGAGGTGGCAATCTGCATGCCATGGGATGCCCCATGGGGCAGCAGCAGCTATTGAGCTGATGAGAGGATACCTGGAGGCTCAGTCTATAAGGGCAAATCCGCCTGACGTTAAGCTCCCCATTTTGCAATGAGACGTGTTTTGGGGGAGACAGCAGGGTAAGGCAGGACCTTGCTTTAGAGGCACCCTGTGGTGATAGAGCACTGAGATCCAGCTCCCAAATGGACTTGGTGAAGGGACAAAGGGATGGGGATGGGTCAGGGTTGCCAGGAGGGTGCATGCTGGATGCAGGCTGTTGCAGGGGGCATGGTGGGGCCAGGCAAACTCTGCCCTGATGCCAGTGCTCTCCAGCATAGGCAGCTGAGCTGCTGCAGCCCCCTCTCATGCCCCAGTGAGAGTGGCCACCGGATCTCTGAGAGCACTGGTCCAGAGCCAGCATGCGGGACAGGGTCTGGATGCTGCGGCCCAGCCCCGCACTGGCTGGCCTCTCATTTGTTCTCATTAAAGGCTGGCAGGGTGTCTAATTAGGCGACGTGAGTGCCAGCGCCCTGCTGACAGACACCTGTGCAGACAGACCTCCTCCTCGGCCTGCCTCGTAATTAGCTTGCAGGATGCTGCTGCGCCGCCCGGCAGGACCTGCTCTGGCACCAGGAAACAAAGCTCTTCCTTGCCGGGACATGGCAGAGTGCCAGGCCCCACCGACCGCCACCGCGGCTGACAGCGGCTGACTCTGCAGCCCCACGGCATGCAAACCCTGTGGCCATGGAATCCTCGGGGATCATCTCCCTGCATCCTGCTCCCACAGGCACCACTGGCACCCCAGCTACATGTCAGGAACTCTGGGTGCCCAATGCATGGAGCAGTCGCCTCACCATCGGCACCCAGCTTTTGTGCCCCCTTATTCACCCCAGGGCAGTGCTCTGGGTGCTGTGGATCAATGGAGAGAGCAAGCTGTGGCTCTCCACACCCACCCATATGCACCCACCTGAGCAGCTCATGGGCAGGGGGAAGGCGAGGATGGGGTGCCTTCATAGCCTTGTGAACTGTGCAGGGATAACGAGCCAGTGGCCACTTTAATTAGATTAATTGGCTCCCATTTGACTCCAGAAGAGCTGTCAGGCTGCAAGTGTGTTCCTGCTGTACCTGCCTAATTACGGCACCGCGGCCGCCACTCTGCAGCGCTTATGGCCACAGAGAGCCGGCATCAGGCAAAACTGTGCCAGGGAGATGCTGCAGGGCAAGGGACACTTGAGGAGGTATGGCTACTAAAATATGCTAGAGAATGAGAGGAAGACGAAGATCAAGGGGTCCTGAGGATGCTCCAGGACCTGGGGAAGGGGCAGAGCTGCAGGAGAGCAAGGGCTGGACCCTGAGAGGAGCTGGAGCACAGGGATGGGGCCTGTGGGGTGCCCAGGAGCAGAGGATGGGGATCAGGGCTGGGGCAGGTGCTGGGGCAGGAGCCAGAAGGATGTGGAGGCAAGAGCTGCAGGACAGGATGCCCCGGGTGGCGGGACAGTGTCTGGAGCACCCAGGTGAGCACAGGTAGTGAGGGAAGCTGTGCCCGAACTCCAGGACCTGGCAGGGAGGGGTGGGTGGTGGGATCGGGCTCTGTCCCTGCTGTTTGTGCCCAGAGGAAGAGGAGGCAGGCTGGAGGCAGCAAGCAGGCAGTGCTGGGCAGCCGCTGGGCAAGTGAGGCAGGGTCTTTCCCAGCTCTGCCAGGTATAGGCACATCTACCTCCTGCCTGGCACTGGAGCCGCTCAGAGGCACCGGCTATTTATAAAAGCCACCCACGAGAGAAGCAAGGAGGTGACAGCCTAAAAATAACCACCTGGGCTGGGGTGGCGAGGCGCCACTTCCCCACAGACTGGAGAGTGGGAGGCAGTACCGGGGGCTATTTTTATCCCTTTTGTCCTCAGCCTGTTATTAAAGTGCTGGCCTGCAGTGCCCACTGCAGCTGAAGCGGCAGCCTTTGCCCACGCAGATGGCCCATGCTCCAGGGCACTGTGTTTTCCTGGAGACACAACCCACTGATAGGCAACGCTAAGAGTGCAAAAAGGCTGGTGAGCAGGAGCTTAGCAGCGCCAGGTGGCAAATAATGTGCCAGACACCCCTACATATCCCCAACAGACACCCCACAACCCGTCTGAGGACCAGGACCACTGCAGGTGGCTGGTACCCCGAGGATTTGCCAGCCATGGGATGCCAGCAGCTCCCCAGGGTGTCTCCCAAGAGAGAGGCAGCAACTGTGCACGCAGGTTGGGAAGGCACACCTGCACACACGTATGTGCAGAACATCCAGCTGATCCTACATACCGCCTCATGATACCACACCAGTGCATGGCATAGGGACGGGCTGGACCCTGCATGCAGTGGGGATGCCCACTCTCTGCAGAGGAGGGGAAGGGCTTGCAGGTACGGGTGGGTACCCCAGAGTGCCTGCTGTGCATGCCACCTGCGCCAGAGCTGTGCTGGCACCCAGGCGTGGAGGGCACACATTGCCGGAATCCATGGGGGATTGTGTGTGTGCGGTTCATCACACAGCTCACCAATGAGCCCCCAGGCCCCATTGCAGCTCCCCAGCACCTGTATAGACCCTGCAGCCCCCAAACCCCACATGGCCCTATAAGATACCAACCTGCAAATCTCCTAACCACAAAACAGGGCATGACACATCCCTGAGTGCCAGTGCAATGTCCCAGTATGCCTGCCCAGCCTCCGAGCCCCAGCACACATCCTCATCATGCCCAGATGTCCCTAAGTGATGTCTGCACAGACCCCATGCCCCAGCACTGGTCCCCAGATGGGGTGGCTGGAAGAGTTGATGGCGCTAGCAGGAGACAGGCAGCTGGGAGAAGAGCAGGGGGGAGGTGAAGGTGGCCAGCCCCATCCTCAGGTGTGTGTAGGACACATTCAGCTGGGAGCTTGTTAGCCAAGACATTAGCAGCCCTTGCAAAGAGCTGACGCGGCTGCAGCACACACATCCCCAGGGCTCCCAGGGGAGCCTGCACTTCAATTCGTGCCGCACACGAGGCCCCCAGAACAGACGCAGCTTGGATGGAGTTATTTTTTCACTGGTGAATGTTAATCCCGGCTCAGCTAATGCCTCTGCAGTGGCTTGCCTGGGTCCCCCTCCAGGCTGGCTGCCGCCCGCGCTTGCCTGCAGGCAGGAAAGGGAGGATGAGTGGGGCAGCCCCATCCCATGGCTCACTCTGGGATAATGCTGTGCCCATGGCAAAGTGCCATGCCTGGGATGGGGGGAAGAGGGAGGAGAGTGAGTGAGCTGCCCATGCCCCTCACCTAAGGGGCTGGTGTGCCCCCAGGTCTGCCATACATGGGGGCACACCCTCAGTGTAGTGCCATGGGGGTGTCCCAGGGCTTCCCTGTACCCATGGGAATGGGGTTGGTTATCAGTGGTAGGGCGGGATGGGTCTGGTACCCCCAGTTCAGCTCCTGCGGGGAATACAGAAAAGATTGGGGCGGTGGAAGCAGAGAAGGGGCTTCCCCAGCTGGTGAGGAGGATGTAATTGTACAGTACAGATTGAGCCTGTCAGGCGTCCCTCTGACAGCACATCCCGGGGCTCCTTCACCATAAATAATAAATAACAGCCCAGAGAGGAGGGGATTAACAAGGACAGGCGAGGCAGTTATTTCCTAATTGATAGTTTTGCATTTCTGCGGAGGCTGAAACTGCAGCCACCCTGATGCCATTACGGGGATAAGGCGCCTCCTCCCCATGGCTTTGCCGAGGAAATGCAGGCAGGGGAAACAAACGTAGGCAGGAGAAACACAGGCAGAGGAAACACAGGCAGGTCCAGGGCATAGCAGGCAGCTAGGGTGCAGCACAGCCAGGCAGAAGGGCAGCTGCAGCCCCATCCCACAGCACCCACCATCCCCCATGGGGGAAAGCCTTGGGGTCCAGCTAGGGCTCAGTGCTTTTCCTGTCATCCTCTATTTAATTTCATTTCTACTAAACCTTTAGAGGAGGGGGGAAAATCCCAGTGTACTGACCCATCCCCTGCTCAGAGAGGCCTGGATGCAGGTTGTTCCATCTCCTGCCTTGCCCAGTATTTGGGGCATCCCAGCTGAGTAGGAGAGGGGAGTGGGATGGGGTCCCCAGGCAGCCCAGACAGCTTGAATTTCCACGTGGGTTTAGCTGAGCTAAAAACATCTCTGGGAGGAGTCTGGGCCAGTTTTGGAGATATAATTATGTATAAAAAAAAGCTTGGCCTTGTCCCTGTGGGGAGGAAATGTGTCCAGCTCTGCCACTCGGGACATGCTGGGACCTGCTGGGACCATGCCAGCCTTCAGGGACTCCAGGCCCTGGCTTAGCCACAGTGGGGGTCTTTCCCCTCCACCCAGCCACCTGCGGGCAGGGGGATGCCTGGCCACCGCTGTACACAGGCTGGTGGCCTGCTCCTGCAGCATGGCCTGGTTCCCATCCTGGATTACCCTCTCCCCACTGACGGGAGGGGGAAGAGCTCACTGAGTGCCAGATGGTGCCATTTAATTTTTTTCTGGGTGAGGCTTGAATCTGTTTGTGCCCGTGAGCAGGACCCTGGGAGACTGATGCAGGCAGCGCCAGTCTGAGAGCCCTCCTGCCTTCGGGTGCAGCTATTTCTCATCCAGAAACAGGAGATTTGCAGCGAGGACCATTCCCCAAAACATCATCCAAGGCTTTTCCTCGCTTAGCAAACATCTCTCACTGCATGGGGCATCACAAGTGTGGCAACCCTAGCTGCCTTCGGGGTGATTTTGCCTGATGATTCAGGCTTCCCCTGCCTGCAGCCCTGCCAGCTTGCCTGCCTTCCCCAGGAGCTGGGAAACCGGGTTGGCTTGAGGGACCCAAGGAGGAGGGGGTGAGGAAGGCAGGGAGATGTTGGTGGAGGCAGCGCTTTCCTCTGTGCTGGGACGGCAGTGCAGGTGCTGCTTGCCAGATTGCTGCCCGTGGCCTCTGCTCAGCTCGCAATTATCCGGGGTAATGGCAGGGGAGGGTGACCCAGATAGCACAGGGAGGAGGATAATAAGGAAGATGTAAGTGAGGCTTTGGGAATGGGAAATAGCAGGGGGACAGGAGGGAGGAGGAGAGGAGCTCCAGGATGAACCCTGAGCTGGAAGGGTGACCTGACACAGCCCAGAGCATCCCCACAGCACACATCATCCCTTATCCAGGCAATACACCCCTTGGTAACCTAAAATGTCACCTCCTGGATCTATGGTCCTGTATGGTCTGGGGTGGAAAAATGGGTAGGCAGAGAGCAGGACTGGCAGCAGTGTCTCCCAAACAAAATCTTCCTTCGCCAGTGAGCACTCATGGCTGGGATGAGTGGAGAGGCTCAGAGAAAGCTGTGCTGGAGGGGTTGCGCATTGCTGCGCTGCCGCAGTGAGCTCTGCTTGGCTTGCAGAAGGGATACAGCTCTCAGCATGGGGCTATCCACTGTCCCCAGGGCCAGGTGTCACACCGCTATGGGGACTTTGCTGGAGGGCACCTTGCAGGAGAGCACCTGAAGGTCAGCAAAGAGGGGACTGAGGCTCCTGCCCTTGCTGAGCACCTTTCCTCCTTGCAAAGGGTCCACATAGTTCTGGGACCCAACCAACATGCACCAAGCAATATTTCATTATAAATCTCTCAGCCCTCTCCCATCAACCCTTCTCCAGGAAGAGCTGAGGAAGCAGAGGTCTGAGCCAGTGCTCATCCATCACCAGAGGGGTGTGCCCACACTACCACCACCTGCTCTGGCCAACTTGGCAGTCTGCTGTGGCTGCTTCCCTTCTGGAAATGCCACCTGTTTGCTGCCTCTGGGCTGCAGCTCCTCTCCGTGACTCGATTTCCCCTCTGGCCCACCCTGGGCTGGGGGAGAGCTCACCTCTCCCCTCCCTGGTTAGGATTTGAGGGTGATTTTCTGAGTCCAGCAATGAAGAGGACCAAAAGTGGGGGACCACCTGTCCTAGTATGATGCTGATGACTTGCTAGCAGTGCAGGGCTCTTCATTTAAAAAAACAGAAAGCTGGGAATGGTGTGGGATGACACCAGCACTCCCAGGTCCCATGGTGGGAGGAGAGCCCCAGCCCCAAGCCCCCAGCCAGGGACACTTGTCCCCAGCCTGGTGACCGGTGACGCTTGAAGTGAAAGCCAAGGGTCTTTGTCCTAGCATGGTGAGCACATCTTAGTGGTGACAAGTCCATGGCACAGAGCAAGGGTTCAGGTTTGGTTCATGCTTGGTTGTGAGTTGCAGAGCCCAGTGGGGCACAGGGTCTCATTCAAAGCTTTATTTGGGGGTGTAGAGTCTGCCCTGATCCTGCCGCAGGCACAGGAGGAGCAGTCCCAGTGAGGGGAGCTGCAGAAAAGGGACTTTCTGCTCCATCAGTGGGTTGTGAGGGTGCTGCCAAGTGACCCCACATGAGCGTTTTGGCTGGGAGGGTGTTTGCTGGCAGTGGAGATCATCGCTGCAAGCACCAGCAAGGAGCCAGGGAACAAGACCCAGTGGAGCAGCACCAGCATTTCCAAGCAATCCAGGCTCATCGTCACAGGGTATTTTCAGTGGCAGAAAAGAAAAAAAAAACAGTCAAGGGAGAGTGGGAAAAAGGATGTGCTGGAGGGATGGGAGGAGCTGCCCCCCTCCCCTCCCATGCAGCCCCACAGCTCCAGGAGACTGGGAGGGCTGGGGTGATGCTGGTGGGGGGCTGGGGCACAGGGCTTTTTGCAGGCTGGGTTTTGAAGGGGAGGCTCACCAATGAAGGCAGCACAATGTCTTCCACAACAGGCTCAAACGTGACTCAACGTCACCTACTTTCCACCACGATGACTTCTGCCGCTTCATCTTCTCAGTGCAAATCTGGGTCTCGGAGTGCTTGAAACATGGCTGTGGAGGGGGGCTAAGGGGAGAAGGAGGATACACTGCTTCCTCCTTCTCTCCTGAGCTGTCCCCAGAGGTGCCTCTGCCCCAGGGGAGGGAGCACCGAGAGCCCTGCAAAGCCACTCTTTCATTAATTGAATATTCAATTTTCAAAATAACCTTGAGGAACTAAATGAAGAGGCTGGGAAGAGATAGCTAATTGTCAGCTGCACCTGCTCGGCACACAACCACAAAAATGCTGCTTCTAGCTTCCTTCCAGCCCACTCACACAATTTACGTTTTGTTGTTTTTTTTCCCCAAGCCATTACGTCAATGCAGAGGGCACAGCAGCCTTGCAGGGCACAAGAAGCATGCCAAGCCCTGGTGCATGGGGTGCAACAGGGGGACTGGGGCTGTAAAAGCTGGCAAGTGGTTTGCCTGGTTCTAGGCGATGCTTTTTTGCAGGGCTGGGAGAGCAGGGTGGGATGTCCAAGGGGATACAGCCCCATGAGGGGTGCAGGCAGTAATGCATGTGGGTGCTGCATCTCGGGGTGGCTGTGGTGTTGGTCCCCACCAGGTTGGGGTGCCCCCAAACTGTGCTGCCTCTGTGGGACAGTGCAGGGGAATGCAATGGGCTGCACAGACTGGCAGAGAGCCTCGGGGCATCTTGCACCCATGCACGGGGGCTGTGTGTATCTCTATGCTGCAGCCCAGGCTCTGCACCCAGTGTCACCGGGCCATGCCTGGGGCTCTGCACCTTCTCTCCGCAGCCAGCCCCACTCCATGACTGCCCATAGTGCTGATGCTGGATTATCCCTCCCTCTTTTGGGCAACCCCCTGCCCCTGCATCAGAGTCACATTGTACATTCATACAGCCACATTCCCCCTAGAAAAGTCTGGGCACCCTTCTGTGCTGGCTGCCCCCATCCATGGGCCACTTTACCCAGCAGGAGCCCCACGACTTGCTCTTCCCAGGGGTGCTAAGCCCCCCGGCCTGGGCATCCCAGGGCAGAGGGTGCCCTGCATACCTGAGCTGGGAGCTGTGGGTGCAGGCAAAAGCATGAGGCACTTCTGCAGCCACTGCATTGCTGCCTGCATGCACAAGGGGCAGGCAGGGCTCAGCTCCTACCACAGCAGGGAGCAGGCAGCATGCTGCAGGATGGGGGCAGCCGGACTGGGCCATATGCTGCCTTTCACCAGCACTGGCCGGGCCTGTCTCTCCAAATCGCTTGCTGCCTCCACACTTGGCTGCATTAATAACCAGCCGGCTGATGGGGAAGGATTTACCAGCTGTTTTTCATGACTCCATTGGCCTCAGATAAATCAGGGAGGGGGTGTCACATGGCGTTTGCCAGGGGCCTGATGAATGGTGCCGAGCGAGTGGATCGCTCACACACTGACACTTACAGACTCTGTCACTTTGGTGGAGAGCGCAGGATTAATGGCCCAAATCAAGTGGGAAGGAATCGCTGGGGTGGTACCCAGCCCACTCCCCCCGCCAGCATCGCAGCTGGCCCGGACCTGCCCTGCGCGGGGGCTTCTGGCAGGGCCCCCTCCCCTTCTTCCCCCTCCCGAGCTTCCCTGCCGGCTGGGCTGGCGTGGGCAGCTCCCCCAGCCCTGGCTGCAGGATGGAGATTAGCTCTAAAGAGCTGAGCACACACAATATTTCCAAAGCAATTGCAAGCAAAGCAGGGAGCAGCTGTGGGCTGAGCAGCCTGCCTCCCTCAATACTAGCAACATCTGGATGCAGCAGCTGTGCTGGTGAGCGAAACCTGTTCTGGGTGAGGGGGAAGGGCACGGGACCCCACCTCTCGGCACAGCGTGTGCTGCCCGGCTGGTGATGAGAAACCTGCCTCTGGCTTCAGGTCTCTGCTCACAGGCTAATTCCTCTCAAGCAGCATTCCCTCCCTGTGCTGTAGGGCAGGGTGCTGGGGGCCCCCCTCGTGCACCCACCACTCTGGGAGGGCACTTCTCCCAATTCCTTGAGGTGTGGGGGGAGCCTTTGCCCGGGGACCATGGCACATTGCAGAGTGCTCCCCCCTCTCAGCTTGCTTGTGGTCCCTGTTGCACAGGACCCCCCCACAGCATGGGTGCTGGGGAGCATGGGTGCCCCAGGAGGGGCTGGGTGCCTCAGTGGGGAGCCCAGCTCTGCTCTGACTGTCTCAGCAGCATCGCTAGGGCTGGAGCATATCTTAAAGGCAAGCTTTCGAGTGAGCTGAACCCCAAGGGGGCTGTAGCTAGGTGGTTGCAGTCAGCTACCAGGGGCTGCTGTAACCTACCCCCGGGGAGCGAGAGAGGACCCAGCAAGCAGGGTCCCCAGCACAGCTCTCCCTGGCCATGGAGGACTGCTGTCCCCTTGTGCTGCTGCTTGGACTACTGCTGACACACACCCACTGCATGTGGGCTGCCCCAGTGCACTCACAGCCCTGCTGCACACGGAGCCCCAATACACACACAGCCCTGGTGTGCTCACACAGCTCCAGTGCACACACAGCCCCAGTACACATACATAGGCGTGTGCACACACACAGCCCCCCTAGAAGCACTTGCCAACACAATGATGTGTGCATGCACAGCCCGTGTCACCCTGCCACTGCCGCCAGCACACTGCCCACCCAGCCCTCCTGAACCACCCACCTTATGGCTTCATCACATGAGACCCCACAGGCCAAGTGAGAACCACAGAAGCAGCAGGATGGGATGAGCGTGGTGGCACCGAGGGCACCCAGCAGCCCCATTGGCACTGGGTCCCTGGTGCAAGGGAGAGCTTGTGAATGCCAGGGCCTCTGGGTAAGTGTGCCACCAGGGATGTGACCGCACATCCTAGCCACAGCCTTTTTGTGTCAGCGCTGGTGGGACCATGCAGCAGTGTCAGGTGCCAGTGTGGCTCAGCACAGCCCAGAGCACTGCTGGGACCTTCTGGCCCCTCTCCTCCTGGCCAAGAAGGTGAGGGAGACTAAAGCTTTGTATCGTTAGTGGGAATACTGAAATGTAAGTACTGGGTGTCTGGTGCTACCTCCCAGCCCTGTGTGGTCATAGGGATGGGCAAAGAAAGCTGCTGGCACATAGGGTACTTCCCCCTTTCCCTCCACCCCAGACTAGCCTGGGGACAGGGCACTGGGGGGCAGCCCCACATCCCCACTGAGCCTCACTACCTTCCTGGGGACAGTCCCTTAGGATCCTGAGGCCAAGAGGCCTTCTCCTGGTGACACCCTTCCTGTCTGTGCCAGCCGTGCCAGGAAACAGCGTGGCAGCAGGGCCTGAGCATGCTTCACAGGATTTCCAGCAAATGCCTTTTTGAAGCCAAAATAAATGAATTATTCCATTTAATTTGGGGGCACAAACAGCAGCACAGGCAGCAGCGCTGCCTCTCCCAGCGCAGCAGCTCCCAGCTCTGCAGCACCCTATGCTCCACAGCACCCTGTTTGCAGGGCTCAGGATTGGTGCATGCGGCGAGGACTCTGTCTGTGCCTGTGGGACCTGCCACCCCTTGGGGCTGTGATGATGGCTGTGTGGGTGCAAAGCAAGGCAGGAGAGGAGCTGGAGGTGAGCCTTTTGCCCAGCCATCCTGGGGAGGAGCAGGGTGCTGCAAGGTGACAGCTTCAAGCAGGCAGCCCCATGCCCACCCATAGGTGTCCCCAGCCCCACCCACTGGGCAGCAGCTCTGGGTGGGGCTGGGGACACAGGCTGTAGCTCCTCAGTGTCCCCAGTTGTGGGCAGACAGTGCTAGCCCCTGGACAGATGGGCTGAAGGAGGGTACAGGCTGTGTCCAGGTCAGCACAGCCTTCCCTGGGGAGGGCAGCTGAGTACACTGCCCAGGTGAGCTCCTGGCTGGGCTCCCGACCGGTGGTTTTGATCTGCCTCCCCTGCCTGCTCTGAGCAGTTGTGCCCAGCTCTGATTGCTGCCGCCTCTTTGCTCTGCACAGGGCCTGGTGAAATATTTACACCTTGCTCCCCTTTGAAGTCTGATGTGATCACCAGCCCTGGCTCACCACAGCTTGTTCCGCTTCCTGCACAGCCCTTTGCACACACTGAGCTCAGCCCCCTTGCACCCATCCCTGTGGCAGGGAAGGGCTTGTGGCTAGGACAAGCCACGCTATCTCCCACTGAGCCCACTGGCCTTGCTCTTTGCCTTCCACACCACTCAGCCTCCTGGCACGGGGTGAAAAGGATGCCACGGTACAACCAGAGGTTTCTTCCATCCTTGCAGTGACACCTGACTGGATGTGCCCGTATTTGCAGTCAAGCATCCCTGCTGCGTCTTAGGGCTTGCTGTGCCATGGTCCCCTCCTACCTTTATCCTGTGCTGGTGGCGGCAGTCAGCCCTGAGCTCTGCAGCAAACTAAGAAATGCACAGCTGTGTGCTGGCTGGCTGGGGAAGCCATGCCCCGCACTGTCAGCCCAGCTGCTGCTCCGGCAACAAGGCTAACAAAGTGGAAAATGGGAGCTCACTGCAGGTTGCTGAGCTGGAAACAGAGCCACCTCCAGCTCCCTCTGAAGGCAGCGCAGGGGCAGCCCTGGGCAGTGAGCAAGGCAATGCTCCCTGCCTGCTGTGCACTACTCCCTGCCCCAGCCATGGCCCATTTGTTGCTAGCTGTGCCGTGCAGTAGCAGCCATCCCTGTCCCTGGGGTGCCTTGGAGAGGAGGCTTGCTACATGGAGTGCCCCTGACACTGCCACCTAGCCCTGAGCGCAGGGATGGGGTCTGGTGTGTTCTGGGTGCCCTGTCCGTGGTGCAGTGCAGGGGCTGTGCTGCAGACCCTGGCTCTGCCTTGCGCACACTGCCATGTGTTGGGCAGCCTCCCTGCTGCAGGGCTGACAGAAAGCCATGTCTTTACACTGCGAGATCTTCCACCTTCCCCCTCCCACAGGCACAGGGGAGATTTTGCTGAGCCTGGATGTTCTCCATGAGAGCCTCACCACTCTCTTTGCAGAGCCTCACCACTCTCTTTGCAGAGCCTGATGGTCTTGCAGAGCCACCAAGCCCACACAGACACAGTGGGGACAGGGTGCTCCAGCTTCTGGTGGCTGTGGCTCTGCTTCGGTGCAGTAACCTTTGGGGCTAGCCAGCCATGTCCCTAAGCTCCCCTTTAGCTCCAGCTCCCTGACAGGGATGTTTCTGCTGAAACACCATCTCCCTCTTCAACAAGAAGGAAAACTGGGCTCACCAGGAAGCTGGATTTGGCAGATGCAGGTGCCAAAGAGGGGGCCTGCCTCCCTGCTTGCCTGCCAGGGGCTCTGCCGACACAGACACACTCGGCTTCTCTGGAGGGCCGGTGCTGCCTACAAACATGAGAACCAGCCTCCTCCACCCTGGGATCCTCAGTGATGCTCTTCATGGGGGTGGGGGGGGAAATCTCCCCTGCTCTCACTTCAGGTCAGAAAACACAAATGGAGACCCTCCCCATTCATCTGGGGTGCGTTGGCTGTACTTGAGAGTGGTGCTGGTGCAGAGCAGAAGGAGCACTTGCAAGGGCTGTCCCGTGCCCACGCTGTGCCCCATGGGTAGCTGTAGCTTTGCCAGCCCTCTAGCATGCTGCAACGAGGAGCTCTTCCCAGCCTCATCCCTCACCCCCTCCAGCCCAAGCCTCTAGGTTTTGGGGAGGGTGTCTCCCAGTAGATCCTTCCAGCCTTGCCTGGCGTGCAGCAGGCTCCTGTCAGACCTGATGCCTGCCCTGGGGCAGGTAAGGCATCCTGCACAGGGTCAGCCATGGAGCAGGAGAGCTGCTAATTGCAGTCCTCTGGCACATGAGAGGAGTGAAACTCCCTGATTTATGGGTTGGCGGCAATAAAGCTTCGCATCACTGCAAAGGGAATTCACCCGCCTCCAAAACAAGGTTAAATAAATAGCTAATAGGAGTGCTCAGTAATCCTGCAGCGTGCACACACACACACAGAGTGGCATTTGCCTTCTGCCACACTCGTGGTGACATGGTGGCACATGCGGGCACATCCAGTGCCACTTATCCCCCCCCACCCTAGTGATGTGCATGTGCAGAGATGTACACACAAAGATGCACCCAGATCCACGGTGATGCCCACACATGCCGTGACACCCATGGTCACATGGGTACCCTATATGCTGTGCAGGTGGCAGGGGTCCCCCAGACCCCTTGTGCCAGTGCACAGGCAGCACCAGCCCAGCACACTTGCCTTTGGCTTCTTTTAAAAACCAGCAGTAATGCTTTGGTGAGAGCCCTGTAAACATCTGGATCAGCAGAGGGAGATGTTTTGGGATGACTGAAAAGCATCTGAAGAGATCCTGCCAGCCGTGCGTCAAGTATAATGTCGGGGACGTGGAGCCGCATCGGAGCTGTTCTGCTCGAGGCAAGACGCTGACTGGTGTCTCAGGGGCACAGAGTTGAGCAGCAGCACAGCATACTGCATGGCAGCAGCGGCTCCAAGCTCTGGCTCTGGTTGGCCCCAGCTCTGGATACGTCTCTTGGGGGTGGGGTGGCATTGGACCCAGTGCTGTCCCATCCATATGGGGATGGAACGGGTGGGCACAGGGAAGGATGCAGCCAGGGCTGGCCTTCCTCCCCAAATCATTGGCTACTCAACCCTGCCTGGTGTTACGCAGCACCACCGCTCTTTGCTCTGCGCCTGGGACTGCAGCAGCAGGATTTTGTGAGAAAAGGAATCTGTCTGCGTGGTGGGGGGTTTACAAAGCATCCCAGCCCTGCAGCAGCATTGCTGGGGAGGGAGGAAGCCTTGAAGTCCTGCCCTCCAGATCAGTTTGACCAGTCCCTAGCCTTGGCAGGGGGACACCAGCATATGTCTGCTTGTCAGCGGGACCTGAAGCACCCGTGGGAGCAGCCCCAAAGGAAGCAAAGGTGCCCCTGGGGAGATGCCAGCCTGAGCAGGAGGGTGTGTGGGGCAGAAAGTCAGTCTGGTGCAGCTGCACATCAGCGGGGTGTTGGAGGGGGCAGGAGGAGGGCAGCACGCTGTGGCATGCACCTCCAAGCTGGCTCTGGAGGCCTGGCTGTGCATGAAGATCTTTCCCCATCAGGCTGGGAGTGCTGGCACATTTTTAGACCTTTTGTTCTCTGTATAAATCCGTCTCTGGGAGCAAGCGCGGTCGATTGATTTTGTGCTGTGTTGTGCCGGCAGCCACCTGCTTGCGCTACATAAGCAGGGATCCTGCACTCACTGCTGTGCCTGCAAAACCCTCTGGCACCTGGGGAGGTGGCAGGCAGGGGACGGGGACTAGTGGGACCTCTGTGCTGGCACCTGAGTGAGCTGGCATGCCCTGCAAAGTAGGTTGCTCCCCAGGATGGATGGAGAGGGGGTGGGAAGGAGGGCTTGAGGGTTTATATGTGGGAATGGAGGTTTGGGTGCTTCCGATATCTGCAGCTGAGCCACAGTGTATGGAGAAAGCAAGTGTCTTCAACAGAGAAGAAGAAGAATGTGGTGGACCAGGAATGACAACTGCCCTGGGCTAAAGCTGGGAATGTGGTTTAGCTCCTGGAGCCAGCTGGGAGCTGTGGATTGGAGGGGATGGGGATGGAGCTGAGCAATGCAGGAGAGAGGCTGCAGGTGACCTGTCTGGGCAGGACGAGGGTGCTGTCCTTCTTCATCCAGGGCCACCATGCAGCTCAGCATCCACCTCCCACCTCCTCTGGCCCTGCGGGTGATGGTACCTGGTGGGTGGCGCGAGGCAGGTAAGACCCTGGCGACATTTACACTGTGCAAAAGGCCGTATCAATAAAGGCAGGCGTGTGGCTCTGTGGTGAACATCGCGGTGCTGCTGGGGAGCTTTTCCCCCCATAATTGCGGTGTGTTTGCTGCGCTCCCACTTTGCCATGGCAACGCTTGCCTGGTGCGTGAACGTGCCTCGCAGCACATATTGTTTCGGAAAGGTCACTGCTGAGTGTTGGTGGGCTCAGCAGAGTGTGCTGCTTTTATTTCTACATATTTATGAAGGGGGAGATGGAAAGTAATTACAGCCCCTTCTCAAGAATTAATCTCACGATGGGCCGGTGCATTGCTGGGGACAAACCCTCCGGGGCGGATGTGGGTGGCTGAGCTTTGCTACAGGCAGACGTTGTGACTGGGCGCAGCGCTGCAGGCAATCGGCACCAGCACACACTGGGCACTGGGCATGGTATACCATGACAGTGAGGTGCAGCACTGTGGGGCACCCCGGGGTGTGGGGCACCATGTGGGGCGTCGTGTAGGACCATGGGGCACTGTGAGTCACCATGGCATGGAGCACCATGGGGTACCACAGGATGTGGCATCATGGGTTTCTGTGGGACAAGGGGAGTCATAGGCAATACCAAACCCCAGCCGTGCGCTCCTGGCTTGCCTGCAGCTGGGAATTAAAGATGACCCAGTACGGCATGGCCTGGGTGGGTGACAGTGCTACTGGTGACCCCATTTCCTCCAGGGACCAGGTGACTCCCTCTCCATGCCCAGGGATGGACCTGGCAGAGCCCATCCCAGCACAGGCATGACCAGGGATGGGGTGGCATTCCTGTGTCTGCTCCCATCCCAGCACTGCCAAAACAGGACCTGAACAGGTTTGGGAGGGATATCCCAGCACCCAGGCTTGGGGGTCAGCCTGCCCCATGCAAGCACGCCTCTAGGTCAGGGAGCTCAGCACCAATTCTGCCAGCCCAGCATGACTGCAGATGTTCAGGTGCCCACCTGGGGAGGAGGACGAGGAGAAGGGGCCTCCCCCCTGCTGAGGTCCTTGCATTCCCTTTTCCAGGATTCCCTCCATGCCCCCCTCCCCAGCTTTCCCAGCACCTGGGGAGCCATTGGGGTTAAATATTCAGGAGCACTTGCTGTGCACATTTTGTAAAGATCAAGTGGACTTCCAGGTCTCACAATTCACTTCCCCTGCTGCCGGGGATGTAGACGCGCGCCTTAATTAGTTTGCAGAATGATACATTTTTAAAGTCATTATTTCCAGACATGTTCAAAGTTACAGCATTTACTCTGCTCCAGTTGTGCAGGAGGCCACCTCAGTGTGCTCCCCACTTGGGCACCCCGCCTGGGTGTCACAGAAGGGGGTCACCCCACAGGGATGAGGCACACTGAGAGTAAGTTGGAGGACGTGGGGGGCTCTGGGGATCAATCAAGGAGGGGTCCCTAGGGGAATGGACACCCCTGTCTCTTCCCTGCCCTGCTGCAGGTCTTTGTATGGCCTGGGGGTCCCTGGGGACACTGATCCCTGCCCTGCCTAAAGGTATGGGGACATGGATCCCTGCCCTGCCTAGGGGCAAAGGGGATATTAATCCCTGTCCTTCCTGGGGCTGTAGAGAGATGCTGATCCCTGCCCTGTCTGGTGACATGGAGGCACTGATCCCTGCCCTGCCTGGG